>PVLA01000089.1:459865-850304 GCA_004027455.1 Hydrochoerus hydrochaeris
GGTACTTGCATGCAGAATGGGTGCAGAGTACCTATCTCAGGGGGCTGCCCTGCTTGCCTCTCTGCCATCCAGCTCCTCTCCTGCCCTGCAGCACCGTGAGTCCATGCTTCACACACACAAAGCTTCTCAGACTCTTCTGCTGCCCCAAGCGAAGATCTACAGTGCGGTGTACTCCTGTTACCCTCCTCTCAAGCACTACATCCCCGCCGCCTTCCTGACCTGTGCCGCTTCTCTCTGTAGTTTGTCCCACTGCTCTTGCCCTTGGAGACTTGCTTTGCTCAGTTCCCTTCTACTTATTCTCAAGTCTCAGTCGAATGGCCTCGGGGGATGTATTCCTGACATCACATTTTGCAGGCTAGGATGGCTTTCTGGTTACCTGCTCTCATGGGTGCCATGTTCCACCTCTGTCCACACCCCGGGAGTTCTCTGGGGGCTCCAGACTTTGCACTGGCCTGAGAAGCTTTGCACCCCTGTCCTTGTTACCATCCTGCTCTTCCACTCACATACCATTTGGATTGCTCTGTCTGTCTCTGTCTTTCAAATCTTTTTCTTTTCTTTCTTTCTTTCTTTCTTTTTTTTTTTTTTTTTTGGTACTGGGGATCAAACTCATGACCTCACAATTACCAGGCAAGCACTTGAGCCGCAGAGCTAAATCCCCGGCCCTCATTCTTTTTCTTTGGACCTGTGTGTGTGTGTGTGTGTTTGTGTCTGTGTGTGTTATGGGGGACTGAACCTAAGGCATTCTCAGTGGGCTATATCTCAATCTTTTTTTTTCATTTTCTAATTTTGAGATTCTGTAAGTTGCCCAGGTCTGGCTCAAACTTGACATCCCTCTGCTTCAGCCGCCCAGAGTGCTAGGATTACAGGTGTGTGCCACCATACACATCTTGGAGCTTCTGTGCAGAACTGTTGGGTACCAATTCCAAGTATCAAGCTCCATCACCTTGCTGCTGTGGCAGGAGCAAACCCCAAACATGTTTGCTAAATTAACTCATTGTCTCTAAAATGTCTTCTAACACAAAAGACACCTGATGGTTCTTTGGTTATTTTCTACCACCAAGTTTCAAATGACACTGGGGAAAATGTCTAGTGTGTTTTCCTTTTTTGACATTTTTAGTCAAATGTTTCTGTATGATACAATGCTTAGGACTAAGTGCCAACAATTTGTGTAGGCAGAAGGAAAAAATGGGGGAGAGATATACAGAGAAATAAAAAGAGAATAATACAATGTAATCAGAATAAGATTTTTCTTAATCTTGGGGAGTAAACACCACCATACTGGTGTTGATGGCACTGAGAGCCCTCCATGGATGGCAGGGAGGTGGCCGCGAAGGTATTCCATGCTAGGTCCACAAAGTAGGCTCTGGAGCAGCTTCTGAGACACTCTGTATTAGATACTGACCCGTATCATGTGCCACCGGCGAGGAGGAAGACAGAGTACTTTTCCCAAAGGGCGACAATCTCCCCAGGTGATGACTCTTCTCTGGAGGCAGGAGTGCTTTCCCAGAATAACCTCTTTGCTCTTTATTCAGCTGCTGCAGCAGATACTCATTAGTTACCACCAGGGATCTGAGGCCGGGGTGGGGAGGGGGAGACAGGCGTGAATTCAGGAAAGCAAAAGTCGATGCCTTTCAGGTCTGAAAGGTTTACTAAAGATAAATGTAACATGAAATAATATCTTTCAGCACAACTGTCCAATTTATGAGTGGGTTATTTTAAAAGCAGACCTACAATGTCTTCATTAGAATTGACTTCAGTCTCTGTGTTCCAGAGACTGAAGTGATAGTACATTTCACATTTGTAGAATGGTTGTTCTACATTTTCCAAAGCACTTTTGTGATGAGGTGAGTAGAAGTGCTCAAAACACTGGCTCCTGATCTGGCTTCTCATTTCTACCCCCAAGTTAGAACTTCTAATCTATGCTACCCTCTGTAACTAATGGTGCTAGCCATGCCTATGTTCTTGGATTCCACATTACTACGTAATGTTAAAAATCATCTGAATACTGACAAAAATGAGGTATACACAGTGCTGTTCATTATAGTACTATTTTGTTTGTTTTTGTTTGGTGCTAGGATTGAACCCAGGGCTTTGTAGAGGTTAAGCACACACTGTACCACTGAGCCACACCTCCAGCCTTTATTAGTAGTATTTTTAACAGCCAAATACTGTTAATCTAAATGTCCATAGACTTTACTATAGGACTAATTAAACCGTACAATCACACAACCGAGTACTATGCACCTATAAATAGGAGGGAGAACTCTTTAGAACACAGTGAATTGATTTCCAAGATAAAATGCTAAAGCAACTTTATTCTTCTTTTATGTAATAAAGGAGTCATACAAAGGCACATCAATAGCTACAACAGCCAGTGGGAGGGAAGGAGAGACAGGATAGGGTATTAGGTCTTTCTGATCTTACATTTGACTTTTTGACAATGCAAATATTTTGACAATGCAAACATAACTATGAAAACAAGATTAAATAAAAACAGTAAAACTCACTAAGAACCAAAATAAAAATAAAACAAATAAACAAATATATTGAGTTTAACATACCCAGAATTTGTTTTGTTTTGTTTTATTTTGTCTTTCTGAGACAGTCTCACTATGCAGTTCAGGCTGGCCTTGAGCTCACTTTGTAGCCCAGGCTGGTCTCGAACTTGCAACAATCCTCTGGCCTCAGCCTCCTGAGTGCTGGGATTACAGGCGTGAACCACCACACTTGGCTAGCAGAATTGTTTTGAGTTAACTTAAAATGCAGTATTTTGACTCTGCATCCCTGAGGAGAGCTATCCTAATGTTCAGAGTGAGGTTCCCAGGCCAGCAGCATCACTTGGAAACTTACTAAACTGCAGGTCTTCAGTTTCAAACCACACCACAGGGTCAGAGACTGGGGAGGTGGGAAGTGGTGTCCAGAAATCTACCTTTTTATGTCTTTCAGGTCATTCTGATATAGACCCAAGTTTGCAAACCATGACTTTGTACTATTCTGTTTACTCTTGTAATGCTTGAAATAATTGTAACAACAACAAAGGGCTCTAATCCTCTGAATATGAAACTATTCCAATGAAAATTGGTGGTGAAGGTTGGTGTTGAAGGTTGGGGGATGAGGTGCTTATATTTAAATGTCATTGGAAGTCCTAGTAGAGATAGATTGGCAAATTGAATTCTAGGGCTTCCCTAGAATTGTCAATGGCCTGGAGGTCCCTGCTCCTCATATTTTCTTGCCTGCATCCTGAGAATGCTCTTCTGTGAAGAGCACGATGCTATTGGGCACCTCTGAAGAGCCCATATATTTTGGATTCTTTCTCTATCACTCTCTTCTGTGAGCTCTTGGTCCATCTCCTATGACCAAGGCAGGCAGGCATTTTCCAGAGGAGCTAGGTGGCAGATTTCAGAGGTCCACAGTGACCAAAGAGTTAGCTGGCCCCAGCAAAGAGCCAGTGAGAAACTAGCCTTTGATGTGTTGCAACCTATGAGAGATGGTTAGTCCTCAGGGTATAAAAGCAGTCATGGGAGCAGTATTTTGAGCCCTGAGCTAACTCGTCAGGTATGCATGCTGCAGTTACTTTGCAAAGTGCATAGGTATATCATCTTTCCAAGCCAAGCAAAGGAGAGACAAAACAAAGTAAACATCTGTTTCAGAAACCTGCTAGTCAGACCCTCTCCTACCTTTGACTTTCGTGAAGAAGGGCAACTGTCTCCTCTAGCTTTTTCAGTTGGGCAAGCTCCTGATTCAGGCAAGCCACTTGCATGGTCAGCTCTTGGTTTTTGTGTAGAAGATCCTCTACAAAGGGTACAGTAGCCAGAAATGAGCAGGATTACAAGCTACTTGTCTTTGAGCAGAGTTTAGAGTATTCAGATAGACACCTTGAGAATCAAGGACTCCATAACACTGGCGGTCACATCCCATTTACCATTCCCTTCCTTGGAGACAGCATTTATAGTGACAAAAAATATGGCATTTGGCAGCACATCTGAATTAAAATTCAACCACTTAATATCACATATGTTAGTTCACCTTTCTGATTTAAGGCTAATAACTCTTTCCCATAGCACCATAAGGAGGATTCGGTGAGTCACCTGTCCTCACTTAGCATAGGTGGTCAGCAGGTATTAGGGCTCCTGTGTTCTGCACTTTGGCTTGTGAATGTACACCCTTCATTTCCCATATACTTTGTGAAAACATCCAAACTTCATTAAGTACATACTAATAACTCAATGAAAGCTTGTAGAAACAATCTGTGACCAAAACATTCATATCTAACTGCCCAAATATTTTACCACTACCTCCAATAATGAAATAGGTTAAAAGCACAGGACTCTGGTCCTAAAGATGCTGATCTTCTGAAATAATGCTCTGTTGCATGTGTGTGTGTGCATTCTCAGGAATTGAACCCAGGTTCCACACATGCTAGGCAGGTCCTGTACCACTGAGCTACATCTCAGCCCTAGAATAATGCTTCTTAAGCATTAATATGCTTAAAAATCTCCTGGGGAATCTTGTTAAAAATCAATAGGTTTGAGGAGAGGCCCAATATTTTGTCTAACAAGCAGGGCTATATTGTGAATTCAAAGTCAGCCTGAACTACATAATGAAACCCTGTCTTGAAAAACCAAACCAAACCAAACAGAACAACATAATGGCAATAATAACATTTGCATGTTTTTTGCTGACAAAGACCTTCATCTGGTAACTCAAAGCCACCTGCATTATAGTTCTCTGTGGCAAGATGACTGTTTCCATGAACTCCCAGGATAACTAATGACCAAGAAGCCATGTGAGGTTTGGCTGGTGGAGGTTATTAAATAAGTCAACCACAGAGATTTTTCTTGAGAAGTCCCACGCTTGGCTTTCCCACACTTACCATAAGTATGGGACTGGTGCCCACTCCTAATTGAGGTAGCTGTACCTTCCTCCAACTGCTGAACTTTTTCTGACAAGATAAGATTTTCTTCCAGCACTCTTACCAGTTTTTGCTTCAAACTTTCCTATAGGTCAGAAAACAAAGCATCAGTACCTTAAAAATCTGAAATCCCAAAAAGATCATGTATAGGACTGAAAGAACCTTTCCTTTAATTGTCAATAAACTGAATGAAAGAGCAGGGTGTAATCCCAGCCCTGATTCGGGAGGCTGAGGCAGGAGGATCACTGTGAGTCTGAGGCCAGCCTGAAATACATAGTGAGATCTTGTCTCAAAAACAAAACAAACAAAAACCACAAAAAGAACAAAACAACTGGATGAAAGTTAGCATTTGTATGATGTTCTTGCTAGACTCTTAATTCATTGGTAAAACTGCTCAAGTAGAGCAGACAAATTTCTCACATGAAGTCATGACCTTTCCTATGGGTGTTCATGACTTGTGCTAAGCATTTGCAATCATCTACAGTGTCTAGTTTCTAGAACTCAGTGTTTGAAAATCCTCTAGCATTACTCAAAAACAGAAAAGCCTGGGACTGAGCTCCTTCTTTCTTTCCCAGAGCCGGAAGCCTGATGCCCTAGCATGGCTCTGGTTCCCTGCTCTCAACACCATCAGAAAGGAGGAAGACAAATGTAGAGACACTGGCTTTCCCTCATTTCCCTCCTTGTGGCATACACACACCATACATAACCTCTGAGAACATGAACCTAAACATTTTTTGCTCTAGGATTGCTTGCTTGCTTTTTTTTTCTTTCTCTTTCTCTCTTCTTTCTTTCTTTTTTCTTTCTTCTTTTCTCTGTTCCCATTTCATGTCTTTCTTTAGAATTTTTAGATTAGGACTAGGATGAGGGAATCATCTTTACAGAACCTCCAAACTATCCCTGTCCTGGCACATTTTCCTGATTGGTCCAGTCTGACTTTCCCATATTTTGGCTCTGCAGTGTCTAGGAACTCAGGGTGATGATGATTTTCAGGGTCCAGAGCTGCATTAGTCCTGCTTCTCTGACTTTTTCTAGTAGAGGAGGAGGAAGAAGAAAGACAAGCCATACTGTGTCACTGGGGATTTGCTGGCCAGCTTCCTTCAGGTCGCACTCCCTCCTGTGGAAAGCTTTCTGTGAGTCTTCAGGATGTGAGCGACAGTGCTGCTGAGAAGGAGCAGGGACAACCAAAGACAGGAGCAAATCTCGTGCAGAACCTGCCAAAAATTCATATTGGGCACATGGGCCAATTTTAATCACTGAAACAGTCTTCCTAGTGAATAACTGCCACCTAATTATCTCCTTTTTATAAGAACTTATTAAATGGATAGAAGAAGTGTTTATGAGGGATGAGAAATTATATCCCATATCCTCTGTGGGAGAACAGCAGCAGCCTGTCCTGAGCAGAGTGAATGCGAGTCACTGTTTAGTGGCTCCAGGGGCAAATTTCCTACAAGATGAGACCAATGGGTCAACATGGGAAGGTAAATAACAGGGCTGTACTATTTTTTCCTCTTTGTCCCTTTAGTGTTTTTTGTTTTGCTTTGTTTGTTCACCTCTGGTGCTAGGGATTGAATTTAGGGACTCTCCCATGTTAGGAAACCACCCAGCCCTTAGAGATTTTTTTTTCTTTTACAAAATATTTTTTTCCATTTAGAACAAGTTTCAAGTTTTACTTCAATTTTTACTAACAAGTAAAATTTCCTTAAGTTCATTTTCATTAAAAACAAATAAACATTGGGAAAACTGCTTTTATTCATGTTTCTAAAAAAAAAATACACCCTAAAGAGTCCAGGTCATGCATTTATTTGAATTTTTGAAATAACATTTCAACAGTCATCTAGAATTCTGATGATTAAACCTAGTATCTGTTGTATTCATTATTGGCACTTTCCCAAGGATCATAAACTCTTTTTGTAATTATTAGTGATTGAGTTGTAATTTTGTACTCAATCTAGAGCAGCACAGGATATTAAAATAGAGGAGAAAACTAGATAGAAAAAGTTTAATGAGGGCATGGAGGGAGTCACCACAAGGAACGCTGTGGCAGCTCTCTGGTGACAAATGGCAGGTTCTGCCTGATAGAGATGCTGATGGGGGAAGGGCTCTGGGGACTGATGTGAACTGATTTATTTTGTGAGAGTGCAGGGGATTGGGTAAATCCTTACATATATGAGCTTTAGCACTTTTGGGAGGGAGAAGACTTTTGGGAGGGAGAAGCCATAGGGGCTTCTGGGAAGAAGGAGGTGTGCATTATCATGGCACAGTTTTGAACTGTCACCATGGTGATTGTGCTGTTTCTCAGGTGGGGGGATCTATCAATTAGCATGACCACTCTTGATTGCATGTGTGATCACTCTGTATCTTACCAAAGACTACACAAACACATATACACACTTTATGGGAGAGAACAAAACAACTCATACAAACAACAGGGAAGACAAATGTAATAAAAATGCAGATTTGTAATCTATAGTGTTTCTATGAAGTTTTGGTAAATGATAGAAAACCAATTTTCCTTGCAAGTTAAGGGGACTATGGGGCTGTTAGAATACAGAGCAGAAGTAAGGTCCAGCCATCCTCCAGGAACAGAGAATACGCTCACTCACCGAGGAACTTCTTGTTGAGGAGTAGCGAGCCAGAGCCACTCCAGTGCTTATCCACAAGCTCCAGAAGCTGTCTGAGGACAGTGGCCACATGGGGGGTTCTGGCAGAGATCGGGGGACTGTGGTTTCCTTGCAAACCATGCAAACTGCCCAGATCACTAGAGGGAGGCTCAAGAAAAAAAGCACACAAAAAACCCCAACCATTTGTCATTTTTACACAATAAGGGAAGAATCCAGACATTTAAGGCATTGATAGAAAAAGGAAAGAATGATTTCATCTTTTAGTTTGGATATGAAAAGCATATTATTTATACCCAAGGCAAACATATAAGACATTCAAGGATAATTTCAAAGGTAATGATATCTTCTACCATTGTTCTTTATTGATTTTTTTGCAGGGATTTTCAGAATGCATTAAAAAATGTTTTGTTTGACACCTATATCTATGGTTCAGTATGTAATATAGAAAGATTAAACTGCAGAATATTAAAAAAATACTATATGTCATAAAGTAAAATTGGAAGTACTTTAATAAGAAATTATAGCCCATAATAAATTTCTATTATATTAACATGTAACATTCTAAATGTAATTGTTATCGCTGGAGTCAATACTAAAAAGAATCATATATTCATGCATATATAGATAAGACATAAATATATAGTTAGATCTGTAGAGTAAAATTAACAATTGTTTTTATTTATTCTGACCTGACATTTATATACTTGTGAATTTTATTACACAAATCTATCTACCAGTCTTTTCTTTAGAGTCTCATGGGCTTCAGTAGAACTGATATAAATTTAAAACAATCAAATTATTTTTTAATCTCTAGTTCTTTTGATTAAAAACTGTGGATAATTAGCTAATTAAACAGAACACCAACAATGGCATGATTTGAGTCATATAAATGGCCTCTGATTGGTAAGGATAAGTGTTACAAAGAGGGAAATATTTATTCAACAGACTTGCACTGAATACTGATCATGTACCCTGAGCACTAAGTAAGGGGTGAACATCTGAGGAGGCAAAGGATGGGATCCTTTAAGAAGTTAACCTGTGAGTATGGTGGTGCAGGCCAGTAATCCAGCTCCTTGGGCCACTAAAGCAGGAGGATCACAAATTAAGCCCTTCCTGGGTGACATAAGGATTTAGTGATATATTCTGATATTCTATCTCAAAAAATGTAAAAATTGAAGATCTAGATCAGTGTAAAGTCTTGGGCCCAATCCCCAGTATCACAAAAAGTTAACATCTGATTGGGAAGAAAATCATTATATGTGGTTCAGGTTGGCCTTGAACTCAGCCCAGGCTGGCCTCAAAGTACAGCAATCCTCCTGCCTCAGCCTTCTGAGTGCTGGGATTACCACTGTACCTGGTCTTCAATTAAACTTTTTAATCACAAAATCATGTATGGTTTAAAACATTTTTTCAAATTTTAATAATGTTTTCTTTTTAGAAAATTTTTGATGTATATTTCAGAGACTAATATGTTTCTTTTATATTTATATTTAGGGTTTGGAGGTATAACTCAGTGGTACAGTGTGTGCCTAATATGCACAAGGCCCTGGGACCCATCCTCAATACCAAAAATAAACAAAAAAAGGTTTTGTATTATATTTAAATAGCTCTTTCAAAGTGTTCCTTATAAAGAAAAATAATATATAGTAGGAAGAATCAGGAGTTAAGATACTCCAGAAGAAGTGGATTGAGATTTTCACAATATAACATAATACAAAGGTAAACATTTCCTTAAATATCTTAATAATATGGCCTCCTAAATATCCTAAGTGTTACTGTTAACACATTAACTCACAGTTAGTATTTTTATCTGACAAAATAGTCATTCGAGGCTGAGAATGGATCAAAAACTAAAGAAAATATTGTAAGAATGCCTCCTTTGGTGCACAAAAATTATGACTACCTTCTCCAAAATTCTGAAAACTATATGGCAAACATTTAAGGAGTTAAAAGCCCAAACAAAACAAAATCACCAATCAAATAAAAATCAACTAAAAAAAGAAAAGAAAAACCCAAAGCCACCCTCCCCCCCAAAAAAATCTAGAAACTTATCCCAATGTGCAAAAAGATTTCCAACACCTAAAATCGTGACTAGAAATAACTTTTTTTTGAGTATTTTGTTTCCCTGAGGGCAGTGCTGGCAAACTATGGCATACTGAGTTATAGTGGGCTGTCTGTATCACAGAAAGCTCTAAAAGGTTCTCCATTACTGTTATAGGGCAATAAATGATCAACTGATAAATGATCCATAGGACAAAGGATTGTGGGCCCAGAAGAGGGGGTCTGAGAGCTGTGGTTCCTCAGGAGAAGGCTTCATGATAGCAGTAAGACCTGGGGAAAAGTTAACAAACAAGAGAGGAGAGTAGAAGGTAATGTCTATAAGAAATGTATGCAAAGGCAGGGGCAAACTCATGAGTCAAACTGATTAATCCTGAAGTGTTCTTGTGTAAAAGCCATCACACCATGATTTTGTAAAAATGAGTTATTCTGGGCCAGGGATTTAGCTCAGTGGCTCAAGCACTTGTCTGTTAAGTGTGAGGTCGAGAGTTTGATTCCTGGTACCAAAAAAACAAAACAAAGCAACAACAAAAAGAGCTATTGTGTATATATGGGAATGGTTCTTGATCTTTTTTCATTTATCCTCTGAGCCACTTTCAACTAAAAATTTCTTAGAAAATCTAACTCATCTGCTTGCAGCAACTTAGAAAAAAATTAGGACTATTTGAACTTCTAGACAGAAAAGCAAAGCAATGCTTTTATGAGAGCTATTTTAAGTAAATTATTTGTAGCTGAAAAAACTGTAGACATGATGAGGTTCTAAACATTTATGCTAAAGAGATCAATCTTCAGCCAATCCTGAGGCGCCCGTGACTTTTTTTGTCCTTCCTGTTGTTAAACTCTTGAGGGCCACTTCTTATCAATGTACTTCCCCACCATGTTTATCCTCTGAAAGCGGAGGAGCGGGAACAGTCCCCCTGGGACAGAAGTGAGAAAGCAATGACAGTAAGAAAATTACTTTCCCAAGCACAGGAGAATCACAGGCTTTAGCCTGGTAGTATTGGCTACGGGCCTCTGAAAATTCCTTCAAACCTCCAGCATAATCGGTCAGTACCACCACCCCCTCCACAGAACCCCATTCTAGTTTTGAACCTGATGTGTTTCTTGCACACACACAAACAAGCCAACACTTGCCTCGCTGCCTGTGCTGTCTCGGAAACCAGACTTTAGATTCAGATTGGCAAGGATATTGTCTTTCCGCTTGAATCCTCTCCTAGATGGGCTTAAGGACCTCTTGGTCAGAATCTCTCTGTCCTCTGAAGTCCCGGGAGGCAACCACAATGTCCTCAGAGAGTTTCCCAGGATGGAGTTTGGGAAAGAACCATGTACTGGTGTTAAATCACCAAGGCTGCTGGATAATTGTTGTTCCACGTTGGCCAGCAGAGCAGGGTCACTGTTGAAGCGGGTTGTGGCATACAAATCTGTGGAGGAAACAGGCTGGGCAATAAACCTGCCCTTCAACGCCCTCATATCTCACTTCCATCAGAACCTAGTCTGGAGTCCAGGGGTCATAGTAACTATCCCCTGGCATACACCCTCAATTCCATAGATTCTTTCTCTCTTTCCTCCTTCTTGATAAAACCTCAACTCTGGTTAAATACAGCTGCCCACTTCTCCAGGCTTTTGCCAGCAGTGCAAGTCGGCTAGAGAACAATGTGCATCTGTCTTGACCTTCTATACTTTAATGCAAGGCCACTACCTTTTCTGGTTCCTTAGTACTGCCCAGAAATCCTCACATATTACTCTGGTCAATTTACTCTTTTATTCTTCCTGGGGATTATTCCACATCTCTTTTCTCCTCAAACTCCAACCCATTCCCTTCCCTCTTTTCTCTCAGGTGCTGACTTCCCTTATTTCACTGAGAAACCAGAGTCAGTCAGAGAAAATGTCCACTGTTAACTCTACCAACTCATTTGAATTTGCATTCATAAGTCCTATACCTTCTTCTTGTTATCACACATGAACTATTAATGCCTTGCTTAAGGCCAATTTCTCCACTGTTGGACCAGACTCCATGTCTTCTTGACTATCTCTTTCTCTCCTGCATCATCGATTTCTCTCTGCTGATCATTTCCATCAGGCTCTCAGGACTCCATCTACCTTTCAAGCTACAGCTCTATTTCTCTATTCCCTTTTTCTGCAAAACCTGTATGTTTTCTAAGGCCCTATGTAAATTGACTGCCTCACTTCCAAGTTTTTCTTTAATTCACCCCAATGACACTTTTATTTCCAAGCATCCCCTGAAACTATTGGCTAATGTCTTCTGTGTTGCCAAACATAATCACTCCAGTCCAGCTCACTCCTTTGATCATACGCATCTGTGACTCAGCACTGTCACACTGTCCTTCCTCAAACACATTCTGCACTTGGCTCCCAGGATAGCACTCCCTCAGGCCTTTTCTTCTCTTGCCTCATTGGTCACTTCTTTCTCACTTTCCATGATGATTTATCTTTATCTATTCAACTTCCAGTTGTTGAGGGCTTAGGATAAGTCCTCAGATCTCTTTCTTGTCTATATTCACTCCTTATGTGACAGCTCATTCAGTCTCATTTTATTTTGTTGTTGCAGTACTAGGGATTGAACCAGGAGCTCATGCATGCTCAGCAAGCACCACTGAGCTACACCTCCAGCCTTTTAATTTACTTTTAAATTTTGAAACAAGGTCTTACTAAGTTGGTCAGGCTGGCCCTGAATTTGTGATTCTCCTGCCCCAACTTCCCAAGTAGCCAGGATTATGGGTATATACCACTATGCTCATCCAGCTTCACAGTTCTAAAGCAGCCCATACATTTATAATTTCCACATTTGTATTTCTAGCCACACCTTCTTCCCTGAACTCCAGACTAATATCTCCAGTTACCAAGTTGGCAACTCTGGAAGATTTTAATATGTACTTCAAATATAAGATGTCCAAAATAAAACTTCATAAATACACTAATAAATTGAATAAATATTTATTTTAGCTGGGCATAGTGGTGCATGCCTGTAATCCTAGCACTTAGAAGGCTGAGACAGGAGGATCTTTTGCAAGTTTCAGACCAGCCTGAGCTACAAAGTTAGCTCAAGGCCAGCCTGAACTGCATGGCAAGACACTGCCTCAATAAATAAATAAATAAATAAATAAAAACCAAACCAAAACAAAACAAAAAACCAAAAAAATTATCTTAAAACTTATTTTTTACTTTCCCACTCTCTTCCATCTTAGTAAATAACTCCATTCTTAAAGTTATTAAAAAAACTTAGAGCCATTTTTTTATACCAGGAATTGAACTCAGGACTTTACACTTGCCAGGCAGGTGCTGTGCCACTGAGCTATATCCCTGGCCCTAGAGTCATTTTTTACCTTCTTTTTCTTATACCTCATCCTTGGTCCATGAGCAAATCATAACTTGTTATCATCAGAACATATTTAAAATCTGACTATTACTCGTCACCTCCACAATTGTCTCTCTAGCCTAAGCCATCACCAACTCTTACCTGGATTCTAACCTCTTGAATAACTTTTAACATGTTCTCCTCGTTCCCTCCACAGTCTGCTCTCATCCAGTATCCAGAGTAATTCCTGAGATCATGTCACTCCACTGCTACAAACACTGCAACTACTACTGACCTCACCCACTTTAGAAGTTTGGCCATCTCTGAGTTGAGCTATGCAATTAATTTACTTACTCATTTACAACCTATAGGCTTTCCTTGTGATTTTTTAAGTGTGCCAAGTATGGCTCAGCCTTAGGAACTTTGCTGCCACCATCTACAAAATTCTCCTCTAGTAGCTGCACTCTTACTTCATCCAGGTCTCTACTTTATAATGCCTCATCAAAGAAGCCTTTCCTGACTGTTCAGTCTAAAACACCCCCTTCCTCTTTATTATTCCACTACATTGTATTATTTTTATTGTAGCACTTATAATGACCTGACGTATGTTTACATATTGTTTATTATCTGTCATAGCAAAATGTAAGCTCCATGAAATTAGGGACTTTCAAAAAATTATAGTAAAGTACATATGGAACTTTTTATCTTATTTGCAGAGCTAGAACAGTATCTGGCATATAGGTGTTCAGTGAGTTTTACTGAATAAATTAACAAATCATTGAAGAGCAGTCTCTACCACTTATCCTGAAACTAGCTTCTTCTGAAAATAATTCAAAGTAGTAGTGATTATGGCCAAAGAAGACCAGATATATGTTCTAAGATGCCACTTAACTAAAATAACATACAACTGTGAAGCTCACATTTCTACAATTTTTTTTCTAATATATCTGTCATGTAAACTCATATCCTATATATTTCAGAAAGTTCCATGGGCCACTTATGACCATGAAATAGAATTTAAGAAGTGATAAAGCAATTTAAGAAATGTTAATTCAGCTGGACATGGTGGCACACACCTGTAATTCCAGTACTTGGGAGGCAGAGGCTGATTTTGAGACAACATAGTGAATTTAAGGCCAGCCTAAACTGCCTAGCAAGACCCTGTCTCAAAAAAAAAAATCTAGGCAGGCATGGAGGTGTACTCCTGTAATCCCAGAACTTGGGAGGCTGAGGCAGGAGAATCATTTGCAAGTTTGAGACTAGCCTGGGCTACAAAGTGAGTCCAAGGTCAGCCTGAACTGCATAGTGAAGCCCTGTTTCAAAAAAGAAAACAAACAAAAACTCAATAAAAAGATGGATCTGACATCCCTCCAAAAAAAGGTTAATTCCAAATTTTTCAGTTATATTTCCATTTAAATGCCTGTAAACTTTTAAAAAAAGACCTGTAAACTAACAAGAAACTATTACCTGAACTAAGTTTCAAAAGCCTTCCAGTACTGGAGTCAGGGTTTGACAGAGAAGTCAGTAAGTCTCCACAGGAATGGGATGTAGTAGCCTTTATGTCATTTAAAGGCTTTGTGCTGTATTCTTGGTAGTTCTTGTTTTTCTGAGGCCTTTTACCAATATTTCCATGCAGGGATAGAATCTGAGAATAATGACCATCATAATTTTCCAAACTGATGCCAGAAGGTAACTGATAGGGATGGATCTGGTTGGAATCACCTACGTCCAGGCGTTTACCCAATGAAGCATCGTGGGTAAGGTGATAAGAATTGGGCTTTGGAATCAAGTCCTTTTCTGGAGAAGAACCTGAAGTCTTATTATCCAAAAAAGATACTCGGAACCCATCTCTGGTCATCTTCTCTGGGGATCTGACTGAGGATTGATGAGGCGAGTAGTGTCTGAATTCTGCTCACATCAATGGAAAAGAACAAAACACAGTAAGAATTCTTCTTAGTTCAGCTGGGGTGGCTCTGTTCATTGAACCAAAGAATGTTCTTAGGAAGGGGCATGGTTTATAATTTTTATAAATTATAGCTTGAAGTGATGAAGGGACTTCCACATGAACAACAACAACAAAAGTTGGGATATTTGTGTAAACAGTAAAAGAATATGTAATGTTCTGAACACAAATTTTGTATCAGCTGAATCTCTTAAAATTTTCCTCCTAAAACTGAAGAATGAGAGTTTTCTAGACAATAATTTCACATCAAAAAATGGTACCTCTCCATAGGACTATAGTTGTGCTTTTATGTATTTAATCTATAGACAATTGTTGGTCTATGATTTCATAGACTCTGCAATAAAGTTAAACCCATTCCCACTCCCCATACACCTGGGATTCTATTTCAACTCACTGAGGACCACTACCCTAAGATAACTAAATGATAGGGGATGCAAACACATGAAAATCTGTGGCCTAGTACTAGCCCAGTTACAAAACATTTTTCTCAGATAATTGTATCTGCCATCTCCAAAATGCCTCATAGTGGGGCAGGCAGAAAAGCCAATAAAAATAAAAGACACTGTGTTCTTCAATGTCTATATGAAGCTGTCAGTGCTTCATATAGTTGAAGGGCTTCTTGGGAAACAAAACATACTATGAGTTAGTCACAATAACCCTTCCAACTCTAATTGTTCTTCAGGACCTACTAGAATATCGGTGTTTTACTTAATGTCAACATGTACAGTGGGAGAAAAGTTATAGAACACTATCTTTAGGTAACAAAAAGAATCTTAAGGCAAGAGACTTCTATTTTTTTTTTTTTTTTGGTACCAGGATTGAATTTATGATCTTGCGTTTGCCAGGCAGGCGCTTACCCACTGAGCTAAATCCCCAGCCCAAGACTTCTGTTTTAAGTAATGACAAATTAGATAATTCAGACTATCTTGCTGTGGAACATATAAAAGAAATAGGATAAAACATTCTCTTAAAACCACTAAAGAGCTAAAAATAAAGTGAGAAATTTCTAGGCTCAAATCTAGAAAACAATAAGAAGCCCTATAGATCAAGTCTACCACAGAAAGCACCTTTTTCCTGAAAGATTTTTAGAGTGAGACACGAGAAGTCCATAGTCCACCAAAAGTGAGGTGTTTAGGACTCTTCACACACACACACACACACACACACACTTACACAAAGAGGGAACTCTGGACAATATACAATGTTCAGATTAAAGGTAAATTATAAATAAATTAGCCCTTATAAAGAATGCTTATCCAGGTTTTCATTATCTGCATAGTGAGGGAATCTCAAACCTTAAAATGGGATTAAATATATGTCAGACTGATAGTGTTTTATGCACTTAATAGAAGCAAATAAATTTTTTTTCTGGAAAAAATGTTTAATAATTGTTAGTTCAAACAATTGTTTAAGTATAATAACACAGTCAAAAAACAAAAAGGAAAAAAATGATGTGAGTCAAAAATGAGTAAGAAAAACCACAAAACAAAAATGCACAAAAATATCAGATATTATAAATAAGAGATTACAGTCTGTAAGACAGCTATGGTTAAATATAAAACAAGCCTGAACTGTGCTCCTCAGAAACAATTACCTACAGGATCAGAAAAAATACCAAATCAAACATAGAACTGAGAAAACAAATTGAAATTAAGGATTCAGCAGACAGGGTTAACAGCAGATTACACACAGGATATTAATTAATTGAAAGGTGGATCAAGAAGGAATTATACAGAATATAGATCAGACAAGAAAGACAAAATTATGAAAGAATAAGAGATAAAGAGGACAAAGTGAGTATTTCTGACATGTACTTATTTAATTTAAAGTTCCAGAAGAATAAGAGAGAAAGAATGGGACACAAACAATATTTGAAGTACTTTCCAGAATTAATGGGATACATGTCACAGATCCTAGAAATATAATAAATATCAAATGGCATAAATAAAAATAAATCTCTACATCACAGCAAAACTGCAGAAAACCAAAGACACCTGGAAAATCCTAGAGAAGAAAAAAAGATTATCCACAAAAGTGAAAGACTTCAAGCTGACTTCTCAAAAGTAACCAAAAAATAAGTCTACAGTGGAATAACTTCAGTATTCTAAAAGAAAAACCTCTACCCAGAAAAAATGCCCTGAATGAAGAAGGGAAAGTAAGAAGAAGAAAAGGTTGAAAATGATCAAACATGTACCAATTGCCCAAAATAAACATACTTATAATTTATTGCAAACATACATGAATAAAAAACAATAATAAAGAGAAAATACTCTTCAATAATAATGGTAGAATAAAGGAATTTCAAGCAAAAATTAGAAGAGTTTATTACTAATAGACCTACATTAAAGGAAAATCTACAGTTAGAAGAAAAGTCTGGAATAGAAAGACATGAAAAGGAAACAAAATGGTGAGTACATGGATAAATTTAAATGGATATTGTCTGTATAAAAATATCTTGTGGGTTTTTAAGAGAATTAAAAGCCACAGAAATCATTTATGTCAGAAAAAATCACTGAAGAAAAGTGCTCTAAGATCTTTAACTTACCCAAAAGAAGATTTAAGCTATTGATTCATTGTGGAGGGGGGTAACCAGGGATCAAACTCATGACCTCGCGCTTGCCAGGCAGGCGCTTATGCCGCTGAGCTAAACCCCTGGCCCTATTGATTCATTTTTAAATTGCATAAAGACATGTATTGTCCTTTTGGGAATAATACTAAAAGTACAGAAAGTATATCTTACAAACTGGTAGAAGGAAAAAAGGGAAAAAAGAATGAATAGGAAAATAGAAGGGAAAAAAGAATGAATAGGAAAATAGGAAATCCAAAAGAAGGCAAGGAAAGTTAAGAAAAAGAAACAGACTAGTTAACTGATATGAAAAGAAAGATCGGAATATCTACTCTTCAAGCAGAAGAGCTTTCCACATCACTACCACCCACGGCGGCTCCTCATGAAAGCAGAAAGATCAGTTGACCAAATAGCACCCTAGAGTTAGGACATCAATCTCTGGAATCTCATTACATCCAGATTTATATGATAGTGTGGGAGAAAATACTCAGCAAAATATTTACCATCATCCTGGTGGTTGTCACTTGGCATCTCCTTTCTTGTAATTTCTTGCATCTAAAACAAAGTTTGAAAGTTTAGGAAGATGGCAGACATGGGTATTCAGACATAAATTCACTAGATGGAGGTTTCACAGTACTTTTTTATCAGCAGGGATGTCCATCCCTACAAGCCAAGGAAAACAACCTTCAAGCAAAGGTCTAGGGTTAAGCTTTTTTTTTTTTTTTTTTTTGAGACAGACAGGCTT
Organism: Hydrochoerus hydrochaeris; assembly: GCA_004027455.1. Lineage (NCBI taxonomy): Eukaryota > Metazoa > Chordata > Mammalia > Rodentia > Hydrochaeridae > Hydrochoerus > Hydrochoerus hydrochaeris. The sequence continues at coordinate 478,047 of PVLA01000089.1, forward strand.
CTCCCTATGTATTTCAGGCTGGCCTTGAACTTACTACAAAGCCCAGTCTGGCCTTGAACTTGCTGCGATCCTCCTGCCTCGGCCTACCAACTGCTGGGATTACAGGCATATTCCATCATGCTCAGCTAAATCTTATTTTAACAGTCACAGCAGAGTTGCTTTGAAGCAGATAAAAAGATTTCTTGAAAACATAGACTATCTTTAGAAGGTAATGGGCATACCAAACAGCAAAGCTTTAGATAGTGCAGTATAGAGATTAGATGAGGCCACTTTTTTCAACTTAATTATTCTATTTAAAGGACTCTCACATTTATTTTACCTCTGACAAAAGAAATAATGGGAGTTTTTGTAGGCTAGAAATTAACCCAGGCATAACTAGGCAAGGACAGAAGCAAAAAGAGAACCATCTAAGGTTTGCTTTAGAAAATGATTAAAATGTTAGGTGCATATACAAATCTACCAGAATGAAACCCATTAGTCTGTATAGCCAATATGTGCTAATCAAAAGTGTGGGAAGAAAAAGTATCTTCCAGTATTCAGTGCCATTTTGGTAGCTATGCAGAGAAAAAAGTCTCATTTCCTTATTTGTTAAACTAAAAGGATTATGGCAAGCCATTCAACCTCCTTTTTTCCCCTCACATCAAGAATTTCAGAGAAGTTTCTTTTTTGTTTTTGTTTTATATCTAAGAAGTGCTATCTAACTTTAACTGTAGATTGATATATTCTTTGTCTCCATTTCCTTAAATCAACATCAAGATTTTTTTAAAAAGGTAATAGAGATAGTTTCTAAGTTACCCAAGTAGAATCTCCACAACAAAGGAACTAGTTAGATGTTAACCAGTCCTTTTAAAATGAGAAGGTATTATATACTCAAACTGAAAAAAATCTTACTTTTTACTAGAGTACAACCTTGATCACCCAAATTGTGCATTGATTAATTAATTGCTTCTTTTATTTCCTCCCTCTGGCTATTTTCTACAATTTCACTATTCAGATATTATAGAAGGTGGGAAAGCCCAGCATGGTGGCTCATGCCTGTAATCCCAGCACTTGGGAAGCTGAGACAGGAAGATCGTTGCGAGTTTGAGACCAGCCTGAGCTACAAAGTGAACTCAAGGCCAGCCTGAACTGCATAGCGAGAACCTGTCTCAAAAAAAAAAAAAAAAAAAAAAAAGGTGGGGGAAAAAAAGAAAAGAAAAAGCAAAGGGAAAATTTGAACATAAAGTTCTGCTCTTTGTATCATTCTTACACTATAAATCTTATAAAATTGATTCTTCCACCAAATTTTTCAGTATATTTTTGTTCTTTATTTTCCCTAAATCTTATATGATCTCTGCCCTTCCATTATCCATCATTCCTGTGTCATCTTTGTTCCTTAACTCTTTTATTCTGTTATCCTGAAGAAGTAGCTTTGAGAAAACCACTCTTCAAATGGGAGACTCTGTAACTAACAAGAAGTAAGAAAATGGAGGTAAAGGGAGAGGAGATGGGGACACTTTGTAGAGAGGAGAAATTTTATACCCTGACAAAGACTATAACTGTTACATCTCTGGGTATCAAAATACTGGCATAAAATGTGCTAAAGTTACAAGTAAAAATATATGGCATTTGTTAATAGGTTAGTGAAAAGAGAGGGAAAAGGAGATTGAAATTAATGGAGAAAGCACTCTGCATCCTACCTGACCTTTTCCTCTCCTATTTATTTATTTAATTATTTATTTACTTGAGACAGGGTCTTATTATGTAGTTCATGCTGGCCTTGAATCTACTATGTAGCACAGACTGGACTCAAACTCACAGTGAGTCTCCTACCTCAGCATCCCAAGTGCTGTGCCTTTTCCTTTTAGAGGGTCTAAAAAGCCTTTATCTAAAAAGCCCTCTTAGATCTTCATAAATAATTAAGCGCTCACTGAATTATCAGTACCAATCATTGAACACTCAGTCAGCAGATCAGCAAGAGAGTGAATGCCTTACCTGTGTCCCCAGGGGAAAAGTGTCTGATTTCTGACCTGGTCTACCACTGTCTTGGGTTGCAGAAGTACTGGTTAGGGAATCCTTTATTTCCCGGTTGGGGAAGGGAATAAAAAGTCCTTTGTTCAAGTCTGTGTTGAAAGAAAAGGCATACAATGAAGTTCTGACCACACTTCAAAGGCAGAGTGTCCTATAGAAAGATACTGGAGGGGAAGCCACAAGATTGAATGCTGGTTTGGTGTTATCACTAGGAAACCATGAGAACCTGGGCAAACCTTTACCTCTCTGAATCTCACTTTATTTCTGAAAAGGTGATAATAAAAACATGAACTGGATATATCTTAAGGTTGAGGTAAGTTAAAACAAGATAATGGATATGAAATGGCTTCATAAATAATGAAGTGTTGGGGGCATGGTGGTGCATGCCTATAATCCCAGCACTCAAGAGGCTGAGGCAGGAAGATCACCTTGAGATCAAAGCCAGCCTGGACTACATGGTCGGTTCAAGGCCAATCTTTAATAACATAGTGAGACTCTGTCCTAAGCCTCCCCCTCCAAACAAACCCCTAAAACAAAACAAAAGAAAATAAATTATGAAGTGTTCCATGAAAATTAATAGGAAGACAAATAGTAGTATTTTGCACATTTCCTAAGTGGATAAATAATGAATTTTGACACCAGTTCAATAATCTTTAGCTACAGGAGGAGATGTTGGGAACACAGCCCAGGCATTACACATCTCTGGGGCTCTGATCTGTAGTCTGCATTGATTTACCATTCCAAATCTGGCTCTCTCTTCCTTAATTTCTTCCTTTACAAAATACTAATCAGGGCCTGTTTCACAGAGAGGAATGTTAAATCCTTAGGTTTCTCAGTATTGTTCGTTTATAGTTAGAGAAATAGCTTTAAAAATAAAAAGGAAAACCAAAAACTCCATCCAAGTCATGGCCACCCTGGAAACTGATATCAAGAAGAACCAGTTATGAATTCTATTAGGTAGAACAATACTTGTACAAGTTTGTGCACATTCTTTATTAATACTTTTAGTTGGAGAATCCTGGGATCTAGGGTTTTCTGGGGGCATTTGGATAAAACTAAGTGCTTTGCATTTGTTTAAGGAAATTCCTTCTAACAGGATTGTGCAAGAATTAAGATAGTTTCAAAACTTTGGGCCTTCATCAAACTATGTGTTCTGCTAGTTTCCATCCCATTCACTGCCTCTGGTAACAGAAAGTTACTAAGAGCCAGTGAGAATGAGAACATGGAGTAAATCAGCACTTTGGTCTATTTGGGGCTCTAAAATGCTTACTGTCTTGTCCTTTCTTTTCTTTCTCTTCTCTCTCTCTTTCTTTCTTTCATTTTGCACTGGGTATTAAACCAAGGGCCTTGTGTCAAGCACACTACCACTGAGATACATCTGCAGCCCTTTTTATTCGATTTTGAGACAGAGTCTTGCTAAATTATCCAGGCTGGCCTCAAACTTGTAATCCTGAGTATCTGGTATTACAGGCACATACTACAATACCAGTTTAGATGATTCCTATTTTTGAATTTCCCTCTGGAGTTGGAATGTCCTATGTAAATACAAGAAACTCTTCTACCATTAGGCTAATAAACTTACTTTAAATAAGCTTTCAAATCTTATGTTCTCTGGTTCCTATCATAGTAATACTGTGGAAAAGCAAGACGAAGCAGAAATTACTGGTTGTAAACTGATTCATGGGAGAAAAGGTAAGTGGTCAGTAAGCTATGATTTGGACTCGGGCTTGGGCCAGGGATTTAGTTCAGTGGTTTAAGCGCCTGCCTGGCAAGTGCAAGGTCATGAGTTCAATCCCTGGTAGCCCCCCCCCCCCACCAAAAAAAAGAAAAAACGATGATGGACTCGGGCTCCTCTCACCCTTATCCTGCAAAACAAGACTGTGGTATCCAAATCACTGCTCTGCCCTGCTCCCCCTTCCTAGCACTTAAGCTCATTTCCAGATTCATAGGTTCTTTTTCTTCCTGGTTCTACTTCATTGTTCAAGCAAATTTGCCACAGTCTGAGTTATTTACAAAGTGCTACCTTACCTTCTCCTGGGTTTCAGCTGTCACCTGAATACAGATGGCTCTAACTCAAAATGTCTTAACTCTCATCTTTTTAAAAATGTTCAGTCCCAAAAGAGTGCTATCATGAAAAGTAATCTTAGTAACCTTGTTTTTTTCCCCTTTAGTATCAATTGCATCTTTTATTTAGAAATTTAACTCTTCAGAAGTTTGGACTCTGTCACAAAACACTGCAAGTAAAGATTCTTAATGCTTTGTTTCCAGGGTTTTTTTTTAATACTCTCAAAAATATAATCAATCTGCATCCTCATCTGCAGTCCTATTACTATTGCAATATTCACAACAGGTCCTCAGTATCTCTTGCTTAGGCTACAGCTTCTAGTCCCTGTCTGTCTCACTGAATCCAGCTTGAGTTATCACTCTACATCATGCATTTCATCATCCATTTTCTTGAAAACATCTTTTACTTGTCTTCCATTTTCAAAGGAGTAAAATGAACAGGATTAATAAAGAAGCTCTTTGAAACTTAGTCTTGGCTCTAGTCACATGGTGAGTCAGTTTCCTAATCAGTCAGACCTGTTTTTGCTTTTCTACTTTAACTGCTTTGTTCCCTTAATTATGCCCACTGAATGCCCCAAATTAAGTGTCTCTTTTTTTCTGCAGCCTTTTCCCAGGTCCTCTGCTATTGGTTCCTCCCTACTACAGATCTCTGTCCCTGTCACAGTGGACCCCTTGTCTCAGCCTGACTTGTGACCTAATTAGCTGTGATAAATGGCCCTGGATTGTGAGTGTATGAAAATTGGACCCTGTTGTGTGGTTTCCTTGCCTGCCTAGCTTCTAACAGGCTCTGCTCAGGAGTATATACTTCTTTGTTACATTGTTCTCCTTTTCACTGTGGCAGAGACCAAAACTTGCCCTTTCCCTCCAATTCTCTTCTTAGACACACACACCCCTCTCCATATCAGCCCTAAACTGCCAATGCCTGGGTTTCCGTTTGAAAGAGAACTGAATTTCTATCTTGTTTAAGCTACTATTTTGGGAGGTCTCTGCTTTTCCAAATTGACTTCTATATAAAGCTGAGTTTTAAGACTCCATCATGGCTTAACTACATGACAACAGGTTGATAAAATGGGATGGATTTCAATGAATTGTGAAGAAGACCTTGAAACACCTTCCAGGCACAACAATGGGCCACTGAGGATACTGTAGTGAATTTTAATTTGCTCTTTTAAAATATTTATTAGATCAGTATAGTTTAGACGTGATTTTTATTTAAAGGCAAAAAGAATTGGCTCGAAGAGTGAATAGAATCCTTTTTGACTTACAGAGTCCATATGTGCTGCATATATAACCTACAGGATAAATGTAAATTATCTTTAATAAGGTATTTTCAATGCTATCCACAATCTGATCCTCTATCTAACATAAACCCTGACAGCACAGTCACCATGTACTATCTTCAGGACCATATTCACACAGCTGTTCACACCACTCCCACCTACCATGGTGTGATGCTGCTCTTTTTCCCTTTAGGCCACACCAGGGTGTGGCAGCTTTCAAACCCTGAAGGCTTTACCTCCTGTCTGACACAAAGAGTTTCCCTACTGCCCCAACGCACCCAGTTTCTATAGCATGCCACCGTCTACAACTGTTTCCTAAGCTCAGTATTCTAATAGACTCTGAGGACATGACTCCACTTCTAAGAACTGCAATTTAGGAAACTAAACTCAGTGTATAAAAAGACATTTCAAGGTGACTGCACTGGAACACAATTTGACCATTTGTTAAAATCTCTTACATAGCTGTCATGTTCTTTGGTCATTATTCAGATAAACTGAAAATGAGTTCACACAAACACCCGCACAAGGATATTTATAGAAGCTTTTTTCATAATTGCCCAAACTTGAATGTAACAAAGGCTGGGCATGGTATCGTACACCTGTAATCCCAGAATTTGGGAGGCTGAAGCAGGAGGATCATTGTGAATTCCAAATCAGCCTGAACTGCATAGCCAAACCTTAACTCAAAAAAAAAAAAAAAAAAGCAACCAAGATGTCTTTTACAGGGTCAGTAGACAGGTAAACTTAGGTACATCCAGACAACAGACTACTCTTCAGCACTAAGAAGTGAGCATGAGCAGCCAACTCATGAAAAGATATGGAAGGTGCATATTAGCTAAGAAGCCATCTTCAGAAGGCTGGATATTACAATTATATGATATTCTAGAAAAGGCAGAACTATAAAGACAAAAAAGGAAAAACTATGAAATCAATAAAAAGATCAGTGGTTGTTAGGGGTCAAGGAAGGGAAAGACAAACAGCTAAAAGCTTCTTAGAGTGGTGAAATTGTTCTATATGATACCACAATGGTGGGTAGATAAATGCCCTTATGTATTTGTTAAAACCTATAGAATGCACCGCAGCAAGAGTGAATCATAATGTAAACTATGGTTTCAAGTACGTTCCTCTGACTATGGAGGTGAGTGTGTAGGCAAGGGGTATATAGAAACTCTCTATGTGCTCTGTTCAATTTTTCCATAAATCTAAAACTCTAAAAATAAAATCTATTTTTTAAAAATAATAGTTTATTGTGGGGCTTGATAATGCATGTCTGCAATCCCAGCACTTTGGCAAGCTAAGGCAGGAGGACTACAAATTAGAATCCAGCCTGGAAAAGTTAGAAAGATCTTGTCTCAAAATAAAAGGGTGGGGGGAGGATATGGCTTAGTGCAAAGGCTCTGGGTTCAATTCCCAGTACCACTTTATGTTGTTGACTTTATGTCTTTTCCTTATTTTTCCATAAATGCCATCAAAAAGTTAAAGAGTCTTGCACTACTTGTGATCCTCTAAGGTGTACCCCTGGGCCAGGAAATTGTTCACTGTCCTGTGTTTGAGGAATACTGACCTATACCATTCACTTGACATTTTCAATTATACTGCCTGGAATTGTTACTTAGTTTGTTCATCTTTGTCTTATTTTTTTTCTAATAAATGCTACAAGTACTTCAGGTAATGTTTGGTTTTTCAGAAGATAAGTCATATAAATTTACAGAATTATGAAAAATCTTTATGGTTGAAGAATCAAAAATGTTTCACTAAAATGAAAGGATTTTGATCTGGGTCAAAGAGAAAGCATAGGGTCTGATTATAGCCTTCCAGAGAGATGGCATGAGTTCAGGGTTCAAGGAATAACACAAGAAGGAGGAAAGGCTGCGTAGGGAAAAGGAGGTAGGTGATCTGGCTTGATGGGAGCATTAAAAGATATAGTGGAGAAATGACTGGTAAATTTCAGGTTTAGCTGGAGGAGATGCTTATATTTGAGGTTAAGGAGTTCAGACTTAATGTAGTACTTGAGTGGGAGCCATGGAAGGTTTTGAGCAGCCAAGTACCATCAATTATCACTACTCTGTTTTATGAAAATTAATCTGGCAGCAAAGCACACAGTGAATGGAAGGGAGACGAGACCAGGAGGACCCTGATGAGTACGGATCAGCGCTGGCATCCCAGCTCTGCCACTTTCTGTGTAACTGGGGCAAGCTGCTTCATTTCTTTGTGTCTCTGTGTGCTCACCATTCAAATCACCTTCAAAGTTAGCCCAATTGAATGAGATCATCAACAGTACCCATGCCAGAGTTTACACTCAGTAAATGATAGCTATTAGCAAAGCCAATTAAACAGACTATTAAGAAATGGAAAGGAGGGTTCAATTATAGACATACTAAAGGGTGTGAACATTCTGCTAGGCCCAAGAGCAGCAGCAGCATCAAACTCCAATATGATTCTAAGCCAGAGTAGAGGGAAAATTGTGGGCACAGTGAGGAAACCAAAAGGAGCTGTTTAGTGTGGAGGGAGAGGGGTTCACTGGTTTGTTTCCTTTTTGGGGGGATGCACATTTAACCTGAGGGGCTAGAATGTTATTCAGTAGTGATTCCAAGTACAAGTTACTAGTTGGTCAACAGAAATGAGGGACTGGTACAGAGAGGGACTTGTGCAAATTGTTAAAGCTAGACCAGCCTTTTTAACATGAGACAATATAAAATAAATCTACTTATAAATAAAAGTGAGGAAATAGATTAGATAAATAAGGGAAGAGAGTAGATAATGAGCAGGAGATCTTGAAGACATGGCCTAGGTATGCTTATCTGGGGGAATGGGGAGAAGGAGGAACCTGTGAAATGGTCAGAGATTATGTGATGAGGAGCAAAGAATGCTTTACTAGCTAGGAAGCCCCTTTCTTCTTCCCTTCCTTCCTTCTTTCCTTTCCTTTATTCTCTTTTTTTCTTTTTTTAAACAGGGTCTCACTCTGTAGTCCAGGCTGGCTTTGAACTCGGTGATCCTCCTTCCTCAGTCTCCCAAGTGCTAGAATCACAGGGATACACCACCATGCTCAGCTAGGAAGCTCATCTCAAAAGGTTTCTGTAAGTCCCAGCTGTTGCCTGAATTTTTAAAATATAAAATTTATTTTGCTACTTTGAGACATTAAAGAGCTTTCTTTGTTTTCAACACAGTGTGAGTTCCCTACCCATTCAAAACGCTTGGTAGAAAAGCACTGTTCTAAAGAGCTGAGTTAGGAGGAGCTGTTGTTCCCCAGGAAAGCTTTATCCCAGCCTGTGGCGTGACCATTGAAATGACATAACCACATTAATCATACTGGATTACCAACAGTGCTTACTGGCCATCTCCCCAGGGATCGAGCAAAACATAATTTACAGTGGAAAACAAAGCTCTTTAACGTCTTAAAGCGGCAAAATAAATTTTATATTTTAAAAATTCAGGCAACAGCTGGCACTTATAAAATCCTTTAGAAATAGACTTTCTAGCTAGTAAAGCAATTTGTTCTCAGTAGAAAGTTTGCAGTTTAAGACATTTTAACTCATGTGGGGACTCTCTTTGTGTGCTAACAATATAATACAACATAAATCAATTCTAATTCATCTCGTACAAAAAATGGCACACCATGCTTCAAAGTATTTTTCTTTTTCTGGAAATAGATGCTCGAACCTAGGAAGAAATACAAGACTATATAGCAGGCTTTCCCTGGACTAATTAGCAGGGAAGTTTGTATGCCTAAGTATTTACTTGGATACTTTTTTAGGGATATGTTTATGAGTTAAAATACTTTCTTCAGAATTGATATGTTATTTACATGCATTAACTCCCCACAATGAATGTAACCACTGTATACTGCAAAAATATATTAAAAATTAAAAAACTGAAAAAAGTACTTTCTTCATGCATTTCAGAATTTGCCAAGATTATTAAAAAGTATATTGACTTTGAAATGTAAAAAATGGTATTTAAAATGAAACAGAGCATTTACATGTACTGAAACATCAAAGAAAGAAAAATTACTACGGCCTGTTTTACCAGGAAGGCTGAAAAATTACTCACTATGGCCTGTTTTACCAGGAAAGCTGAAAATGACTTGTTAATAAATGTTTACGTGGGTACACAGAAGTCAGGAAAACAAATATGTTATAAACTGAAAACCCTTGATATCTAGAGTCAATCTATTAAAACTATTGCTGAAAATTTAGGAAATATACTTATTTTATACTTTGCATATAATTTAATAGATCCTTCAAAGGGACAGAAACCTTGAGTTTCCTTGAGTAACAGGTCATCAATTTAACCAGTATGAGTGTGCCCAGTTAATCTGCAAGGATGCACTAGATGCAATTTTCTGGTGGCAGGCTTTCTCCTGGCTTGTGGCATGACTGTTAATGGGGCATACCCAGTTTAATTATGGATTATTAACAGTGCTTACAGAAACATAGCACAAATGCTAGATTCTGCAGCTTGGGAAGCTACTTGGTTGGGAGCACAGGAGGCCCACGGTATGAACTGTACAGATGCAGTAAGTCCTGAGTCTCTGGTTAATGAAATTAATCATCTTAGCAATGCCCAGAGGTCTGTGAGGATGGGCGATATGGTTTTAGGATATACTAATGATGTAAAGTAATATAAATGAAATTGAACTGAGTATAGTGTGAAGAGTTTTGGATTATGACTGTTCAATAGAGTCCTTCTGACAGTGAGAGGAAGGAGGAAAAATATACAGTGAATCTTGCACCTGCTTCAAACTGTGCTTTCTTCACTATCGCTTTTTCTTATCCAAGACTGGCTAGGACAGCTGAGACAACTGATGTCTTAATCATTTTATTATTTTTTTTCATTTTATGATCATAGAGACAAAGCTTACCTGCTTCAGGCCTAGTGTCAACATCGGCATTGACTTTTGCAGCAGAGCCCTCATCTGTCCCACAGGTTTTCATTATCTTCTCCCTAGAGCTATCATATAGAAGGATTAATTTAATACTTTCTCAAAAAGCTCCTGAGATCATTAGTCCTTGTTATTTAGGAAACAACAGTTCATGGTAATCGGATTTTCTTTTCCAACTATGCAAGGAGATGATTAATTTAGCCATGCATTACACGTATCTCAGTTAAAAGTATGATTATTTAAGTTATTATACTTATACTGGAAATGATGAGAGAAATGGACACTATAATTTAGAATTTAAAGTGTAAAAGCAGAAAATAAAGAACTCAGCTACTCTGGTTTCTTGACAGAACATTCAGTCTGAGGAAGTAAGATATTTGTATTAGGACACAAAGGATCTGTTTACTTTTCGAATTGTAGGAAACTGCTTTCCTGCTCTTCCTTTGACAAATTTATCTCCAATAGTCTTGCCCTGAGAATGTAACACTAATTATTCAGTAGAAAAAGACCATGTTCTGATTGGCAATTCTATAACAAAATGTTGGTAAGCATTTGTAGGTAAGCCATTTCATAGTGTCCTCATCTACAAGCTGTGAGAAACAACTCTGGAAAATTTATAACAATTATACCTAAAGCAATAATTCAAGAAAGCAGGGATGAACTGGACATGGTGGTACACACCTGTAATCCCAGCACTTTGAGAGGCTGAGGCAGGAAGATGGCAAATCTGGGCCCAGCCTGGGCAATTTAGCAACTTAGGGAGACCCTGTCTAATAGATAAATAAGTAAATAAATAAATAGGATAGGTACTTTTTTAAAGGATAGATACTTTTATCTCAAATCTGTAGTGTTACAACCTGTGGGAAATTTCTGTTAAAAAAACAAAACAAAACGAGGAAAGTTAAGAAGAAATTCATTATGACCTATGTACAAAACCAAACTAAAAACAGTTTTTTGGTAGAGAATCTTACCTTTTTTCCATCTCTAAAAGAAAATTTTCATTGTTGCCCAACTGACTAAAATGGAGCTTTGCAGCTTTCCGTTCACTGTCACGTACAGTTCGATCATCTGGAGGCAAAAACCACGGTTTTTTTTTTTTTTTTTTTTTTTTGGAGTAAATACTGTTGGGTCAGAGAACTACTTTTACAGAGGAAAAACTAAAGAGCAGTCTCATCTTCCTGTGTTGGAGACAGGTCACAACAGTACTATTATGTTATCACTGGAGCAACCAGTAACTCAGGGAGACTCAGCAAGCTATGGCAACAACTGCTACACAGGGTAACTACCCCTTCAAGAAAGGGGAACTTGAACAGGAAATGGTCCCATTCCAAGGCTGAACGTTATACCACCTTGTAAAAGTGTTCACTTAGTTTCCCTACAATGAGTTTCTTAGGGCCATGTGAAATCAAATTTTATATCAAAAAATGTATACTTAACAGTAAAATTATAGGGAAATACAAAGCAGCTCATTTAAAGGAATATTTCTTGTTACTTCCTAACTAACCCTCCCCAATTGTTGTTATTGCTTTCTATTGCTAATATAGTTGCAAACTTGGGGCACCTGAAAAAATAAGTCTCAACCTAGAAATATTGTGTTGAGGAGGAAGTGGTGGTGAAACCATCAACTGAAGAAAACTAAAGCTGGAAGTAACTAATATAATTATAGATGGTTGTTGAATAAACAATAAGTGGACTTGTCATACATCCTGCCAACACAAAGAGTTACATAAATATTGACTAATAAACAAATGTCTCCTGCCAGCACAGACTCTGGGCCAACATCCAAAACGTTAAGAGGCAGCTGATTTCAAGCAAGATTCTGGGGCAGGAGCAGAGGAGGAGGGACTCACCCAGTTTCTCCAGAGTTTGTAGTGTATACACAGCAAAAAGCCTATAATCTGTGTCTTTTCTTACAACAGGATTGAGTCTCAAATCCAGTTCTTTGAGAAAGGGCAAAGGCTGTAAGCGGGACACCTCTACTAATGAAGGAATGTTGTTATAATATAAATTCAGGTCTTGGAGTGAACACAAATACTGGATGCCCTGCAAGGAAAACATGACATTATGAATCTGTACATGGATAAGAATCTCACAACAAAGATAGAAATATAGCTATTATTTTCTATCCTTAAATATGTTACTTGTGTCCTCCATGAGAAAGGCAGTTTTGGAACTCCCTTTCAGTTACCTGAGAATAAGAGCACTGCAGCCCCAAGATGCTGAATCTTCTGTATGTTAAATTATTAACCTATATAATACATCTCCTTTACCAAATCTGGCATTCAAATATCTGTAATCAATTTTCTGCATCTGTTGGCTCCTTGGTCATTCTTATAATCCTGCACACTGGTAGCCAGGCCAAGCCACACTGGCTTTTTCTTACCTTTGTCTCAATTACTCTCATGATTCCATTTACAAAATGAAAGGAGGTAGGCAAAAATTCTGAAAGCAGAATAAAAAAGTAAGTTGGTGTGCATGTGTGTGTGTATGCATGTACACATGTGTGTGTGATGTCTTACATCTCATTGTCTCACAGGGTCAATGCACTGTTTGGAGAAACAAAACACTACTTCCCAGTCTTCCTTCCTAGAACTCCTCTTGTTTCATTTCCCTTTGCAGAATTACTGCCACTATGCAAGCTCCCTGTCCTGCAGTCAATCAGTTCTCTTTGTCTAGAAAGTTTTTCCTTGTCTAGTTCTTTCTTGGATTTAGCACCCCTGCCACTCTACTTGCCTGGCAACAATACCACCAGGATAGTGAAACTCAAAGAGACAGAAAAAACCACAATTCTCCTGCTCTGCTAAAATTGGCTAATGAAAAAGATTATTTAATTTGCATGTAATTAGCTAGTTAGCTGCTTTTGCTCAATACTAAATTTAAGGACAACATTCCAAAATACACACATATATATAAAATCACATACTTTTAGTAATTAAAAGCTTCCTATAAAAAGAATTCTGTCATTGAGGATTATTTCAAAAATGTGAAACTATTTTCATTATGTTATTTATAAAATTATGTTTTTATTTGCCTCCCATTTAAAATTACAATTTTCTTATTACAGGAAATTTAGGAAACTCAAAGATAAACACAAAATATTCCAAGAAGAATCCTCATTCTTTTTATACTTGCTCTCTCTCTCTTTCCTCTTTCTCTCCCTCCCTTCCTCCCTCTCTCTCTAGTTCTATTAACTTTTATACTATTGAAGGATCAATTGTTAGAAAGTGTCCATTCAGTCTGTACTTAACGCGTCTAATGCTCCAGCTCAAGTAATCTTTTAATGTCTCTCAGGGTAAAGATCAAGAAGCCACTGTGGTAGTGCATGCATGTGATTCCAGCACTCGGGAAGCTGAGACAGAAGGATAACTGTAAATTCAAAACCAGTCTAGGCTACAAAGTAAGTTCAAGGCCAGCTTGAACTGCATAACAAAACCCTGTATCAAAAAAATAAGATTTAAAAATCAAAGAAACCATTTATATTCTCTCATTTTTCCCAGTTGGCACATGTATTCCCAGATATTACACTACAAATAATTATAAAACATTTTCTCTGGAAACACTGGGCAAAGTGATTCAGACTTACTACAGATGAATATAAGCAGATAAATCATAAATGCAAAAAATGAAGAAAACTAATGTTTACCAAGGGCTTCCTGTATGCCAAGTAGTATACCAGGAGTCTCATATATATTATGTTTGGTTACATATGTAACTTTGCTTAATCTGCACTACATTTTTTCAAGTCATAGGCAAGAGACAGAGAGAGAGAGAGACTAAAAATAAATTACAAGGCAGGCATGGTGGCATATACCTTAACTCAGCATTTTGGGAAGCTGAGACAGGAGGATCAAAAATTTGAGCCCAGACTGGGTAATTTAGCAATTTAGTGAGACCCTATATCAAAATAAAAAATAAGAAAGGGGGTACGTAGTGCAGTGTGAAGACCCTGAGTTCAATCTCCAGTACCAGAAAAAGTTACAGCAATATACACTCAATTTTTAGCATAAAATGAACAAATTAAACAGATGCACATATCAAAACAGAGGACTTCAGCAACTCTGACATAATCTTTTCTGAAACCAAGAGGACAAATAAAATTAGTTTAAATATACCTAGTTCAACTTGGAGTTGCTAGTTTCAGATTGTTAGACATTTGGTTTTTTAATGAAAAAAAAACCCCAAAATTTCATAAAATAATAGGAGAATAACAAGAGCTAATACATGGAATATTGGTATCTTTAACATAGTCAAAGAATAAGATATAGGCATACAAAATTAAATAAACAACATTAGCACCAACCCTTCTTTTTAATGAACTAAGAGAAACTAGTGGTATAACTATCTTGTATTTTGGGTTTTTTCCCTTTCCCTTCCTTCCTTTCCCCTTTCCCACATCATAGTTCCTTTTTCCTTTTGAACAAATTCCTCCCACTTTGCAATACCTATTACACATTTTGGACCTTACTTACTCTTTCAGTTCCTCATACTAGGGAGATAATACAATGTTTGTATATGTGAGACTGATTTATTTCACTTATGAGTATGATCTCTAGTTGCATTCGTTTACATAGAAGAACTCAAGTTTATGCTTCTTTAAGGCTGAGTAGTATTCCACTGTATAAAAAGGCCACATCTTTTTATTCATTCCTCGGTTGATGGGCATTTGGGTTGTTTTCAGTTGTGGTGCTATAAACATGGGTGCCCATATATTGCTGTGATATGCTGTTTTTAATTCTTCCAAGAAGATATATCCAGAAGAAGAATAGTTGGGTTGAATGGGACCTCTAATCCTAGTTTTTTGAGGAATCTCCACACTGATTTCCACAGTGGTTGCACCAGTCTGTACTCCTACCAACAGTGGAAAAGTTCCTTTTTCCACACAGCTCCTTCAGCATTTGTTATTGGTTGACTTCTTGATGACAGTCATTCTTTCTGGAGTGAGATGGAGTCTTAGTGTTGTTTTAGTTTGCATCACTTGAATGACCAATGATGCTGAACTTTTTTCATATATTTATTTGCTATTTGTATTTCTTCATCTGAGAAGTACTTATTCATCTCAAATGCCCATTTTTGGATTGGTTCTATCACTATGCACTAAACTAAAATCAAAATGGATCAAAGATCTAAATATTAAAACAGAAACACAATCTAATGAAAGAGACAGTAGGTGGAAATCTTAAAGACATACGTGTATGCAGAATTCGTGAACAAAACCCACACTGCATGGTAAATATTTCAAAGAATCAACAACTTTGCAATATCTATTATGCATTTTGGACCTCTCATCTTACTAAAAAGCGTTCACACATCAAAAGAAATCACCAACAGAGTGAAAAGACAACCCATATGGTGGGGAAAAAGTTTTAGCCAGTTGCGCCTGAGACAATGGAATTCTATCTAGGACATATAAATAATTGATTTTTAGAAATTTGACCTTGTCTGGGCTTTCCTTAAAGCCCTTAGTCAGATCCTGAGATTGAGTTTGTGTGGCTGAACAAGTATCCCTCATGTGACAGATTGCCAAAGCTGTGCTCTCCAGAGAAATGAAGCCCCTTGCCTCTCCTTCAACCCCATTCACTAAGATATGCAGAACTGGCCATATTAAACCAGATGTCCCCTTAATTGGCTTAAAGAATCTGATCTAATCTGGCCAAGATGCCAAGACATTTCATTGCAGCACAGGGGTGAGACCTGCTCCCCCTGCTGCTGGCTGGAATGGGTGCTCCAGCAATAGCCTGTGAGATTCCAGGGTTAAGACTTGTGATAACATCTCAGCTGAAGCCTTGAGCCATCGTAAAAATTATACCTGGTGCCAGCCTTGCACACGTCAAATTTTTACTTTGCTAATTGGAGAGCTTCTGTGCCTGGTACAGCCAATGCTTACAAAGTTTCTCTTCCATAACACTCTGCCTTGATCCCCACCTACCTCCCTGATTGATATCAATAAAAGCTTGATACCTATGGAGCTTTTGAACTCGTGGTCTTTTGTTTCACAGAGAATGCTGGGTCATCCCAGAGCACTTCAACTGCAGAACTTTCTATTTTTCTCTTTCTTTTTCACCTGTGTGCCACACTGCCAAGTGGGTTAGACTGATACCCTCTGCAAGGGTTTTGGTACCCTAAGAAGTGCAGAATCTGGGAAACTTAAAAAAAATTTTTTTGGTGCATGTGGTACCAGGGATTGAACTCAAGGCCCTGTGCATGTTAGGCAAGCACTCTACTACTGAACTATATCCCCAGCCCTGATGAACTAATTTTGGATAGTATCTGTGAGTCTTTGTTACCTCTGGTCTTCCACAGGGATTTGACAGTAAAGTGGGGCAAAATGGAAACATATGGAAGAAGAAGCATCATTTGGGGGTCTACCACAGAGCAAACAAAACCCTATTCCTGAACATCTCTTTTGGCATGTTTGCTAATATTCACCCACACTGCTCAGGCCTACCCCTTCCTATATTTTGCTCTACCATTCCTTGAGTCAGACTTTTCTTTTTTAACATCACCATTTCTTGCCCTTCATAGAAAAAACTCACAATGACAACACAGGCCAGTGTTCTTCCATGTGTTTTCCATGTATTACCATCATCAGAATTCCCTGGGCATGTTCTAAGCCCTCCCAGAACTACTAAATCAGGTCTGCTTTCAGAGTAGATATTAAGAATTGTACATTTGCAAGCCCTCTTTATAATTTTTTGTTATTGTCATTGTAGTACTGGGTACTTAGCCCAGGACCTTTGCATGGAGCTACATTTTCAGATATTTTATTTTTTTATTTTGAAATAGGGCATCATTAAGTTACTAAATTGCCCATCTTGGGCTTGAACTTGCAATCTGCCTGCCTCAGCTCCCAGAGTGCTGAGATTATATGTATATGCTACCATGCTCAACTTCACATATTTTTATACTATTGCTCTAAGCAATGAAAATTTAATATAGCTTACCCTGAGTGCAAAAGAAATTTTACCCAGTATTTTATAAGAAATAATTTTAAACACAGCAGAGTTGAAAGAATTTTATAGTGAATAATAAAATTTTTAGTTTGGGGGACATTTGAAAGGAAAATCCTATACTCCCTGGGCTGATATTATCTATCTTTATTTATTCCCATCAAAAAATAAATTAGGCTGACCTGGATGTTTATAGAACATAGAACTTACCTTTAGGCTAGTAATCAAATTTCTTGATAAATCTAAGGATCGGAGATTTTTAAAATTTCTGAAGGCATCACCAATAGAATAGATCTTTCCAGCATAAGATCCCTGCAATGAAAGAGACTCCACCAGTTCTGAAAAAAGAGATCATCAATAGATATATTATGATCTCTGCTTGGATAAGTAGCAGTATCAGTGAAAGTAGCCTTCCTTCCTCCTGTAACCCATCTGCAAAAGACTTTTTATCCAAGGCTTATAAGATCATAATTTCTTCTTTAAAGAAACAAAATGGTCTCTAATACAATGATACCAAACCCCAATTTTATAGAACCCTTGAGCTTCTCTAAGTATCCTGAAAGATGCAGTACAAGTCCCCCCAAACATTCCAAAACAAAGTAGGAAAAAAAATCCAGCCATTCAACTGTTCAGATTTAGTCCTATAGAAAATACAAAATTTTCCTAGGATATATACTAGATGGCTTAAGGCTATCAATTTCAGGAAGATTTAAAGATAGAAAAAAGCAATTAAACAAGAGAAAATTGTTAAAGGGCCACTTAGCAGAAGACTAAGTAACAATGAATTGATACAAAGAACTGTGTCCTAGAGACCATGTGCAAGTCCCTTAGCCTTCATGCATCAGATTCCTCATCCATAAAATAGAGGTAACGACAGTATTTAACTCATAAAGTGTTTCAAAAGGTAAATATATATCTAGATATCTAGATACTGAAATAGGTACAGATACAGCTACAAATATATAGATATATAGGTACAGATACAGCTACAAATATATAGATATCTATTTTAGAACAGTCACTGGCCTGGCATGGTGGCTTGTGTCTGTAATCTCAGCACTCTAGAGAGACTAAGGCAGGAGGGTAGCAAGTTCAAGCCCAGCATGGGCAATTTGGCATTTTAGTAAGACTTTGCTTCAAAATAAAAAATAAAAAAGGCTGGGGATGTACATGCTCATGAAGGCCCTGAGTTTAATTCTCAGAACTGGTGTGGGGGGAGGGAGCAGTGCCTACAGTACTATGAAGCATAAGTAGTGGAGCATGAGGCAGTGGATCCCATCTTCAGCACTGGGGAGAAAAACAGAAAGAAGAAAAAGAAAGGACAGTGCCTAAAGAATGAAGTAGACTTGCTTATATGGAAAAGCACAGTGAGTTATATCCCCAGCCCTCTCCTATTTTTCCTTTCCTTTTCTTTTTTCTTTTAAATTTGAAAAAAAATTTTTTGAGACAGGATCTCATCAAGTTATTAAGTTGCCCACTTTGGGCTCAAAATCATAGTCCTCCTACCTCAGCCTCCCAGTTCTGACATTCCTGGCCTACATCAACATGCCCAGTTTCAGTGAAATTTTTGTTTTTTTGTTTCTGTTTTTTTGGTCCATGACTTCACAATTGCCAGGCAGGCGCCTGTGCCACTGAGCTATATCCTCAGTCCACAGTGAAATTTCTAACAGCAATGAACTGAGGAGTTGCCAATAAGAACTCTGGCAGATGTGTTGGGTCAAAATGAGAATAGCAATCAAAACTAGAAGGGAGTTCAGGATCCAATTTGCAAATGACCATCAGAGAACTGCATGGAAATAAAATCTTACAGTGATAGCAATCTGGACTCAAACTATTAAGTTATAAATGAACATATTGTTAAAGACAAAATCCATGGTAGGGAGAAATTAGTGGGAGCAGAATTACATTGAATGGAACAGGGAAGGCAGGCCAGAAGGTCCAAATACAGGTGGGGGAGGGAAGCAGAGATGGCAGAACTCAGGAAACATGAAGGCATGTCATCAAGTACTTTGTATATCAGAAAAGGGAGATTCAAACCCTTGAGAACAGAAATCTACTTGGACCCATCCTTCCCACATAAAAGTATAGAAAAACTTACTGCACTTAAAGAGCCACAGAAAAGAACTACAGTCAAATCTTGTATGAGGATTATCATAAACAAAAAGAAAAAGGAATAGAATAACATCACTAAAGAACAACAGCACTCCAGTAGACTTTTTGAAGATGGGAAAGGGATCTAGGGATGTAGGGGTGGAGGGATGGAGGGATGGAGGGAGAAGGAAGGGAGAGGAAAGGAAGGGAAAGTTAAAAGAACTAAGACATGATATATACATTACCAACTCCCTATGACTAATGTATTCATTATGTATCAAAAATGTACTAAGAAAAAAATGAAAGGACTCTAGAAGGATACAGCCACAAAACAAATGAAGATATCATAACAATGCAATGGTTTTCAAAGTGTAGTTCCCGGATCCTTAGAGGTCCCTGAAAACATTAATTGTCTTTGGTACTGTATTGATATTTGCACTTATGATACAAAGCAAAACCTACTGATTCCTTAGGATGAATCAAGGTAGTGACATCAAACTTCACTAATGATCATTACATTCTTCACCACTGCACACCTGTAGTATTTTTTAAAAGTTAGCTACACTTAAGAATACCTTGATAAAGAAGTATCAATGATTAATTTTACTAAGTCTTGACCCTTGGGGACAGTGAGTCCTTGGTTTACGAATGAATTCCATTCCAGGAGAATGTTCCTAAGTAAGATTCATTGTAAATCCAACAGTGTCTTATACTTCTTTGACACAAATATACAATGTAAAACATGAAGAATAAAACCAAAATTCCACATCACCATCATTTTTCCTCTTACTTCTAGACATCCTAGGCTCTGATTGAGCACTGTACTTCTACTGTGCGCTACTGTACTATACAGTAAGCACACAGCAGCACAACTGTGACAATCTCCATCAGACATGTGAGCTACTTCTGCGATTTGTTTACATCTATGTAATGCAAGGTCCATTGATATCAATGAAAGTTCACAACTCAAATGTTCATAAGTCAGAATTACTGTACATGTCATTTGTATTATGTAATTAAATGGAAAGTATACCAGAAATATTTCTGATACATCTTAACAATAGTGGCTGATTTGCAGGGAAACACTTCTGTGATTGAGTTGCAAGATAAACTAGCCACTTCTTAATGAAACATCTTTGTTTACTTGGGAAAAAAACAACCTGATGAACTATGATTACTCTGACTTGAATATTTTCTGACGATAAACAAAGAGAGCCTGTTACTTTAGAAAAACAATTGATAATAGCTGTTGTCAATTAGAACACTTCAGTTACCAAGAAAAAATTAGAAGTTTGCGGGCTAAGGATGTGGGGCAGTGATAGAGCACGGGCTTAGCATGTACAAGGGCCTAAGTTTAATTCCCTGTACCAAAATAAATAAATAAATAAATAAAAACTTTGGAAAAATTCTATCTGCCACCATGAATTTGATAACTTCCTAACACTGAAAGGTTTTTCTAATGAAATTAATTACAATATTAACAATATGCTTTTTAGATCTTGTATAATGGAGTTTGTCAATAGTTAGAAATGCCACATAACTCAGTGAGTCAATATTTTTCAAATATACCCTCCCCTTTTTCCAGTAATGAGGACTCAATCCAGGGCCTTGGCACTGAGCTACATCCCCAGTCTTTGTTATTTTTCATTTTGAGATAGAATCTTACTAAGTCACTAAGTTCCTCAGGCATACTTAACAAGTCCACGTCAACAAGTGTTTTTAGGTATTCTTAGGTATTGAGAATAATTTTTAAAAGTGTAAAAGAATCTTGAGACTAAAAAATTTAAGAATTTAACAATTGCTCAAAAATTTAAATTAGAATTACAACAATTCAGAAGATAACTGGAAAGGAAAAAAAAGATTTAAAAAATAGAGATGACAGTTTTCTGTAAGCCAACAGCAGCTGTGGGCCAGGTCAATCCCTTCCTGTGAGCCAGAAGCAGCCATGTGTCCTAGGAAAAGAACCAAGAAGAAGCTAACCCCTCCCTATGAGCCAGGCACAGTCTGGGCCAGGTCATTCCTGTGGGCTGGCCAGCACATGGTCTGAGAGATAAGAAGTGCTGAGCCCCACCCATCATGGACAACTGGCTGATTCAGAGAAATGTAGGCTCAGATGATAGCCACTGGAGTAAAAAAAAAAATTAATACCTGTATTGTTTGATTGACTTTGCAGAAATAAGGCCAGTTGTCTGAGCACCCATTTAGAGGATAACAATATGCAATATAGCAACTATGGGGAATTTCCTTTTAAAAGTTGTAGCCATTGTTAATCCCCTATTATCTTGTCTTAAAGTCCTGTATCATTTTCATTGTTTTGTTTGGTCTTACTCTGTTTTGTTTCATTTGACCTTATTGTATCTGATGTCATGGGCCATGAGATATAACAAGATATATTATGGTAGCCACTAATGATTTCCTGTTATCTTGTTTTGAAGTCCTATATTGCTTTCATTGTTTTGTTTTGATTGGTTTTATTCTGTTCTGTTTTGTTTGATTTATTATGTCTAATGGTATGGCAGCTATTTTGAAAATAATGGCAGGCATTATGGTAACCATTGTTGATTTCCTATTACCTTGTTTTGAAGTCTTGTATCAGTTTCACTGTTTTGTTTTGATTGGTTTTATTCTGTTTCATTTTGTTTGGTTTTATTCTCTTTAAAATAAAACTTTTGAAAAAAAGTAGAGATGACAGGACTCAAGAAATAATCAAAATAAAGTTAAAAAATATTATTTCATAAATGAAGACTGATGAGTGAAAGCAAAAATAAAAACAATAGGACAATTTCATTTCTGGCCATACTTTATATCTAAAAGAATTGAAATCAAGATCTGAAACAAACACTTGTACACCAGTGTTCATAACCACATCATTTGCAATAGCCAAAAAATGGAAACAACTCAAATGTTCGCTAACGGATGGATAAGCAAAATACAGAATACAAAATATACACAAAATGAAATCTTATTCAACCTTAAAAAAGAAGGAATTTAGAGACTGATCAAGACACTTTCTTAAAATATTTTTGTAAAAGTTCTGGGGCTATAGTTTAGTGTGAAGGCTCTGGGTTCAATCTTCAGTACACACATACAAGAAGACAGAAGAAAGGAGAAGGAAGAGAAGGAGGGGAAGGAAGGAAAGAAAAGGAGGAGAAAATTCTGACACTTTCTACAACATAAAGTTTGAAAACTTTATGTAAAATGAAATAAGGTCCACATAAAAAGACAAACATTGGATGGTTCTATTTATACAAGGCAGTGATTTAAATCTAAAATGCTTCCCAAAAGTCTTGTGTGTCTGGAAGATGATTGAATTGTAGGGATGCTATACTCATCAGTAGATTCATCCACTGATGAGTTCAGTAGCTAAATGTGCTACTAAGAGGTTGTGTCCAGTTGGAAGTAGGTCCCTGGGGTGTGATCTGGAAGGGTATGTTCTTGTTTCCATTCCTTTCCTTTTGCTCTGCTTCCTGGATACCATGTGGAATGAGCAGTGTGCTTCCCTCATGCCCTTACACAACACTATTTCTGCCTTGGAGCCAGCCATTCAGATTCAATCCACTGTGAACCTAATAATTCTCTCCTTTTAAATTGTGGGTGTCAGGTACTTTGTCTGAGGGCTGGTGTCACTGTTACTTTTGTTGCTGGAAAAAAGAATACTTGACACCCAAAATTAAAGGCAGAAAGGTTCATTTAGCTCACAGTTTGTAGATGTTTCAGTTCATAGTTGGCTAGCTCCAAACCAGGGCAGCATGGTACAGGGACATTGAAGAAAAGAAACAGTTCACAGTGTGGCAGGCAAAAGGCAGCAAGCCTTCTCCCTTTTATTCATTCCAGGCTGCCGGTCTTTGGGTGGTGTCACCCACTCCCATGGTAGGCCTTCCCATTTTCCACACCCCAAGCTATCAGTGGATTAATAATTAACCCATCAGTGGATTAATTCAGTAACCACACACCCTTAATCCTAGTATCCTGTTACGGCTCTTGTCTAGATGTGTCCCCAAAATCTCAGATAGTCATAGGTGAGGCTTTTCAGAAGTGGCTGGATCTAGAGCAAGTGATGCTGGGATTAGAGTGTATGATTACTAAATTAGTTCCAGATTGGATTGGCATAGTTCTGAGTGTGACTAATGGGAAGGCCCACCCTCGGTGGTAGTGTTACCCACCCTAAGGGCCTGTATCCTAGATACAATATAAGGTACAGAAAGAGGGCTGCTCTTGTCACTTGCTACTTTACTGCTTGCTGCTTTCTGCCTTCTACACACTGTATCTCCTCTTCAATACCTCTCTACCATGTCACCCTGCCTTGGAATCGGCCAATTATGGACTAAAACCTCTACAAACTGTGAGCTCCTTTAACTTTGGGTGTCAGGTATTTGTCTCAGTAACAAGAAAAAACATGCACCCTTGATGCCAGTATTGCAAACCCTAGATCTTGCCAACTCTAAAAAGCCCCATCTATGACCACATGAGGCTTTTGGGGGGACATCTAAACACAAACTATAATAGATGGGAAAGTAACATATAATACCTAGAATAGTTAAATTTATAAGGATAGAAAGTAGAATGATGATTGCCAGGGGCTGAGAGTAGTGTGGAAGGCAGAGTTATTATTAAATAGATACAGAGTTTTAGTTTGGGAAGATGAAGAAGTTCTAGGGGTGGTTCACAGCAATGTGAATGTACTTAATACCATAAACTGTATGATTACAATAGTTAAAATGAAAAACTTTATGTTATGTATATCTTACCACAATATTTTTTAAAAATTAGAGAATGCCTTAAAAAATTATATGGGAAAGAAAAATTTTAAAAAATATATTTTAAAAACAAATGAAATATTAAAATACTAGGGCTGGAAATTTAGCTCAGTGGCATAAGCACCTGCCTGACAAATGCAAGATTGTGTGTTTGAACCCTGGTATCAAAAAAAAAAAAGATAGAGGAAAAAAAGAAATATTAAGATACTGGAAAAAGACAAATAAAATGGAGTATAGTCATACAATGGAATATTATTCAGAAATATGAAAAAATAAACTACTGATACATACAATACAACATTATGTTGAGAGAAGCCAGACACAGACTATATACTATAAGATTTTAGTTGTAGGAAATTCAAGAGGAGGTCAAACAAGTCTATGGTGGTAGAAATGAGAAGCACAGTTGAGTCTAGGGTGCATTGACTGGAAAAGTAAGGTGGAAACATTTTGATATAATGAAAATGTTCTATGCCTTATTGGGATGTTGGTTACATGGGTAAATGTATTTGTGAACTGTAAATAATATATCTAATCAGAAATTAATATGTTGAATACATAAGAACTATAGCCCAACAACAGCAATGAAAATCCAACTAAAAAAATGGACAAAGCTAATTCTTCAAAGGAGATACAAAAATGACCAATGAGCTCAGGAAAAGATGCTTGATATCATTAACCATTAAGAAAATGCAAATCAAAACCACAGAATAATACTTCATACCCAGTAGGATGTCAATAATAATAACAACAAAAACAATAATAATTTTAAAAGAAGGAATACTGGCCTAGTATGCACAAAAGCCTGGATTCATTCCCAGTATTGAGGAGGGAGAGGACTTAAGACCCAGTCTTTACAACTTTCACAAAAATTATACAATAGATCACAGATCTTAATGTAAAACACAGAACTGTAAAACTTCTAAAAGATAACAGAACAGATAATCTGAATAGCCTTGGGTTTGGAGATGAGTTTTTTTTGGGGGGGGATGAGTTTTTAAAACAATGCCAAAAGCATGATTCATAAAAGAAAAACCTGTAAAAGAGGACTTCACTAAAATTCAAAATGTCTGTTCCATAAAAGGCACTGATAAGAGAATGAAAAAATAAGCCCATAGATTGGGTGTATAATTTGGAACTTTAATGTCCCCCAAAGGCCTCTGTGTTAAACACAGATCACAGTGCTGCAGTAGATGACGAAATCTTTAGTAGTTTGGGCCTAAGAGGATGAAGTAATTTGGCATGTAACTTTGAAGGGAATAGTAGGACCTTTGACCCTTCCTCTCTGTATCTTATTAAATATTAATTAATTAATTTACTGAGATAGGGTCTCACTATACAGCCTTTAGCTCACTATGTAACTCAGGTTGGCCTTAAACTTGGCATGATCCTCATGCCTCAACCTCCCGTGTGCTGGGATTCCAGGCATGCACTACCGTGCCTGGCTCCCTTCCTGTCTCTTTTTGCTTCCTGGCCACATATGTGAGCAGCCTCCCCAGTCATGTGTTCTCACCATGATATACTTACCGTCTTGCACAACCTCCAAAGTGACCAGGGACTAATAAGTCTGAAATCAGCTGTGAGAATAAGCTCTTCCTTCTAGGTTAATTTACCTCCAGTATTTGTTACGGTAACAGAAAGATATGGTATATGCAAAATATTTTATCTGATAGAGGATTGGAATGCAAAATATACACAGAACTCTTAAGGCTCAACAATAAGAAAATTATCTAATTTAAAAACAGGCAGTCAACTATGGACTGAAACCTCTACAAACTATGAGCCAAAACAAAGCTTCTCTTCTAACTTTGAGTGTTGGGTATTTTGGCTCAGCAATGCAAAAACTAAGACACATAAGAACTGTATTTTATATGTAATTTTACTGAAAACCTAAAATTGCTGTAAAGACCAAAGACTTTTAAGAAGAAATGAATTATTGAAACATGCTAAAATATAGATGAAGCTTCAAAATATCATGCTGAACCAAAGCCAGATAAAAAAAGGTCATGTTTTATTCCGTTCATATGAAATATCCAGAAAAAGCTAATTTGCAGAGACAGAAAGAAGATTAATGGTTGCCAGGGGCTGAAGAAAGTGAAAAATGAGGGGTGATGGCCTAATGGGTTGATGAAAATGTTCTAGAACTAGATGGTGCTGATGGTTGCACAGTTTTGTGAATGTATAGTTATTCCTCACTTAATGACCTGTTTAATGACTATTCAGACTTATCATCAAGATGCGCTGTTTAGTCTTATGATCCACCAGTTGGACTTATGACCTGTCTTTTATTTTGGTAGAGTTCTGTACATCTTTTTATAAATCCTCACTGTCTTTCTTTGTACCACATACCTTGTTTATATAGTACTATAATTTTTGCTGATTGTACTGTACAGTACTGTAGTTTTATGTTCTCTTATACTTACAGTACAGCATGTAAGAATTATTCCAACAAAAGCAAAGTCATCAAGTTGGAGTTTCCTTTGACCATTTCTTTGTTCTTAATATTGTATGTACCTACTATATACAATTCCTCATTTAGTGACAATTCACTTAAAGACTAGACCTAGTCACAGGACTAAATTTGGTTGTTAAATGAGTGTCTCTACTAAGTGATTCTGAGTCATACATTTTTGTGGGTTGTTTTCTTTGAGAGAGGGTCTCACTATGTAATTCAGGCTGGTCTGGAACTCAGAGCAATACTCTTGCCTCAGCCTCCCAAGTGCTGGGATTACAGGTGTGTGCCACCAAGCCTAGCAAATCATATACTTTTTAATAGTGAGTTTTTAAAGCCAGGCATGGTTGTGTACACTTGTAATCCTGCCTACTCTGAAGGCTGAGGCAGGAGGATCAAAAGTTCAAAGCCAGCCTGGGTAATTTGGTGAGACCAACCAAAAAAAAAAAAAAGGTGAGGAGAAAGTGACCAGTTTCTGAGTATGTGTAAGCATGGATCTAAGCATTAGTGAATTTTTAGAATAATTATTATATCTGCTTATCAGAAATGTTATTTTTTAGAAGCTGTTTTTCATAGGTTAGAATTGAAACTTTAAACTTCCCCAAGGTCTCACCACAGCTGCACATACTGTCACATGTTGTACGATGTGAAAGATACTTACTATGCCGCAAATGAAGCACAGATATGGTATTTTTTTTTAAAGGAAACCAGAATTATTCAAATGAAAAACTTCCACAGAGACATTCTTTTATAATTCACGTGAAGTGTAGGTTTTGAGAAGTGATGTAGCTGGACATGATGGCACACCCCTGTAATTCCAGCACTTGGGAGGTTGAGGCAGGAGGATTGCTGCAAGTTTGAGGCCAGCCTGAGTAACAAAGTGAGTTGAAGTCTGACCTGAACTGTACAGCAAGACCCTGTCTCAAAACAAGCAAAAGAAAAAAAGTGACATATTTGGTTCTGGCATTCACATTCAGAGAACAAATCAAACAGTGCATATCATAGATGTCAAGAATAACAGAATATGGCGGGATATAGCTCAGCAGTAAAGCACTTATCTGGTATATGCAAAGTCCTGGGTTCTATCCCTACCCACCTAGGAAAAAATAAAGAATAGAAGAGAATAATCTCCCAATTTAAAAATATCATTATGAAAACAACAAGTAATCTCTCTGCAGAAAACCATCTATACAGCTCATTTGAAAAGTGAACTAACAACTTTTAACAAAGCTAGTAAATAATAAGAAGTTTCAAATTAATAAAATATTTTTTAAAAAGCCTCAGGAATCATCTTTAAATATCTCACTAGCTAAAATTGGGATAAGCTAAGCGTCAATTATGATAATAACTGCAGTGGGGAGGGTAAGAAGTAGAGTGCCTGCCCAGTATGCATAAGCTGCTGCGTTTCAACCTCAGTGTAGCAAAAAATAAATAAATAAATAAATAAATAAGCAATGGATTGGACCACACTAAATATATTTGAGTCAAAGTTTTATAATAACACTGAGAAAACAAAACATCCCCCTTAGTCATCTTTGAATGATATTTAAAAATGCACTCCGAAAATCGAGAATACAGTGAAAACAATCCTGCCTTCCTGTAAAACTATACCTCAGGATTATAAGATAGTTTATGTGAAGACATTTGTCTTTATAGAATTATTATAGCTAATTAAGAATGAAAGACAGAATGATAAAATTACAATTTTGTAATCCCCAATAAATTAATGAACTCATTCAGTCATATTTGAATATTGATGGTTTTCACCAAAAGAAAGGACAACCAGGCATTGTGTGCTTCCTAACAGAAGTGTTCACAATTACTCATGAAGTTGTCTTGTCAAAAAAGAAAACTCACAAACCTGCACATCAAACTAGAATCGGATTAAGCCTCATCTAACTACCAATATATAGGAATATATGGAACTGGGAAAAGTACTAAATATTTTAAGGATACAGTGAGCAAATATAGATTGTAGTGGACCCTTCATGACAAATGATCCAGTTTCTCCAAACACAATAAAAAATGCAAGGAAAAAAGAAATAGGAATCTATAAATCAAATAAAATTTAAGACATACATTAATCAATTGCATATACGAATCTTACATGGATCCTTTTTTTTAAAAAAAAAGAAAAAATTTTATAGGGACAATTGGAGAAATGAGAACACTGGTTGGATATTTGATGATATTAAAAATTACTGCTAAATATTTTTAGGTTTTACATGTGATTATTTTTCAAAGAATTCTTATGTTTTGAAAATACATGTTAAAATATTTATGGATGAAATTATATACCTGGGATTTGTCTCAAAATAATTAGTGTCAGGGCCAGGGATATAGCTCAGTGGCACAATGCCTGTCTAGCAAGCACAAGGTCCTGAGTTTGATTTCCAGCACAAAAAAAAAAAAGTGATAAAAGCAAAAAACAGAAACCCCCCCAACAACCCTCCCCCCCAAAGTAATTAGTGCAAGGGATTAGGAGTAAATGGAGGGTAAAGTATGTACAAAAGATTAGCCATGAGTTAATGACAACTGTTGACACAGGGTGATGGGAATTCATCATTCTGTTACCTCTATTTTTTTTTTTTCCGGTACTGGGTATCGAATTCATGACCTCATGCTTGCCAGGCAGGCACTTATGCCACTGAGCTAAATCCCCAGCCCTACCTCTACTTTTGTATATATTTTAAAATGGTCATAATACAAATATGAAATAGCCAGATATGCTGGTACATAGCTGTAATCCCAGCTCTCTGGGAGGCTGAGACAGGAAATATCAAATTGGAATAAAGCCTTGGAAAAATAGTGACTTACCAAGACCCTGTCGCAGAAAGAAAAAAAAATTTTTTTTTGTCTTTTTGAGACAGGGTCTCTCTATGCAGTTCGGGCAGGGCTTGAGCTCACTTTGTAGCCCAGGCTGGTCTCGAACTTGCAATGATCCTCCTGCCTCAGCCTCCTGAGTGCTAGGATTACAGGTGTGAGCCATCACGCCCAGCAGAAAGAAAAAATTTAAAAAGCACAGGTGATGTAGATCAGTGCAAAAGCCCTGGGTTCAATTCCCAGTACTACAATAAATAAATTAAAAGCAAAAATAAACCAAATAAATGACATATAAATGTAGGGAACGTTTCTGGAAAGGTATCCAAAAACTTATTAACAGTATTTGTCCTTAAGAAGAGAGATGAGGTGTGTGGGACTTGGGGACAGTGGGCTAAGACTTACTTTTCACTGTAAAATTATATTACTCATATAATAAATTACATTTTTGGGGGGGATACTGGGAATTGAACTCAGAGCCTTGTGCTTGCCAGGCAGGCACTGCACAGCTGAGCAATATCACAGCCCAAATTAAATTATTTTAACAGCCAAAAAAGAGTTCATAATTATGTATTTCCCCTTCTCCACCAAATAACTATCAGCCTAAATGCATGCTCTAATACAGTCTTAAAATAAAAACCTATTGTTAACCCCAGATCATACTCTTCAGGCATCATTCTACTTATGTGTTTTCCTTTTTAATTATTCAGAAAAATTTCTCACTATCTCCTCCCCGTCACATATGATTCCTTTCTCATCCCACTCCAGTCTAGTCCCCCACCATCCTCTTCTCCCAAAGCTCCCCTTGTATCACTTTCTGCATTAACATGCTCAGCCTGTTAACAGTGTCAGCCACTGCTGACCATGACTCTCATGATGCATCACTCTTAAATTTCAAGACACCATATTCGTCCTTCTCTGCTCAACTTCTAAACACTGAAATATGCCAAAGTTGAATCTTAAGATTTAATCCTTTCTCTATCCACATTCTCTCCTTAGGTGAATTCATCTAGCCCTATGGCTTTAAATACACACTATCTGCTAACGTCTCCAAAATTTACATCTCTAACCCTGACCTCTGCTCTGAGTTCTAGACTCATATATACAACTACTTACTAAGCTCTCACACTTGGGTATCTACAGGCATTTCCAGTCTATACCCTCACTTTCAATACATGGCATCATCACCCTCCAGCAATATCTTATATTAAGACTATGCTATCTTTGAGTGTTTCCTTTTCCTTATCCCTCACATTCAACCCTTTCATATATATTCTCCCTTTGGCCCCCCAAAATATATTTTGTCTCCCTTTATTTTTTTCACCTCCATTGCCATCATCCTATAATCACCATTCACTATCTCTTACCTATACAATTGTTACAGGCATTTTTTTGGCTGAGATTTGAACCCAGGGCCTTGAGCTACATCCATGGCCATGTATTTATTTAGAGACAAGGTCTTTTGCTCTAATGTGCCCAGGATGGGCTCAAACTTGTCATTATGTCCCTCCTTAAAATACTTTGATGGAAATTGACAAGCCAATTCTAAAATGCTTAAGAGAAAATAGAGAACCAACAATAGCCCTGATAAGTTTTGTTTTATGACCAATAACACCTTTATAGAAATACTAAATGACAAGCCAGCATTCAAGAGGCTGAGGCAGGAGGATTGCTGTGAGTTCGAGGTCAGCCTGGGCTACATAGTGAGTTCAAGGCCAGACTGAACTGCATAGCAAAATTCTGTCTAAAAAAAAAAAAGAAAGAAATGAAATGACAGTTACTTCACAGGTACACACCTTGATAGAAATGCAAAACTGGGGTTGACATACTAGCTTCACTCAGAAAAATATCAACAAAACATTAAATCATCAAGCTGTGGCTTCTCTTAACTAAGAAATGCATTATTGAGGAAAACAGACAAATCAACAGAAAATTTATAAATTAGATTTTTTTGAAAAAAGGTATAAATATGGTATAGTGATACCTTAAATAAAATGTCATATCTATTCAGTCTGTTATTGTGTACTTTAATTATAATCAGGCTGGCACTACATTAATTGATACTATTTTAAGCAGCATGCCTAAAAATGATAAAATTGGAAACCCATAATTTATTAGTTTACTAGTTTGAAATTTTTGTGTACTAAGTAAAGTTTTCAAAATTATTGGAGATGTACTAAAAATAGAAAAAATGGGCTATCCTTCATACATGTAAATCTTCTCAATCTATCTGTTTTTAGAAATATGTTTGCACTATTGAACTAGGTTGGGAAAAAAGATGGATGATATCACCCATACATTCAGATTGTCAATAAATTCCAGTCTTTTTTTTTTTAATTTTATTTTAAAGAGGGTAAAACTAAACATAACAAAACAGAACAAAGCTGATCAGAAGAAAACTAAATTCCAGTTTTAACAATATCTCAAAACAAAGCTAAATTCTAAGAAAGTACATGTATGAGTTATATGTATATGTGTACATATAATGTTTAGAGGCTACACATATAATCTATATATGTGAACAATACATATTATAAATGTATGTGAATGCATGTAATTTATATAACTCCATGGAAGAAACACACTTGGATATTGATTATTATTAACATTCCTTGCCCAATAAGACATCACTTTTTATTAACAGTCCAGGATTTGTTTAGCATCATGTTGGATATTTGAATATCAAAACAATTAACTTTTTTATTCTGAAGGATAATGCTATCAAATGATGACCTCTAACATCAGTGGGTCATAATATTTTTACTTACAGAACAAAAACTTTTGAAATTTCATGTGGGACTTAGTCTATTTATATATATATTTTCTGAACCAGGAATCAAGTTCAAGGTCTCACATTTGCCAGGCAGGTGCTGCATTTATATTTATATAAATGAGAATAATTAAGGAATATGAGATTCTTCTATGCAGTATATATCCACAGGTTCCTAATGCGAGACCATCTGACTGGCAGATGTACTTATGATTTCAAAGGAAAATACACTTGGAAAAACTCTGGGCTCTAAGTCCTATTTCTGCTATTGCTGCTGAGTAGGGAATATATCTGCAGTTGAAACAGGAGAGGGAAGAGAGATTTATTAAAGTAATTCCAGTTGTGGACTTTCCCTGTCTTCTACAATTAGGCAGTCAGTGGAAGAACTGCAAATGAATATAAAAAGGATATTTCTTCTATTGCTACAGAAATTTTGGGATTAAAAGCTCTCTGGTTTGTTCTATATCTTTTGAATAATATTTCCCTTACCATTTTCCAATTTATAATGTGAGTTGGATTTAGAATAAAAATTTAACATTTTCTTTTGGTGTAAGACATAATTTTGCATTTTAGAAAAACAACTGTACTTTTAACAATGAGACACATATGTAATTGAGTATACTGGTAAAAAATAAGAAGAAAAGGTTGGAGGATGAAAGCATCCTAAGCAGCCCGATATAGTGGAATGTCAGGCAGTGTTATGAGATTTGTGTTGGGAGAGCCCTTCTTTTATCAAAATTCCATGAGAAAGCTCTAAATTATATAAAATTGGTACAAATTGCTGTAGGTTACAGTATTATCGCTAACATTAGAGAAAACGTAATATAGTTAAAGTAATCAAATGAAAGGACATAAATATTGATCATGTGTGTAGTATTTCTAATAATTGGAAGAGATTTTAATAAAAAATTTATTGTGTTAAATTCTAATAATCATGACAGAAATCAAATTAAGGAGTAGCAGTAGTAAATACATAAAAGATTAAACAAAAGCATGTTAAATGACAAAATAGCATAGCAGTAACAGTAAATCATATGCTAAGGCTAAGGCTAAATCATGTGCTATACTCTAAAAGGTACAGAAATTCTATTAGAGTTAGAAATAATTCTTATCCTAAATGTTAAAATAAAAAAGAATATGAAACTTAGTATCTAAAAGCTTGAGAAGAATGCAAGGCAGAGAAAATGAAAGACATCTCACTATTCCCAATGTGGTTGTTATTTAGGAATGAATAAAACATCATGTAAAAATGTCTCTATAGTTAGATTAACATATAAAAAACCAACACACCACATCTACCTCAATAATGTTTGTAGAACAGCTGCAAAAGTAAATTTCATAAAATTTAAGCAGCTTACAGTGGAATACGCATGTATGGTAAGACACTGATTAAACTTAATTTCACAAGGGGCAGCTTCTAGATTTCCTTGGAGCGGGGAACTTGGGTCACTCAAGACCATTGGACAAGAAGTCCGTCGAGTCGGACTGCAGCCATCTAATTCTCTCAGCAATGAATGCTCTACCCTGTCTCTGGAAGGGAAGCTTCCATCAGTGACAGTGGAGGAGGGACACCTCATCATCTTGTGCAATCTCCACTGGTTGATAAATTACCTTAGAAGGTTGCAGGTATACGAATGGAGCAGAAGGGGCAGGAGACTGGGGAACACCCCACTGCCACTGTTCTGGTAGACACTGTGCTGGGATCTGGTAGTGATATGCTGCTGAACAGACTGAGCTACCATCACAGAACTAGATAAGGCAATGTGAAGGAGACAGAAATTATCCCTGGAGTATGAAAATAAGCCGCGCCATTATAGTAAATGTCAGGCTATCTGGCTGAAGTGGTTACACACATCGTTCCAACAGCTGGCATTACACCAGAACGAGAGATCCCTACTTGATGCTTTCTTATTGCTGGCCAGTATTCAGTTTCTTATCTTTATAATTAAGTTTTTTAGAGTCTTGCAAAATTTTTTGTGCATCTTCTTGTTTCAAAAGTGCCATCACCATACCCTTTAGATATTGCAACTGTTATTTATAATCTTCACTTCTTTCACAGGCCCATATTGGGGGAAAAAAGTTCTTAAACCATTTTCATTTAAAAAAAATAATTTTCATTTGTCTTAAAGTCAATTTCTCCTACAAAGATGCGATTGGGTAACACAGTTTCATATCTTGGAGCACTTGTTGGGTTATTCAAATGCACTCCTGAAAAAAGATTAGGGGTTAGAAAATCTGTGTAGCGCTGCACCACCACCCGGATGCTGTGAGGACGTGCCCATGGCGGCCACAGTGATGGGGGGGCATGCCAGCCAGGCTAAATTTGTAAAAGGAAAGTTAAGTAAAAAGAGGAAACTTATATTGAACTGGAAATATAGCTTGGTGGTAGAGCCCTTGCTTCGCATGTATGAAACCCTAGGTTTGAAACACAGCATAAACAAACAAACAAAAGCAAACAAAACCCACACAAGAGAAAAAATACAATCATATCTGTATCACATATTATATATAAAAGTTCCAGATAGATTAGACAACATGAGAAGTAAAACTGCAGAATTTTTAGGGAGCAAAAAAGGAGCCTATTATATCTGTGTAGGGAAAGATTTCATCAATAAGACAACAAAAACAAATTATCAAAAAAACCTCACTACCTTAAACCCACTGTGGTGGTGCATGCCTATAATCCCAGCACTTGGGAGGCTGAGGCAAGACGATCCTTGAGAGATTGAAAACAGCCTGGGCTACACAGTGAGCTCAAGGCCAAGAGTGCATTAGCTAATGGCTGACTTGTAAAATAGGTGAGTTCAGAGTTTGGGAAAAGAAAAAAATATACCTGAAATATCTATATTTATACACATATCAAATTATCATCTCTAGTTATCTATGGTGAGGATGGTAATAGAAGAAAAAATTAGTATCCTTTTTATTCTTCTATGCAACATTTCCCAGTTATTAGCATGCACAATTTTGATTTTTTAAATACTAGTTTTAAAATACAATTATAAATAAAAAACAGGTTATTTCATATCCCACAAATGAAAAGAGGAGGAAACAAAAAAGGTAACTTTTGATTATGATTACAGCGCAGGCTCTAGAATCAAAGACCTGTGTTAAAAAATGTTGGTTGCACCCTGTGTGATTTTGGGCAACAGTCTAAATCTAATTTTATTCAGTTGTAAAATGGCATCGGCCTGACCAGCTTGCTGTGGAGACTGAATAATGCAGGTAAAGCACTTAATGCAGGATCTGCTGGTCATTTGGAATGAGTAACAGATGAATCAGGAATGCCGATAACTTTTCCAATTTTCTTATTCTTTAGCCAGTCAGAAAACAAATGAGGCAGACCACAAGTCAAAGGGAGTCAACAGTAATTTAGCCAGTATTATCTCTAGAAAAAGGTAGGGCTGTGGCACTGATTATAGCTGCTATTCAATCAGGCCCTTTTCTGAGGCATCTTACAAAAGGGAGCTACACATTTAGATGGATTTTTAAAAAAGGTCAAGTTCTTGAAGTTCTTAAGAATGGACAACAGGAAGTTGCTAATGAATGAATTGAAGATGATGGAGGGGAGTCTTCCCAATTTACTTCAACCAACAAAAGCACTCCCAGGTAGGAAGTTTCCAAAACTGTAGAAAATAACGTTCTTTCTGGGGCGTAATGACACATCTCTGTAATCCCAGCACTCGGGAGGCTGAGGCAGGAGGATCACTGCTACTTTGAGGACAGCCTAGACTACATGGTTGAGTTCAAGACCAGTCTGAACTACATAGGAAGACCCTGTCTCGCAAAACAAACCAACCAACCCTCCAAAAAACAAACAACAACAACAAAAACAAGAACGGTCTTGTGCCTCAACAGCACCCCCTACACACACACACTCCCAACCACAACTGCCCTTCTCAGCACTGCCCGCCTATCCCTCTGAGGGCTCACTTTCCGTCCAGTAGTTCACACTTCTTTCCTCTGTCCAATTCTGTCACCTGCCACAGAGTCCCACCTGTTAAATCTGCTTGCTTCTCTACTTCACACTTGCTTCCTCTGTTCCACACCCTCGGCTCTATTACTTCAGTTCCTCCACTTCCACTTCACTGGAAGCATTCTGCCTCAGTTTCCTCCCCTACTCCACTTCAGAGACCGCTCCTCTAGGATTCCTTCTCTACAGGGAGTTTCCCCCGGCTTCCACTTCAGTTTCCTCCTCCAGGCCTCTAACCACACATTCCTGGCCCACATCCTCCGGGTCTGGCCCTACCCGGCTGCTCCTGGGTCAGCGCCCCCAGGCGGCGGATGCCCTCCTCGTCCAGATCCCATTGCTCCGCCATCCCCGCCCGCCGCTCACCTGACTGCCCTCGAGACTGCTACGAGCACGCTAGGCCCCGCCCTAACTGGCCCCGCCCATCCGTCCAGGCCCCGCCCACCCGTCTCACCACCCAGCCCCGCGTCCCCAGAGTCCGTTAGTGGCTGCTCTCGCGCCTGCCCCCCGGCTGCAGCAGTAGCATCATGGTATGGCTGTAAGGGGAACACCAAAGCCACTAAAACGACAGCTAAGAGGAGCTGGAGCCCAGGAGTAGGACTGCAGGGTTAGGGATCTCATTCAGGGGGATTGAGGGGGGTTAGAGGGTGACCTCACATTGAAAGGATATGGCGGGCTAGCTCTGAGGAATTGGAAGAACGCGCTGCCTTGAGGATTGAAGGGCTCCAGCTCTGAGGATTTGGGGGAAGCCAGGTCTTAGAGCTTGGGGTGCGCCTCTGAGAGTCTCCATATCTCAGCGTGGGGGTTTGGGAAATGCTGGCTTTGGAGCAAGGAATAGGGGAGTGTGCTGAGGAGAATCTTGATCCGAAGGTTGAGGAATGGAAGCAGATTTCGGAGAAGTGATGGTTTTTTTTTTTTTTTTTCCTGATTTGAAAAGTTGGGCAACTCTGTTCTGAAGAATCAATATCTTGTCTTTAAAGCACAAAATGGTGCTAGGCGTTCCTTGGGGAGGGGCAGGGACCAATGTAGAAAAGTGACGCTCTTTGGGCTGGGGATGACTTTTAAGACTGCCACATTTCTTGTAGCCAGTCTAGCAAGAAGCCGGATTGTCCTTTAAAGTACAATGCCCTCTCTCCCTTACCTGTGACTGAGGGCTCTCCCCAGGCTGGGATATCTCTGCAGTTATCAGTCCCTGAGCAGTCTCTGGGGAAGAAAGTTCTGAAAAGGACAACTACATCCCTAACCTCTACCCCTACTCCGAGAGGCACCTCTTGAGGGTCCCCTTATTTATGGGACATATGTGTAAGGAGGCAGACTTAGAAACTAGAACTCTGTCATACCCTAACCTTAATAAGAGGCACTGAGTCCAAAACGGCCTCCTCTTTAAGGACAGATCTTCTTTACAATCCAAATCTGCATATTCTGAGCACCTCCACTGAGCTCTAAACCTGCTCCTTACTTTTAAGGAGAACAAGACACGTCAAGAGTCCTTTTATATTTATGATTTCTCATACTGATGGGGCCATTAATTACTCTGTCATGTCCAACCTTAGCCACATTTAAAAGGGCTGTAACTCAAAACCCTAGGTTAGCTCATTCGTTGGATGGCTTTCCCAGCACTGCTTTTGAATACTGACAACACCATCTAACAATTTTTAATCTTTCTCTTCATGCCCCCTAGAGGCCATCTAGTTTCAAATGTGGCATATATAATCACTCATTTTATATGTATCTGAATAATCAGATCAGATTTACTCTAGAAAAAAATGAACCCTGTATCCTTTGTTATGGAATTTATTTTCCCTCCTCAAACTGTCAAAATCAGAGGGGTAAGATTTTGTTGGAGGAGACTTTTCCTCTCTTGAGCAAAAATCTCTTTGTCTATCCTCTACCTCCAACAGAACATTTTAAACATTCAGAAAGATTGAAAGAATTGTACAGCAAGCACCTACATTCTATAATTAACATTTCACTATATTCTGTCATGTTTATCTACCATTCCTCCATCAGTTCATCTTATTTTTTACTTCAAAATAAGTGACAAATATAAGTACAGTACACCACTGAGTCACTTCAACATGCATAATTTTAAATTAGAATTCAACATTGTTTTATGGTTCTTTTCTGTGCACGTGTGTGTGTTGTATTGTGGATTGAACCCAAGTGTACTCTACCACTCTATCTGCAGTTCCTTTTTATTTCTTATTTTGAAACAGGGTCTTGCTAAGTTGCCCCAGTGGCGCTCAAATTTGTGATCCCTCTGCCGCAGTCTCCCAAAGTGCTGGAAGTTGAATCCCAGGCCTTTGCACTGAGCCACATCCTCAGCCCTTTCCTTGATTTATTTTGAAACAAGGTTTTACTAAGTTGCCTACACTACACTCAAACTTGCTGTCATCCTCCTGCCCCAGCCTTCCAAGTGCTGTGATTATAGGCATGCATAACCACATTCAGCTGGGTTTTTTTACAAGGGTAATACTCATTGATTATGTTAAAATCTGATACAAATGGCTTAATATGTTTGATGAATTTCTTCTTTTCCATGGTGTGGATAATTTAGGCTGTCTTGGAGCAGAGTAGACAGTTCACTTATAAATGTGAATAGATGAGCTAAGAAAAATTAATGATTGTTGTTCTATGTATGTATGAAAAGGCATCCACAACATTCAACCTCCAGTGATGTAAGGTAGGAGTATGAGAGAGTTCTGCAGATGCTCACTGAGATGCAGCCTGTCTCATCAAAACTCTAAAAAAAAAAATCTTTACTGAGATATAATTAATATACCATATGATTTACCATGTTAATATGTACAATTCAGTGGTTCTTATTATGTTCATAGAGTTGTATAAACATCACCACAATCAATTTTTGAACATATTCATTTTCTTAAAAAGGAAATTCCTAACCATTGGGAGTCATATACCATCCTTTCCCAACCTCCTCACCCTAGGCAACCACATTTGCCTATTCTGTACATCACATGTAAATAGAATCATATATTTTGTGATTTTTTTGTGTTTGACTTCTTTCACTTAGCATAATGTTTCAAGGTTTATTCATGTTATAACATGTATCAGTGTTTCATTCCTTTTTAATGACAAATCATATTGCCTTGTATAGATATACTATATTTTAAAATTCATTCATTAGTTGATGGACAAATTCAATTGAACATAGTATAAGTTTATTTCTAGACTCCAAACCAATTCCTCTTAGCTATATGGCCCTCCTGCACTGTTTTTGTAATTTTGTAGTAAGTTTGAAAGTGGGAAGTATAAATTGTCAAACTTTGTTTTCCTTTTTTAAGATTGTTTTAGCTAATCTGGGTTTGTTGTATTTTATTTATTTATTTATTTAAAGAAAGAAAAAAAATAGAAAAAAAGGTAGAGTAATACAGAATTCAAAAAAAAATTAACACAAAGAAATCAACATACAGTCGAGTTTTGCAAAAAAAGGCAGTTGAGATTTCCATAGGGATTGTGTTGAATCTGCTGATCATATTAGAAAGTATTGCAATATTAACAGTATTAAGTGTTCCACTCCATGAACATGAGATGTTTTTCCACTTATTTAGGTCTTTTAAAATTTTTCTCAATAATATTTTGAAGTTTTCAGACTCTTACACTTCTTTTGTTAAACTTACTCATAAGTATTTTGGTTTTGATGCTGTTGGAAATGGAATTATTTTATTGATTTCAGTTTGGATTGCTCATTGCTAATCTATAAAAATACCGATCTGCATCCTTCAAGCTTTGCTGGACTCATTATAGTTGTTTAGTGGATTTCTTAGGATTTTTTAATGTAATGTACAAAATTATGTTATCAACAAGCAGGGATAGTTTAATTCTTATTTTCCAATCAGGATGCTTTTGTTTGTTTGTTTGCTTGCTTGCTTTTAAGGTCTCACCATATAGTGCAGGCTGGCCATGAATTGACAGTGTAGCCCAGGCTGCTCTCCAACTTGCAGTCATTCTTGTTCCTCAGACTCCTGAGTTCTGAGATTATAGGCATGCACCAACCACACCAGGCCCAGGATGCTTTTTATTTCTTTCTTTTAAAATTTTTTGGGGATACCAGGAATCAAACTCTTGACCTCAGTCTTGCTAGGCAGGTACTATGCCACTGAGCTATATCCCCAGCCCCTCTTTTACGTAGCTATCTTTTCAATCTTCCTTTAGGAGGAGACTGGCATACCCCATGAATCGGCAGAAGACTTGTTTCATTTCAACGTTGGGGGTTGGCATTTCTCAGTTCCCAGAAGCAAACTTGCCCAGTTCCCAGACTCTTTGCTATGGATAGAGGCTTCAGCATTGACCTCTTCAGAAAACCAGAGACTGTTCATAGACAGAGATGGCTCCACATTTAGGCATGTGCACTATTACCTCTACACCTCTAAGCTCTCCTTCTCCAGTTGTGCAGAACTGAACTTGCTGTATGAGCAGGCACTGGGTTTGCAGCTGATACCTTTGCTTCAGGTAAGATGTTCTTCTCTTCTCTTTCTCTCTGATGATCAGAAACAGGTGTTTCCTTGCTAAATGTACTTTTTTATATATTGAGTCCTGAGATGACTGTTAATGGGCAAGTGTGATGAATGGGCTAAAGTAATGAAAAAGCACTAGGAATGTATTTCTGTTGTAGCGCGCTTACTGAGCATGTTTGAGGCCATGGGTTCAAGCCCCAGTGTTGCGGGGACAGGGAGGGAGTGAGGTCTATTGGTTATAAAATAGTGAACAGCATGCTGGCATTGTACATTCTTAAGAAAGAATTTCATCTTGACTCTGCTCTATCTATCTCAGCAACTATCATGGATGTGGAATTTTAGGTCCACTGAGAGGATGCCCTTAGCTCTTGAAAATCCTATTTTGAGCTGCTTCTTACTTTTGTCATTGAATTCTGAATAGAGAAAACTTTAGAAATTGTAGAATTTGCTAAAATCTGAAAGGTTTATCAATATTACCTCTTTCTGGGTGCTGTGGAGCATGTATACAGTCCCAACTCC
This sequence comes from Hydrochoerus hydrochaeris, assembly GCA_004027455.1. Classification (NCBI taxonomy): domain Eukaryota; kingdom Metazoa; phylum Chordata; class Mammalia; order Rodentia; family Hydrochaeridae; genus Hydrochoerus; species Hydrochoerus hydrochaeris. Next base: position 519,087 of record PVLA01000089.1, read on the forward strand.
TTATGGGACTTGAAACAGGAGGACTGTTTGAGCACAGGAGTTTGAGACCACCCTGGGAAATATAAATGAGACTCCCATCTCAAAATGAAAGAAAATATCTTCTCATTGTACTTGTTTAGGTATGCAACATTCACTTGCGGCAAAATTAAAGTTCTCCAATCTGCAGAATCTTTCATTTGCCTTTACTTCTTTTTTTTTTCCCCCAAGAGACTTCTGTTTTTCTTATTTTAAGAGCTTCAAGTACCTCTACTTATAAGTGATTATAGTACCACCAAAAAATTACCTTCTTTATTAAGTTTTCTCCAAACCACAGAAATCATTTCTGTGGATGATCTTGAGTAGTTTATTGAATGGGAAAAATTTTAAACCGGAACTAAATATTATGATTGGAAAGGTCATTGGCCATACTTCAGATTAATCCCACTATGGAGACAAGGTATCGTTTATTTCATCTTCACAAGTGTTAACCCAACTAGCTTTAATGTAGCTTTCCATGCTACCGATTATGTTTCCCCAACAGCTCTTAGAAAAAATTGAGATGGACCATGTGTATTTGGGTCATAAAGGAATGAGAATATTTCATAGTGTATGTATTTATGGTTGCTTTTTACTAAATAATTCAATGTTTTCTCTTAAAAGAGTGTATATTCAGAAATAAAATTCCTTAATATGCTCTAGTACAAGATGTATAGTTCTTTTGATTTTTTCAAACTTCTCACTTGAGTTTAAATTTTTTTTTCAACTGCCTCAGGAATGGAGGACTAGAATTGCTTGTAAGTGGCTTTGAGGCCAATTAAATGGCCTGGCATTTCAGGAGTGCTAATGGCTCTATGCCAAGGCACCACATTGTGAGGAAAGGTGGGGAATAACTTGCTCATTGCAAAAGATCAAAGAGATCAAGACAACTGTATTAAGAACCATTTTGTTTTTATTTTGTATTTTAAAGGGAGTTTAACTGAACAGTAAAAAGAAACAAAACAAAACAGTGATAGAACAGTAGGAAATCCACAATTGTTACTATATTGCGTATTGTTACCCTCTAAATACCTGCAAAGTCAATCAAACAATATAAATGTCAGGTTGCTTCCCTACTTCAGTTATTATCATCTCAGCCTGTGTCACGTCTGGTTGCTGACAGGTGGTGGTGGTGGGGACAGGAGGTGGAGGCAGCTTTCTTGCTGTTTCTCCCTGTTTGGCAGGGCCATTACCCCTGGCTTTCTTATTTTTGCTGAATTCCTGAATTATCTCTTTCCATGAGTTTCAACTCTCAGTTCAGATCCTTCCTGTGTCCATGGGACCCCCCTTCTCTTCTCTTCCTCACGTTGCTGTATTTCAGGATCTGGACACCACAACTTGGAGAGGTTCTTTCTCTGCTGCTCACCATACTGCCTTTTCCCAGAAGTCTAAAGTCTAAATTTTAAAGAATACCAACCTAGCCATGTGTGGTAGTTCATGCCTGTAATCCTAGTCCTCTGGGACGCAGAGGCAGGAGGATCACAAGTTTGAGCTCAGACTGGGCAATTTAGAGACTTAGCAAAACCTTGTCTCAAAATAACAAAAAAAGAAAGACTGGGAAATGTAGCTCAGTATGAAGGCCCTGGGTTCAATCCTCAGTTGGGCAAAAAATGAAAATTAAAATATGTATGTATGTATGTATGTGTGTGTGTGTGTGTGTATATATATATATATATATACACCTATTTTGCTAACAGTTTATTAAGCCCTTTAACCCTTTTGCTGTCCTCACTTTCCAAATTGAAACAATGTGGAAAACAAATTCAAAATGGGAGGCAGCAACTCAGAGGCCAATTAGTTATCTGTTCCAAAATTTCATGGATGTGTGAGCCGTAGAATTTGAAGAATTATAACGATCTGCCTCCCTATGAAACAAGTCTTTGGAAATGATGTTTTCAAAGAAATAAACATTTGGGCTGGCCCAGCTCAAGTGGTGTTTATTCACTGAAGCAAAGTGTAAATACAGCTGGGAACCAACAGCCCTCAAGCAAAGCAACAGCCTCACACATTTCTGCCACTTGTCTCACTTTTAAAGCCAATACAGATACTCATGTCTTTTCCTAAATGAACATTTTGTTTGGGAAAAATGGATTTTGCCAATTCTTAGTTTAAAGATCTTTCTTAGGCAACTCCACTTTGTGCATTCAGTTAGGATTTATTGAGAGCATTCTGAGTTCTAGGCATTTTTCCTATGAGTTTTAGGGAAAATGGAATGATGTAATAAAAATATAATGTTATCCATGTACACAAGTTATTATATATATATATATATATTTTTTTTTTTTTTTTAAATAAAGCCTTACTTTGTCATGCAGGCTGGAACTCCTGGACTAAAGAAATCCTACTGACTTAGCCTCCAGAGTAGTTAAGACTACAGGTATACACCACCATATCCAGATTCACATGTGTTATTTAAAATTTTTCTACTGGCCATGCTTTTCATAAGTAAAAATCAATAGGTGATGTTAATTTTAATATTTTATTTAATCCAACATTTTTAAAATATTAGCTCGGAATGTAATCAGTACTTAAAATTTATTTATTTTACATTCCTTTTTTGCACTAAATCTTTACAATCTGAAATGTGTGTTATATTTACAGCACATCTCATGATGCATAATTCAAGGAATAGCCACATGTGACCAGTTGTCACCATATTAGACAGTACATATCCGACCTACTCTAAACTGTTAGTGTTCCTCACTGTAGGTCCCTTAGATTTAACCTCTAAGAATAAAGATAGGACTTGTTAACCAAAATTCATGTGTGCTTACCAGTCACATATCTTTTTCAGGGTTATCTTTAACATGGTAAGCTTTGTTGAAGAGCAGTATAGAATGAGCCAGTAGGTAGAACAAGATGGGAAGCTTCTGGAGGGTGGGCACCTGGGCTCCCACTGCTGCTCTGCTGCCCACCCTCACATCCCTACGCCTTATCTCTCTCATTCCCACTCCACTAGCCCAGCCCACCCCCTTTTTCCCTATCCAGTAGCTTTGGCCTCCAAAGGGGTCATTTGAAGTCTATTATTGTCTTGGTTTTGGTTTGTTTCTTTTTTCCACTGAGGCATTTTATTTATATGTTTTACATTCCTAGGAAAAGATCCCAGGATTTTCCCTCCTATATGTTTTCACTGTGTTTCTTCATGGTCCATGATATAAGCTGAGGTGGTCAATACAATGAAACTAAACTGACAAGATGAGAGCAGATTGTTCTGCCTTTTTTCCAAACTAGGGGCTGATCACACTATACTTTGTTTAACCTGCCTGTGAGGTTCACAACAATTTTTCCAGATCTGTGATCAGTGATTTCAAATTCACCAATGTAATCATGCTTCATTACCACAGTTAGAAACTGGGAGATGACTTTGGAGCACAGTGTGAGGACCTGGCGCTTGCCTCTCTTTTCAGCATTGTTGATGCTCTTGAGAGCGTCAGCCAGGACATTCATGTGCACCATTATGGTGGCATGGAAAGATGGTGGAAAGAGGTTGTTGCTTTGTTTTTTAAACAGGCTCTCTTTATGTAGTTCAGGCTGCCTTGAAGTCACTCTGTAGCCCAGGCTGGCCTTGAACTGAAAACCACCCTCCTGACTCTAAGATTACAAGTCATACCACTTCCAGCTTTTGATTTTGATTATAACAGTGTGTTCTGAGCACCAACTACAAACAAAATTCTGGAGATCCAATAGCCACTGAATATCAGATAGAAATAAGTGCTACAAAGAAGAATAGAACAGTGAAACATTATGATAACTGTAAGAAGTCACATAGTGTATAGCTCTATTTATATGAAATAGACACAAATAGGCAGGTTTATAGAGATGAAAGGTAGACTAGTGGCTGCTCATGCTTGGGTGCAGGTTAGGAAGGGTAGATGAATGAGAAACAGCAATGACTATTAAGAGTACAAGATTTCTTTCTGGAGGATTGAAATAGATTGGGGTGATGATTGAACAACTCTACAACTATTCTAAAAACCAATGAACTTATACTTTATAGTTTATAGTATGTGAAAAAAAGTTGAAGAAAAAAGATTGATGGGTGCTGGCTTGATATTAGCTCAGGGATCTTCAAACTAGCCCATGGATCAAATCCAGCCTACCTCCTTTTTTTTGTACAGTCCATCAGCTAAGAATGGTTTTTACAGGCCAGGGATTTAGCTCAGCAGTGTAATAAGGGTAGTATATTGTATCATGTAAGAATTATGTAAAATTAAATTTTTAGTGTCCATTGATAAAGATGCATTAGAAGTACAGCCATGCTTATTTATGTACTGTCTGTGGCTACTTTGAGCTACAACACAGAGCTATTTGATTTGACAGAGGCCATATGGCTAGAAAAACCTGTAATATTTAGCATCTGGCCATTTATGGAAAAAATACACTAGTTCCTGGCCTAGACTCTATAGGGGTAAGGGAGGAAGTAGGAAGACCAGGCTCTTATAGCATTCAGGTAAAAGGCAATGATGGTTTGGTCCAAAGTGGAAATAGTGGGATGAAGAGCATTCATATTCTGGATAAGTCTTGATAGCATAACAGACAGGGATTGCTGAGGAGGGAGATGTAGGATATGAGAGGAAGGGAAGCTCTTCTCCTTTGTCTCTGTCCTGAGAAACCATGTAAATGATGAATTATGAGAAATAGTCAAGTCTAGGGGGAAAAAGTCAAAGGTTAAGATTTGAACATGTTACATTTGCAAAGCAATGAAAATGCAGTAACTATCTAGGTATGTATAGTGAAGAGTCACTGGATGTACAAGTCTAGAATTCATGGGAAAAGTTTGTGAGGTATAAATTGGGAGCCACAAAAGCTGATGTGTAAATCTGTGAACCTAGAAGCTTTGGAACATTGTATGTTGTTCATGGGGGAAACACAGAGTAGTCGTTATAGGTCTGTACATTAACATTGTAGAGCTTCCTAGAACTTTCTTTACAATTAGGGAAGCTCTCTTTACCTAAGCCTTCTGAGCCTTTCACATGCCATAGATCTGATTGGGAGTCACAGCTCCCATTTCAGAATGTAAAATTTCTCTGCAGGTCACTCACAAGACTTCAAGATTCACTGCAGAGTATTGATTCCTTTCTATTTGCCCACTGAAGCCCACTGAGGACATAGTAGATAGTAATGTGAGCAGTACATGCTACCTGGTTTTACTTGTTTGTTTTTGAAGCTGAAGTTTGAGCCCAGGGTGTTGATCATGGTAAGAACATACTCTGCTACTGAGCCACACCAGCCTCCAGCCACAGCTTTCCTTTTCATTGCCTTTGGGAGACTTCTAGCTTTGAACCTTAAATCATTCCACTTAAAAGCAGACTGTCACTAGCAAGCAACCCAAATACGCCTGCATTCTTTGTACTCAAAAGAGCCAGGGACACAAACTGTGTTTTAAGAAAAATACCAGTATCAGTGTCATATTTCCTGTCACACATGATATAAGGACAGATTGTTACAGTGATCTTGGAAAGGATATCACATAAACAGAAGATATTCATCCCAACAATGTAGCTTGCCTGAGAGTATGGGTAAGTGAACAACTCAAGTGTAAACCCCTTTACATGACATTAGGATCCTCACAAGGGGACCCTATCTGCTTGTTCTGGCTATTTCCCAACACATATAGATTCTCATGTGCAAGCACGGCTGTGTACACGTGTGCATATACACACACTTGCAAGTTCAAACAATCCAATTGCCTTTTCACTTGCATTTTTCTCTTTCTAGAATGTTTCGCCCATTAATATTTGTCCTAAATGTGTCCACAAGAAGCTTAGTCTATTTGCATAACAGTATTCTTATTTTAGTGCTAATTCTATAGGAATCATGTATTCACATATCTTTCTTCCTTGCTGGACTATATTCATGTTTGCATTCCTAATATTTTTCATAGCACCTATCACTTATAGATGCTTAATAGCCATCTGCTGAGTGATGAAGAAGATTGAACCCATCTCTGGAGTCAACAGAGGAGAGGCAAATTTGAGATGCTGGGAGCTGTGTCTTATTTGTTTCTTTGGCTGATAACTGTTCTGTATATCTTTTTGTTCTACTGGGCCTTGGTTTCCCTTCAGCGCTAAAGCAGTGCTGGCATTCCTTGGCTTTACAAGGCAGCTGAGGATTTGCAAGCTACCCAGGCTGTTTACTAACACATTCTTCCAACAGCCCAACAGAGCATAAGGCATCTCCAAGAACTGCTGCTGTTTGGAAAAGACTGAAATCCCAAAGCTCTGCCAGCAGGGTGCAGCTGTCAGCCATCTTTTGACAGCATACACATGCCTCCCCATCACTTTTGTGTTGCTTCTGATTGATACATTTATTTTCATACTCTCTAGACTAAAAGCAATATCAGTCATCCTTGTGCTAGCAATAAGCCATGTGAATGAAGGTCTATAGTTCCCTAAAGAAATTCAATAAATTTTTAGGTCATAATATGTGGAGAATAAAATTTTCTAGTAAGTACTATTCATGCAGATGAAAGTGGACTTTGAAGTCAGCCCACAGAAGACCACACATGTTCTGTGGCAACTTTACTCAGCAAAGGCAAAAGGCAAGTGGAAGCCCAGGCTCTCTGGAGTGTTCTTCATTCATTCATTCATAGCATGAGTGCATTGCTGTGGATGATATAAATGGGGCAGAGAACAAAAACAAGTAAAATCCTTAAGGTCTTGGGAAGGTTATATTTATTAGAGGAGCATGGCAGATCGTAAATAAGAGGGCTGGGGAATGCTTGTTTTCTGTCATTTCTTGGGGTTTTTTTGTTTTGTTTTGTTTTTGTTTAATTTTGTTTTGTTTTTTGACACAGGCTCTCATTGTGTAGTTCAAGTTGGCCTTAAACTCATCACTATGTAGTCTAGGTTGGCCTCAAACTTACAGCGATCTTCCTGCATTAGCCCTCTGAATGCTGGGATTACAGTCATATGCCACTATGCCTTTCCACTTTTTGTGGTTTCTTACAGTGCCCAGGTGGCTTCCTGTCACTAAAGGACTTGTATTTCTAGGAATCAGAACAGGGATTGGCTGTGAGAATTTAGAAAATAGCTTTGCTGAGTTTCCTAGTACAATTTCCTGGCCTAGTACAAAATTGATTCCTTGGATCAGCATGCAGCATGACTCCACTAGAATCTTTGTAGATTTGTCTCTGTCTGTCTTTGCCCTTCCACTCTCCATTCTTCCCTCCCTCTATCTCACTTCTTGGTGCAGATCTACTAAGTTGTCATCCTTCATGTTAATGTGCTTGAACACCCATGCAGAATCTGTTCTTACCTCTCAGACACCTTCCTGGAACCTCATGGTGATTCTTCTTTATTCATGGTGCTGGGGATTGAACCCAAGGCCTTGCACACATGTTAGACAAGTGCCTGTCACTGGGCTATATCACCAGGCGATGAATCCTCTTTATCTGAGGCCAAGTATTCATAAAGAAACACTTCTCTGCCTGATTGCCCTCCTCAAGACAGCTGACAGTTCAACATGGAGACTAAAACTGGGTACCATCCTTAGTCAAGAGGGACCAGAAAGCTGAGATCCATTTCTAGTGCTGTGGAAAGAGTTCCTAGGATCCCTGGAAGTCCAAAAACTTCATAACTGATGCTAAGTCTTATATCAGTGCATGTAAATCAGTGGCTTTTAGGTCTTTCTTTTCCTCCAAACTGAGAGTGCCTTGAGTCCAAGAATGGTATCTGACTGTGGCTCTGCCAATATACAGTGAACATCCCTCAAATGAATGAGTGAGGGTCCATGAATGACTGTTTCTCCCATTGCTTAGTGTCCCAGGATAACATTCTCCATGACCCCAACAATTTCTACTCCTCCCACCGCCTTGCAAAATGGGTAAGATTCTCCACTCTGTTCCACCTCCTTTTTTGAACCTTATGTGGTTATGTAGATGGAATTTATAGCTGTGACCACTAGGGAGCTCTTTTCAACACCCAGGATTTCCAAGGGCTGCCACATCTGTGTAGCTAGGAATTAGAAACAGGTGTGTTTTTGTTGTTGTTGCTGCTGCTGCTGCTGTTTCCTTTCTTTCTTTCCTTTTTTTTTTTTTTTTTTGGTTATTGCTGACCATTAAAACATCCTTAGAGGAAAAGCTTAGCCATATGGAGTCTTTAAGGACCATTGCTCTACTCTCTCCAAAAAATTATTAGAAAACTACTATCTTCTAGAGTAGGATCAGAAAAAAATTAGCTTGGTATTATAGTAATTTGTCTCCCTGAAGGACTATTGAGGGAGAGCAGGTTATTACATAAGAGCAGCATGAAGACCCCCCCCAGCCCACCCCCTGCTGTGGGCATTAGCAGTGCCTAGTTGGGTGCACCACTCCTATCTCACCCAGCCCTGGTCATCAGCTGTTTTAAACCAAAATGTTCTGAATCTGAGAGTCCTCTCACACACATCACTCAGTAAAACACTACATCTGTCTCACAGAGTTGTGTTAGGGTAAACAAGTGAACATGTGTGAAAGTGATTTGAAAATGTGGAACCCTGTATCAGTATAAGACATTTTTATTACCCTTGGTCTCAGTCTTTATACCACTTCACAGCAGTGGAAGCAGCAGGCTGCAGTGGCTGGTGAGTTATTCAGGTTCCGATGTGCCCCAGGAGAGGGCAGTTGGCCAGTAGTCACCTTGGAGAGAGAACAACTGAGCTTAGAATTTAAAGCAGCTGTGGGCTGCCTCCATCTAGCAACTCCCAGTGTCAGGGTGAGGCAGAACCAAGTTCAAGTCAGCAGGAGATAAAGGAGCCTCATTCAAATGGGCTGGGAGCCAGGTGCAAGCCAGCAGATGTAGGGAGCAACTGAAGCTGGAAATTGATCACACGTGTGCGGCTGAAGCAAGGCCAGTCTCAAGAACAAAGAGCACTGGAGGTGAGCCATGTGAACCAGTTCCTCCAGTCCAGAGAACACCAAACCACCAGATTGCTAGGCAAAGAAGTGTCACATGACATTAACCTGCTGAATATATAAATAAACGTGCTGTGGTGGTTGAGCAGTTCCTTTCCTCCCATTGGGAAGGAAGGCTCCACCTGACCTCAGCTTTCTGTCTTGTATCTTTATTTCTCCATCCTCCACTGTCCTCCCCTGCTCCCAGGAACTTTGAAAGCTGTGCTGGAATGCAGCAAGCGGGAGGTACACAGAGTGTTGTAGGCTGAAAAAATTGATTCGAGCCTCACAGCCAGAAACTAGTCTGAACCTCAGTGGGATTAAAGGTGCTGGCTGGGATTATCCCCTATCCCACTGTAAAGCTATGACTGGCTTTCCAGAATTAATCAACATGGATATGAGTTCTGTCTGCCCACTCTTTCTACCAGTTACAGCAGAGACACACCTCAAAATGGACATTTTTTTGTCATTTCTTGTTTGTTTTTGTTTTGTTTTTTCATTGTTCTTTTATGAGTGTGAGCATTGTTTCTAGTTTTCTTGTTGTTCTGTTCAGTTCTATTCTGTTCTTGTTTTTATTTCTTCTTTCTCTCTCCTCTGTCTTCTCTACCAGTTTCTCAAGATTTGTCTTCTAGCCTTGCTTCTAATCTCTTCCTCTTCTTTTATTTATCTAATTCCCCACCACCTAACTCCTTTAAAATCTTCTCTCCTGAGGATAAAATTGGCATACTGAGGGCTTATTTACTCCATACAATTTTCTGGTTTGTTTTGACTTTGTTATATAACCACAAATGTAGTTCATATGGTTAAAGGTAGAAAATTAACAGTTATCACAGTTTGTCAATTTATGCTGTGTTTGATGCTGTTGTTATTTCTGATTGTACTACTTCAGCCAAGATGACATAATGGTTCTAATCAGTTGTTCTTCCTGATATTCCAAGACTGAGATTACCTAAGGATCATAAACAATACTAAAAGTCATTGCTGGAGAACTAGGCGTTAGGCTAAATAGGCAGCAATTTCTCATTCCCAATAAATTGAAGAGGTAGGATCTTGCAACAGATTCAAAAGCCAGCTACACTTGGAAGACATCTCTGAGTAGTCATTTCCTAAGGGTTCTAAATACTAGCAATAAAGATACCTGCTATAAGCAACTTAAAAGCATCAACCGAGGAATTAAACTAAAAAAAATGAAAAAGAAAAACAATAGAAAATGAGAAGACAATTAAGTAAGATGCAACCCCACACTTCCAGATCATCAAAGCCAACCTCAGATGGCAATGAGATGGAATAATTTAAAAGCCACCCACCTGGACTCTCTGAAGTGGTAACAGCAAAAGTAACAAAGAAGATGAATAAAACTCTAGAAAATATCAAATCAGACATAATCTTTTAGATAACTACAGAGATGGTGACCATAATGAAAGACCTGCTTAGTGACTCTAGATAAGATACAGGGTTTTTTTTTTTTAAAGGGAGCTTAGGAAAATAATAGAAACCAGGAAAGAAATGGAATTCATTAAACAGATTCAAACAGACATCCAAGAGATTAGATGTTCTATTGAAAGTATGAGCAGCAAAATGAGGCAATGTGTGGACATAATTTCAGATATAAAAGACAGAACTGCAGTTAGCAATCATAAAAATAAAGTTTTCTTAAAAGTAGCAACGGGACCTATGGAAAATGGCAAAGCTAAAAAAAAAAAAGTAGCAAGGGAAGCCAGAGATATAGCTTAGTGTCATAAACGTGAGATCATGAGTTTGATCCCTGGTAACAACAATAACAACAAAAAATAGCAAGGGGTCATGAAAAATCAATCCAACAGACGCTAGATGATGTAAATAAGAATAATGTAAGATTGATCAAGTCAATAAAAAAGGAGGAGATAGCACAAATGACATTTGAAAAAAAAAAAACCCTGTTCATGAATATAATGGCAGAGAACTTCCCAGGCAGGGAAAAATAATTTAACATACAGATAAGTGAGGTATATAGAACTTCAATTAGCCAAGATAAAAAAAAAATCTAAACCTAGACATATAATAGTCAAGATTCCAGAAATTCAACATAAGAACAGAATATTAAAAGTTGTTAGAGAAAAGAAACAAATCATGTATAAAGCAATGCCCATGAGAATCACAGCAGACTTCTCAACACAAACCCTGAGTCAAATAGAGCTCATAGTGAAATATTTCAAGGCCTAAAAGAAAAAAGTCTCCCATCCTTATTGGTGTACCCTGCAAAAATATCTTTCAAAATTGGTGGAGAAATAAGGTACTTCCATGACAAGGAATAACTAATTCATGACCACAAATCCAATACTCCAAAATGTTCTGAAGTATATTCTAGAAAGAGATAACAAGGGCTACATGAACCCCAACAGAATGAATCTACCAATCAAAGCAAGTAATTAAACAGAAGGGGGAAAAAAGGGAGCCAACAAAAGGAAAATAACATTAAAAGGATAAGTCAATACATATCAGTTATAGCCATCAATATAAATGGTCTCAAGTGACCAATCAAAAGAAACAAACTATGGGCTGGGGATTTAGCTCAGTGGCTTAAGTGCCTGCCTGGCAAGTACGAGGTCATGAGTTCGATCCCCAGTACAAACAAAACAAAAAAAACTGGTAAAATGGATCAAAAAGCAAGATCCAACAATATGCTGAATACAAAAACACATTTAATTTAAAAAGAAATTCATAGATTGAAAGGATGGAAAATAATAATACTACATGAGCCAGGAAAAAGCAGGGGTAGCTATTCTAAGTACAAAAAAAAAGTATATTTCAAGCCACAGCTGATTAAGAGTGACAAAGATCACTATGTCCTTGTGAAGGGAAAAACCCAAGAGGAAGAGATAACAATTATATAAATATATGAAGCAAATATTAACAGCTATTAAAAAATCAAATAAGTGCTAACAATATTGTAATGGGGGACCACAATGGGGACCTCAATACCCCACTGTCAGATAGATGGAACAACTAGACAAATCAACAAAAAATATCATAAGTTAATCAAATGAACTTACTGGATATCTACAGAGTGTTCCACCCCACAACATCAGAATACACATTTTTCTCAGCTACACACAGGATGTTCTCCAAAATAGACAACATACTAGCTCATAGGACATGCTCAAGTAAATGCAAAGGAATTGAAATTATCCCATGCATATTATCTATAGCACAATGAAATTGGAAATCAGGGCTGGGGATTTAGCTCAGTGGCATAAGTGCCTGCCTTGCAAGCAGGCGGTTGTGAGTTTGATCCCCAGTACCGATTAAAAAAAAAAAAGAAAAAAGAAATTGGAAATCAATGGCAAAAGAAACCAGAAAAACTTCATAAACATATGGAAATTAAATAACACCCTCCTGAACAACCAGTGGACACAGACTATAATTAATAACGCCAATACAACATGCTGGTATTTATGGGACATAAGGAAAGCAGTTCTGTGAGGGAAATTTATTTCTCATATGAGAAAAACTGAGATGCTCAAATAAACTAATGTTGAACCTCAAGCTTCTAGAAAAAGAGCATGTCAAGCCCAAAGTTCACATGAGGGAGGAAATTATAAAGATCAGAGCAGAAGTTATTGCAATAGTGATTGAGAGAACACTACAAAGAATAAATGAATTGAAGAGAAATTAAGAAATAAAACTTTCACAACAGCATCCAAAGAAATGAAATGCCTAGGAATCGGTCTAACAAAGGGAGTAAAAGACCTTTACATTGAAAACTACGATCCTCTCAAAATTTAGGAGATCAAAGAAGGTATCAGAAAATTAAAAGATATCCCTTGTTCTTGGGTAGGAAGAACCAATGTAGTGGAAATGGCCATATTTCCAAAATTGTTATATAGATTTAATGCAATCCCAATCAAAATACCAACAGTTTATCTCTCAGAATTAGAGAAAACAATCCTAAATTCATGTGGAACCAGAAGAGACCTAGAATAACAAAAGCAGTTCTGGGCAACAAAAGCAAAGGAGGGGCCATCACAATCTCTGACCTGAAATTAAACTACAAAGCTGCTGTGATTAAAAACAAAACAAAACAAAAAACCCCCCAAAAAACCAGCATGGTACTGGCAAAAAAGAGAAAAACAGACTTGAGGATAAATGGAACAGATTAGAAGATACAGAAACAACTCCAAACATATTCAGCCACCTTATCTTTGACAAAGGAGCCAAACACCTTCACTGCAAGAAAGAGTCTCTTTAATAAATGGTGCTGGAAAACTGGCATTCTACATGCTGAATATTAAAACTATACCCACATCTTTCACCATGCACTAAACTAAAATATAATGGGTCAAAGATCTAAATATTAAAACAGAAACACAAAATCTGCCAGACAATAGAATCAATAGAACTCTTGAAGACAATGGTATAGGCAAAGACTTTATGAACAAAACCCTGATTGCACAGGAACTATCACAAAGAATAATTGGGATCTCATTTTACTAAAGAACTTTTGCACATCAAAAGAAATGACCAACAGAGTGAAAAGACAGCCCACAGGATGGGAAAAAATTTTTTGCTCTCTGTTCCTTAGACAAAGAATTAGTATCTACACTATGTAAGAACTCAAAAAAAAATTGGACTCCCCAAATTAAAGACCCTGTCCTAAAATGGGCATCTGAAATTGACATTTTGTAGATAAAGTAGTAGAAATGGCAAATAAATACATGAAGAAATGTTCAAGATCACCAGTCACTTGAGAGAAGCAAATTAAAACAATGCTGAGATTCCTTCTTACTCGAGAAAAAATTGTTGTTATCAAGAAATCAGTAGCAAATACTCAAGGGGCAGTGGGGAAAGGGGAACACTTCTCCACTGTTGATGAGCATGTTACCACTGTGGAAATCAGTGTAGAGATTCCTCAAAAAAACTAGGATTAGAGGTTCCATTCAACCCAGCTATTCTCCTTCTTTAAATTCTCCCTGAAAGAATTTTTTTTTTTTTTGCTGCATCTGGCCCCTGAAAGAATTTAAAGCATCATACCACAGTGATACAGGCACACTCATGTTAATATTGTCACCAGTTGTAATAGCTAAATCTTGGGAACAGCTCAAATGCCATCAACCAATGAATGGATAAAGAAGATGTGGGGTTTTTTAATACAATGGAGTATTACTGCGCCATAAAGAAGGATAAGCTTGAGACATTTCTAGCTAAATGGATGCACCTTGAAACCATACTCTTAAGTGAAAATGAATTGGACATGCACATTTAAATACTACATTGTTTCTCTGGTATGAGAAACTAAAAGTGTAAATAAGGACCAAAATGTATAATAGATATTGGGAAATGGGAAGAATATGTTCAAATCAGAAAGGGAATGGTGGGGGTAGAAACTAGAAAAAAAAATAGAAGGAAAAAATGGAAACAGAGCTTTTGTAAATAAGGAGGGGAAGGGATTAAAGGGAGATGAGGGGAATGGGAAAAAATAGAAGAGCAAGGAATATCATGTACACAAATAAATTCTTATGATGAAATTTATCATTATGTATATCTAAAATGTACCAAGAAAAAAAAATTGTTGAACTTTGAAATAACAGAAAATATCAAACTGATTTATATTGTATTGATTGATACTAACATCAATGATTAAATATAGATTACTCTTTAGGTCATGCAAAATAAATTATATTACTCAACATAAAATATTAATATAGAAAATTTCAAAAATCAGAAGCACAATAGTCACAGGCTTTTGAATATTAGCATGTTATTTATTTACTTATTTGTCTTTTTGAGACAGGGTTTCATGATGCAGTTTCGGCTAGCCTTGAACTAACTTCGTAGCTCAGGCTGGCCTCGAACTCATGGCAATCCTCCTAGCATATTATTTTATAGACCTAAATTCTTACATTTTTTTGTGATTGCTTCAATTTATTTTAAAATACTGGAGTAGTATATTGTTTTTCCTGGTATTCATTCTAGAATTGGTATATAATTACCATGTTCACAGTTTCAAGACAGTAATCTCCTTTATCTCCCAGACTCTAGATAATCTGAAGGAAGGGAAACACCACCTTCGTGTGCGACCTGCAGACATACCTGTTGCTGAAAGAGCATCTTTGAATTACTGGAGGACATGGAAGTGTATCAGCAAATCCTCTGAGTTTCCGATAAAAAGCCCAGCCTTCACAGGTATAATCAGGGATAGGCTGGCCTCTCTAAAGCCCATACCAGCTTCCCCCTCCTCATCCTAATAGAAGTGGCTTCCATCAAGAGATCACTTCACTACCAGACTAGTTCTGGATGCTGTCTCCATTTCTCTGTCATCTTCCTTGACCTAGGACCTTGCCACATGCCTTCTCCATGGATACTTGCCCACTGGAACTCAGCATCCTCCCCTCACCTCATCCTTCTGCATACTGGTTTCACTTAGGAAAGGTTGGACTATATTCCACTCCCTCCTAGAAGCCAAGGAACACCACTATCCTTTCAGATTACCTCCAATCATCACACAACAAATGTCCCCAAACGATTACTCTCTGATGAGCGTTTTACAGCATAGGTTTGTCTATATGAGACACCAGCACAAGACATTCATGATTATTGATGGATTTTGAGCTTCAAGGAAAGTTACAGCATCTAATTCACAGTGATTTGTTTGATGAGGTAGAAAGAACTAAACAGATAAATGAATTTAGTGACTTTGGGTACATAAACCAAAATCTCACACATTCATTGTCCTTCACTCTCTAAAGAAAAAAAACTTCCATACCGCATTCTACATTTCATTCCTTCTGAACCTTAGGGCTACATCCAAAAGAGACAGTGAGTCATGTGAGTTGTCTCTGCAGCTTCCTCTGGGCCCCTGGATCAGTAAGAGCCCTGGTCACAGGGAGGTGATATCATGTTCCGTATGTTCTCCTCCAGGCCTCCACGATAAGGCACCTTTGGGGCTCATGGACACACCACTGTTGGACACAGAAGAGGAAGTGCACTACTGCTTCCTGCCTCTAGACCTGGTAGCCAAGTATCCAAGCCTGGTGACTGAGGACAACCTACTGTGGCTGGCTGAGACCATGGCCCTGATTGAGTGCGAGTGCAGCGAATTCCGCTTCATTGGTGATGGTTCTGTCCAGGGGTGAGGGGGGTGGGGGTGGGCAGGGGCAGGCACAGGCTGACAGGGTCATCTACCCTTCCCCATCCCACATTGTACAGAGGCCCATCTTGGCACTCGGTGCCTTAGGAATTCCCTGGGCAGAGATGGCAAAAGCACAACAGTCTCCCAGAAGGCAGATTCTAGCACTGGACATTCACTAGGCTCAGAGCTATTTTAGACCCTATACTTTTGTGATGGCCTGACTTTAAAGGGGCACTGAAACTTTCTGACCTGGTGTTGGAGACCACAGAAATCACTGTGAAGGGCAGAACAATGAGCTGGACTGCAAAGTCACCTTCTAACTCTGCCTTATATCTCCAACTGACCTCTAGACCTCTCATAGAACAAGGAAATAGAATTGTTTCCAAGGACAGTCCTGCCTGCTCTCACTTCCTCTATACTCAGAATACAAAGCTATCAGTGGCTTTCCTCACAATTGCCTGGCATGTGTCCTCCAGGGTGTACTTTTGTACTTTTGTCTTGCTTTTTCATCTTTTACTCAGTCCAAGATTGCTCTGCAGAGCCAGTTTCTCCCTCACTGTTCATTTACTTTTTCAGATAAACTTTGCTACTGTTAAAACAAACAAAACAAAACAAAACAAAACCCAAAACACCACCACCAGCAACAAAACAAAAAAAAGAATAAAAGGAAGGAGCTGGCTGTGGTGGTACACACCTGTAATATCAGTACTCAGGAGGCTGAGGCAGGAAGATTGCCATGAGTTTGAGACTGGACCTTGCTATACAGTGAGACACCCTTTTCCAAAAAACCAACCCCCCCTAAAAATAGTAACAGCAACCAAAAGAATACAAGGAAGGAGGCTGAAGGTGACAACTTTCCCCAAATCCTGTAGGATGGTCAGCCTAGCTCGTGACCTAAGGAAAGATGAGAGCTGTTCTCCCACTGCCCCACAATGAGTTCTGCTGGAGACGTGCACTGAATGCTTCCCTAATCCCAAGCTCCTGCCACCTAGATAGAAAAGGCAGAAAACACTCAGGTTTCATGAGTGCCCCAAATACCTAGAACCCTGGCCATTCAGATCCAAAGTCACCTAGAAAGTTGTCTGTGATGTGCTTCTAAATCTCCAAGTTGCTTCACACAGGACATTAGTGTTGGCTTTATGTCTGTCTTGTACACTGCAGTCCAGGCAGGGACAAACTGCAAGTGCCACCTGCCAGGCCCCATCTGGGCTGGGCCCCTCCTCTCTAGGCAGAAAGACAGTTTCCTTTTTTGGAGTGACCTACTCTTGGGTCAAGACTCCACAGGGTAAGGCTCCAGGCCAGTGGGCTCACCAGAAGGGCCTGGCTTGAAAGCCACAGGCCAGAACGTGGGAAGCTACACCTCTAGACTGTCTCAAGAAAACCAAGTAATTTGGGTTTTTTGACCTCAAAAACCACAGACTCAAAGCTAATGTAACCAGGTATGTTTAGAAGTGGTTTCAGAACAAACAGAGAGACCCTAGGATAATGTTCAGCACCAAAAGCTTGCCAGAACCTGGACTGGAGGTAAAATGAGAAGTAGCCTTGTTAACTCATGTTGTTCCACTTTTTTTTTTTTCAAGTGAATTTTCTTCGCTCACATAAGATTTTATTACCGGATAATTTCTCCAACATAGATGTGTTAGAAGCAGAAGTAGAAATTTTGGAAATCCCGGAGCTCACAGAAGCGATACGATTGTGCCGGATGAAAATGGGTATGTTGCCCAGGAACCTTGGCCTCCTTTGAATTCTGGGACAGGCTGGGCTTGAGCTGGAGAGACCAAGAGCAAACATCTCCCCTCCCGCAACCACTCTGGGCTTTGGGTGTTAGAGAGAGAAGCAGGCTCCGGTTGGCTTAGAATCTGAGAAAAGGAATTGGGCCTGAAACCCTGGGTGCCTTCTCTGTCTGCAGCCATGGCCACAGGGAATCCTGCCCCACCTGGATCAGGGAAGACTAGCCTGGTTGGGGAAATGAAGCCAAGAATGTCCTTCCAGACTTGGCCTGAGGCAAGCTTTCTGGGCCAGGGCCATCTGCCCTGCTTATGGAAAGTCCTGGGCAGCTGGGGACTTGTGGCACCGACCTGCACCTCCCAACCCTCCTCTTCCAGGCACAGCTGAAGAGTGTGAGAAATGCTCAGGCCAATCTCCCCCACCTGTGTTTCAGTGATCCCACCCACCCGGAATTTCCTTGTCTCTACACCATCTCCCCAGCCTCCACTTCTCACAACCATTGGCTGTGGTATCTGTTTTTTTTCCTCTGTCTAACATTTCCTAACTCCTGTCTAGGCCAGGTCTTTGTCCTCCAGTCCTGCCTCCTTCCAGCTACTGTTTGCCCCATGGTTTTGATTTGCCTTTCACATCCCACTTCTAACTTCTGCAAATCCGGGGAATCTGCTGTACATGTTTCAATGAGCTGGCCACATCAGAGGCCCTCAGCTGGCCTTTGAGAATGTACAGACCTTTCCCAAGTAAAAAGCCCCCTTCCCCCCACAAAAAGAAAAGAAAGAATGTGTCGAATCCTGCCTCCTCCCAGGCAAATGGAATCCCAGCCCATGTAGGAGTTGTGTCCTGCAGCAGGTCTCAGGAGCCTGTCTCGGGGCCTTGAAATCCACTTAAAGAGGTGACACTGGTTCCCTCCCCTAGAGCTTCTGATCTCCAGACAACACGGTTCATCCCCGCTCCACAGGAACAATACAAAAGGGAAGGGTCTTTGTAGACAGGCACTCCTTGAAATCAAAGCACAACGTTCGTTAGCCTTTTTAAAATATCTTAACTAAAGCAAAGAGCCCTGCTAGCTCTGGAGAGGGATAGCTGACCCCAAGTCTCTGCCAGGCTCCTGCCTAGCTCTGCGTTATTTGTACTAAGTACCTTGCTCTAAACTGCAAAGCTGGGCAGAAGCAGCATACTTAATTAGCTGCTTGGGGCATGGTTTATTCATCTGTGACACAAAGAGAGCACAAACTCTCTCATAGGATTGCCTGAGGCTTGGTGATGATCCATGAAAATCTTCAGGAAGCTTGGCTGCTGGCCACTATCGTCACTGAGGGAGGGTCTTGGGAGCTGTGACAGCTGCTCCTTGTGCCCGCCTAAGATCCAGCAGCCCAAACACCCAACCTGAAAGTATCACCACACTGTGTCTCTGGGGTTAGAAATGGAGGCTGTGAATCTTGAAAGGGGCCTTCATCTGGTTTTGTGTTATGATTGTCAATCTTTATCTTTAGAGCAGAGCTTGGAACTGAGTCAGATTCTTGCAGAGGCAGGGGCCAGGTGGCTACTGTACTGAGATTTCTGAATTTCAGATGTTAATGATATAGCAAATGAATCCACTTGCCCCTGCCTCACCTTCCAACAAATAGTTTTGACCTCCAGAGTTGACTGAGTATACAAAAAAGTATACTGATGCTGAATAATACAAATTTGGGCTGTGTAAGCAGATCATCTGCCTTTAAACCACTTAACTGGGGCAGTAGGAAGAACTGTGACCCATCGCCTCCAATTCAGCTGTGACAGGAGTGATCATTCCTTTCTCCCCCATACAGGTGGTTGTTCCCGAACCTCCTGTCCTCCCCCAAGCCCTGGAAAGGGGGGACGTGCAGCTGGCCTAGAGTCTGTGAAGCCTCTGTACATGATGGCACTGGGTCTTCTGGTCAAGTACCCAGACTCTGCACTGGGACAGCTCCGCATTGAGAGCACACTGGATGGAAGCAGACTGTACATCACAGGGAATGGGGTTCTCTTCCAGCATGTCAAGTAAGGCCCCCCGTAGGGAGCTGTTTGGTTCTATCAGGCTGGGGTTTGTCCTTCTCTAGAAACGAACTGGGGCCTTTCTCATGAGCCAGAGGTAAAGCATCATTGAGACCAACCCATTACCACCTCCATCACCACCAGGTTAGGGTTTAGGAGGCCAAGCCTGGGCTGAGGTACAAGGATCCCTAAGGCATAAAGGCTTCATGCTATTTCATGGGTGGATACCCCACCCCAAGAAGACTTCTCTGCAAAGGTCCTCTTCCCTCTTGGGACACTTATGGACACACACGGAGGCCAGAGGCCTGAGTGAGCTCCTAAAAATCAAAGCAGGACAGGCCTCCCAGGGGAGCTGATACCTGCCTGTTGCCTTGAGGGAGGAACTCAGAGTGTCCCCATTGGTGCCAGGGAATGGATTCTAATCCTGCTTTATAGAAAGGTAAACTGAGTTTCAGAACACTGAAAAAGCTTTTTCAGGGTTGCAAAATGTGTTAGTACCAAAACTAAAGTTAAGAGTGGGTTTTTCTGAGCCCCTGGTGACAGGATCAGCTGACCCTAAATATTATTTTACCCCAATAGTGTCAACTGGGGCCTTGTTGGTCCATAATTATCATCTGTCTCTCTCACTTCTAAAGTTCACCCCTAATACCACAAAAGGCAAAGACACGTGCCTTTGGAGGGAGGATTAGAGTGTGAGAAAGGTGTTGGTGTTCACTCTTTCCTGTACACATATGATGTTAATCTCTCAAGGCAATGGCAGGCTGCCACACCAGGGCTGAGAGGTCTCAGGCAGCTATTTATGGGGCAGGGAGTAGGTGGACTCTGGCCTGGTCTCTGAACCTGAGACAGGGTCTGGAGACTTGAAATGAGCCAATGTAGTGGGCTTTGCTGAATAGGCCAAGCCCAGCTACACACTGTGTGAATTTGTATCCAGGCTTACTCCCCTTCAAGGTATCATAGATTGCTGGTTAAATCAAGGAAATGATATTACTGATATTGGGTTTGCGCTAGTGTTGTGGCATGATGTCCTAGGCACAGAAAGTTTACTGGCTGTACTCTTGGGATACAGTGCTGAGGTCTTTGTAACAGGCTTTCTTCTGGGTAGGAACTGGCTGGGGACTTGCCGCCTGCCTCTGACAGAGACCATTTCCGAGGTGTACGAGCTCTGTGCCTTCCTGGACAAGAGAGACATCACCTATGAGCCAATGAAAGTGGCTCTGAAGATTCATCTGGAGCCAAGGACTGTGTCACCCCTGGATGTGCTCAGTAAATGAGGAAGCGTCTGGGTTTGGATTTAGTACAGAGGTGGGGTTTTGGGGCCTGGAGAGTGGGTAACACAATGATGAAGATAGGGAGCCTTAACATACAACACAACAAACCAAAATGACCTACCTGATATCTCTTCTGGCCTTATATATTCTCTCTCACTGGTTTCTGTAGATGAGTGGACGGCAGAGATCACTGTGTATTCCCCCCAACAGATCATCAAAGTTTATGTTGGAAGTCACTGGTACGCAACCACCCTGCAGACCCTGTTGAAGGTACCGCTAGCCTCAGATGCCTTGTTACTACTTTGGCTTCCCCTCCTGAGCTGCTCTGGAACTGGTCAGCTAACCCACACACAAGCCTCTGGCAGCTGCTTAAGACTTTTTCCAACTCCACTAACACAGAATGAGCAGAAATCCTATGAGTAGATAAAGAAAAACTTGAGTGATCTGTAGGAAAATGGATGCATATTGAGACTGTAATGTTAAGTGAAACAAATCAGACACACAAACTTCACTATCACAGTTTCTCTTATATGAGAGATCCAAATTATAAATAAAGAACAAAATAAAAAATAATAAGAAGTAGGGAGATACATCTTTCTCATATGAGAAGGTGATCAAGAGATGGAGGAGGGGAGGAAGGAGAAGGAAAGGGGATTTTAAAAAGTAATTAAGAAATGCTGAGTGCTGGGCATGGTGGTGGCACACACTTGTAATCCCAACACTCAGGAAGCTGAGGCAGAATTGTAGCAAGTTCTAGACCAGCCTGGGCTACAAAGTAAACCCAAGGCTAGCCTGAACTGCATAGTGAGACCCTGTCTAAATAAATAAATAAATAAAGGAATGCTGTGTACAGATATCAACTCCACACAAGGACTGTAACCATTATATATTGCAAACATGTACTAAAAAGAAAAAAATTCTACAAATGAGTAGCATGCTGGGAAGACCTTGGATGTGTGGGCAGGCAGGAGGTCAGTTCTGAGGGGCCTGGCGCAAGGAACAGATATGGTGGGTTCCAGATGCCTTTGGGGGCATCCAAAGACCAGCAAAATCTGGCAGAGATGGGGTACTCCCCACTGTGCTTCCCTGTGGCCAAAAAGAAAAAGAGATGAAAATCCTAAAGCCTCTGGTGTGGTTGGGAAAACAAAGCGAGAGATTCCTGACCTACCCCTCTCTAAAGACCTAGCCCTGTGACTAATGATTCTGTTGTCCCACCTCTTCCTGCCCAGTATCCAGAGCTTCTGTCAAACCCTCAGAGAGTGTACTGGATCACATATGGACAGACCCTGCTCATCCATGGGGATGGCCAAATGTTCCGACATATTCTCAACTTCCTGAGACTTGGAAAACTCTTCTTGCCATCTGAATTTAAGTAAGCAAAGCAAGGAAGTCACATGATGAAATTAGTGAGGGTGACTCTGCAGTGGAGAAAATCCCAGTTTGCAGCCTTCAGGGAGGAGGTTCCATTATTTCCAACATGGATACTGTTGTTTAAGGCAGCTTGTCTGGGAACTTATGTGCCCCTATACACTCCCAACGCAACTGCTCAGTCTGATGTCTCCTTGTCATTTGCAGGGAATGGCCTCTTTTCTGCCAGGAGGTGGAGGAATACCACATTCCATCCCTCTCAGAAGCCCTTGCACAATGTGAGGCATACAAGTAAGAAAAGTTTACTTGGGACTCTACGTTTAGAGTTTTGGCATTTATATTTCTCTTGGAAATGCCAAAGTCTCTCTTTCTAGTGGGACACCTCTTCCTTGGGGTTGAGGGAGTGAAATAAATTCAGGATTGGCCAATGGCCTAAGCAGAACCATTTAAAAGCCCCCTTTTCTCCACTGTCATTAACTCCCCACCAAAGGACAGACCTAACCAACTCGCTGATGGGCTGATAGGAGATTCTACACACTAAACAACTCCTCTTGCTTTCTGCAGAGCATGGATCCAGGAGAAAGAATCTGAAAATGAAGAAGCTTTTCCCATTGGGAAGCTACATGTAGTGACGGAAGGGCCAGGGTCACTGGTGGAGTTCAGTAGAGATACTAAGGAAGTAAGCCCAGTCTTCTTTAGTTGAGCTGTCTTCCAAGAATACTGCTACAGGGCTGGAGGTGGGATGTGGGGCTGGGGTGTGGTGAAGTGGAAGAACTGGGCCTACACAGATTCCTAGTTCATGATCTTGTTTCTGAACCTTGGAGGCAGGGGGATGTACTGGCCATTTGTGGCCTGGGATGCTGATAATCTCTTCTGTTAGAGTATGAGCACCCCCTAGACTAGCACCACCCCAACTCAGACCAAGCAGAGCTAAGGTGGATGACCCATGTCAAAGATCATTGTTCTGGGTGAGCAGGTAGAGTTCTTGAGGCCCAGATTAGTAGGTCTTGGGTGAGGCTTTGGTGACAATCCATATGCTCAGCTCTACCATGTCCTTCCCTCCTCAGACTGCAGCCTGCATGCCTGTGGACTTTCAAGACTGTAGTGATAAGACTTCATGGAACAAAACCAAGGGGAACCTGGCCAGATCTAGCCAATTAGAAGACACTGAGCAGTACACCCGGACCATCCAGGTCTCCCTTTGCCGAAATGCCAAGAGGGCAGATAGTTCCAGCACATACTCACAGTGCTCGGGCTTGTGTGCCAACCCCAAACACTGGGGGAGCCACTCTGAGAGCCCTCCCAAAAAGAAGTGCACCACAATCAACCTGACACCAAAATCTGAAACCAAAGACCCTCCTGTTACCCCTATGCAAAAACTCATCTCCCTGGTGAGGGAATGGGACATGGTTAATTGCAAACAGTGGGAATTCCAGCCACTGACAGCCACCCGGAACAGCTCCTTGGAGGAGGCTACCCCACATCTCCCCCCAGGAAATGAGGCTGCTTCTGAGCCCAACACCTCAGCTGCCTGGAGAGGTCATTCCATAGCCTCAGAGAAGGATCCAGATCCCCAGGCAGGGGCTGCAATGGCAGCACAAGACAAAGGGACAGAGCTGAACTTTAAGTCATATTTCCCCACAAAAAGAGCTGTGGCCCTCAAGGACTGGGGCAAGCAGAAGCCAAAGGAGAGAGGTGAGTCCTGTCTCATTCTTGACCTAAGTCTTACAACAGAGAAGACAAACTCCTTGGCTAAGTCAACAGCAAGTTAGTGACCAAAGGGATTAAAGCCCCCCACTCACTGATGCCAGCTCTGTGCCAGGCAGCAGACACAGACACGACTGGTGAACTAACATAGCTTGTGAGGCCAACAGACTCACATAGAGAGAAGCGGTGAGCATTTTGGGAAGGAAGAGCGTGAAGGAGGCCAGGAGCTGGGGAGTTCTCAGGGCAGATGGAGAAAGTCTAGGGTGTTTGTGGAAGGAAACATTAGTCTAGCTAAAAGCCTGGCCTCTCATGCAGAAGCCATGAAAATGAGGCTAAAGACATGAGTCATCAGGCCTGGTCTTGTGGAATGAGTTCAGGATATTGTACTCTGTTCTAACCCTGAGGCATGTGACAGCCCTTGAATGATTTTCATCAAGGAACACAGGGTCAGATATGTGTTTCAGAAACTTGCTCAGGGGCAGATGAAGTGCGGCAGCAGGACAGGGTATGTCAGAGGCATGAGTTCAGCAGGGAGAGCAGTGGGCCTGGATGAGGAGGGTTCTTGAGGTAGGCGGACAAGAGAAAGAGTACATTGGGAAGGAAAGCATGCGTGGATATGAGATATTGAGGGACATCAGGTAGACAGCCCTGGAGGCTGGACTGAGGAGAATGGGGAAGGGAAGGCAGCCCAGGGAACTGTTCTGAGAACTACCAATCCAAAGCTACTTCTTCTGCTCCCTCGAAAGTCTTCCTATAGGACTCTCACCTTTCCTTCCCCTCTGTAGCTCAGGTCCTGTTTAGATGGGTCTTCTTAGACTCCACCTGTGAGCCTTAAATTGGTCTGTCAAGCTTTGGGGTTACAATCATTTACTCTTCCAGAGTGAATATACCTGAATGTCTGGCCCCAAAAGATTCTTTTACTTTTATAATTTTATAAAGATTCCCAGGCCTTCACTGGTTTGTTTGAACCCAGAGCTTTATGAATGTAAGCAAGTACCCTTCCACTAAGCTACAGTTCCAGTTATTTTTAGAGACAAGGTCTTACAAGTTGCCCAACCTGGGTTGGAACTTGTGATTGTCCTGCCTCAGCCTCCTGAGTGGCTGAGATTACAGGTATATACCACTATACCCTGCTGTCCCCTGGGTTTTGTTGGCCATATTTTATACTAGTCATAGTTCAACAGAGGAATTTGGAGAGTTCCTTGGAGTTCTGAAATTCAAGTTTTGGCTTGCAAAGATTTCAGGGAAATGAAGAATGGTCAGGGCCTAGGGTGCCATGTCTGAGAAGTCAGAGGCCTTTGGAAGGTTAGAATGACAGAGGTCCCCACCATGCTTGGATCCTGAGCCTGAGCTCTTAAGCATAAGGAGAGCACCCTCCCCTTGTTTCCACAGAAAGCCCTGCTCCTGAACAGCCTCTGCTGAATGCCAGTAGGATGGACAATCCAGGAGTCATCCTCAAAGTGACTCACCCTCCTGTGGTGGGTAGCGATGGCTCCTGTATGTTCTTTGAGGACAGCATCATCTATACCACACAGATGGACAACCTTAGACATGCATCATTGGCAGCTAGCCCCCAGCCCCGAGGTGAGACTAGAACTATGCCTGGCCTGGTACTTCACTGTGGAGATGCTGGAGCACCCACCCACTGTATTGCAGGGACAAAGGGTCTCCAAGGCTGTGGGTATCTATGGCCATAGCCACTCTCCCATCTCCACAGAGGTGACTTTCCTGAGTTTCTCTTTGTCCTGGGAAGAGATGTTTTATGCACAAAAATGTCACCGCTTCCTGACTGACATCATCCTGGATTCCATCAGGCAAAAGGACCCCAAAACCATCACGGCCAAAGTGGTTTCACTGGCCAGTGGGCTATGGGTATGTGCAACAGGCCCCAGGCCCAGGGTTACCCCTCCACCTGACTCCCTGTCCCTGCAGTAAGTGTTGTAAGATAAGAGAAAACAAGTTGAGATGGGAATAAGGGGGAAAAATCAGGCAGAAGGGTGGCAGAAAGGAGAAGGAGAAGGCAGGGCAGTTTCATCTGGACCAAGCATTGGCCAAGAGGTAGATTTGGAGTGCTCTGTAGCTCCCACAGGTCCAGGAAAGTTGCTGTTCTGCACATCACTCTGAGGGATTGAGAGATGTTCACACCTTGCCTGACCATTAGTTCTCCTGACAGACACTACACATCAGCCCCAAGCAGTTTGTGGTGGATTTGCTGGCTATCACAGGCTTCAAGGATGACTGGCACACCCAGGAGCGCCTTTACAGCTGGGTGGAGGTGAGGCTCACCTGCACCCTGGGAATGGTAACCTCGTGAATACCTCAGATAGGACAGTCTTGCTGCACAAGGGCCAGTACAGCCATGTCCAGAAGGCTAAGGGGCAGGTAGCTAGGCCACTAGTCCCTGGTCCAAGGGAGGGAGAAATGACAGCTGAATTAATTAATTCAGAGTAGTCAAAAGGGCTAAGGGTTTAGCTCAGCGGTGTAAGTGCCTGCTTGGCAAATGTGAAGTCATGAGTTCAATCCCCAGTACCAAAAAAAAACAACTTTGGTTGGGGATTTAGCTCAATGGCATAAGCAACTGCCTTATAATTGCGCAGTTGTGAGTTCGATCCCCGGTACTAATAAAAAAATTATGATCAGAGTAGTCAAAAAGCAACATTCAGGAAATTGGTTTTTGTAGTTTTCCTCCAAAGATAACAACTGTGCCTTTATCCCTTTATCCCTTAACTACCTTGGCCACAATTGAGGAAGCATGATATGAATCCAAGCCTTGCATTTACAGGAGTCAAGACCTTTTCAAGCAGTGTACTTCACCTCCTTAGCTATTATGTCACCATCTTTTCATATTTAAGCTGCTGTAAAGCATTCTTAGTAAAGAAAAAATGTTCAATAATTTTTCTGATTTTCAGCATTGTAAGAAATATTTAGCTAATTAATTTGACATTTCTGTAATCCAGTGGCTTATTATAACAAAACTCACCATAAACAAACTTGTCCCCAATTACTAGTAGCCATCTGGCCTACTATTATTTATTATTTATAAAGGTGAGGTCAGCATCTATGGTTGAAAAGTGGAAAACCTTTTTTTGAGCATCTGGTCTTTCTACTCGGTTCCCAGGTAGCCACTCCCAACCATAGCCCTGTGAGATGTCTTTGGGCAGAACTGAGCCCTAGAGCATCAAACATTACCAAGAACTTGGCTGTTCTGTCGCTATCCCCACCTGGCTAGGACAACTCCACTCACATGGACCTAAAGTAGGCAACTGGCCATGAATTTAGAGCTAAACCAGACCTTTCCTTACAGCTCACACTGCCTTTCGCCAGGAAATATGCCCGCTGCGTGGACCTGCTCATCCAGAGAGGCCTGTCCAGGTCTGTCTCTTACTCTGTCATGGGCAAGTATTTACAAGAGGGATAGGGTTCCCAGAGACACTGCCTTATGCAGGTACCCACTGGTAAAGGTTCATTTTATCCAGGGAAATCCCCAGAATGCATGTATCCACCCAAGCATACAGATCAGTCTAGTTTTCTTTGTTTGTTTTTATTTTATTATAAACAAATAAAACTGTAAATCATAACTCAAAGGCCTTAAACTCCTCTGAGATACCACAGGTCTAATATCAGTGAGATAATAGTAGACACTCCAACTGAAAGCTGTTCAATAGGCATTCAGTCAAAATAATGACATTAGCCCAGAAAACAAGAGACTGGCCTAGAGAGCCAGGATAAGCAAGGCCAAGGGCCCAATGGGATGGATTGGTCTCTAAGGGGAATACTCAACATTAAAGCCAGGGATTGGGGAATAGCTGCTGGAACCCAATGTGTCCCTTGAGGACTAGGGGAAGCAATAACTGCCCAGAGCTATATGGTACTTCACCAACCTAGAGCACAGAAATACTTGCTCTCTGTCCTGGCCTTTTCCTAATTTACAACTGGGGTGGGAGCTGGGGAGGTGACAGGAGAAGAAGACATGGAGCCAGGAACCTGGGTCAGAGGTGCTTATTGAGGCTCTGCAGTCAGATTCTCCTGCAGAGGCCCTGGGCCAGTTGGTCGATAGCCATGGAAATCCAAAAGAACAGGCAACCTGTCCAGTTTGGCATATGCAGGTAGTGAAATAAGGTGGCCCAGGTGCAAGTAATGCCCTGGTCATGCAGATCTAGCCAGGTGATAATGTTCCTTGGAGCTGCTGGATCCACTGTTCTTCAAGCCTCAGCTCAGACCTGTGGTGCCAGGCCAGGCATGAAGACTTGCTTTACTGGTTCTGGGTTCAGGGTACAGATGTCTCTGGGGAAAGGCTCTAGCCGGCCCACCACCGCTAGCCTCATCTAAAGGAAAGGAACTCTGGGCCCAGCCTGGGCTGGCAAGGGACTGATGATCATAAAGCAAAACATTACTCACATGGGACAAGTCCTCAAACCCTCTGTCCAGGACCTGCCCTGACACACAGCTGCTGTCAGAGCCACTGGAGCCACTGGCTGATGGGCACTGGGATGAGACCTCTGAGTCCTCAGGAGCTAGAGGGAGGAAGACTGGGTGAGTTGTCAGCAGAGGAGGCCCAGACCCAGAGGTGCCTCCTGCTTCTTGCCGAGCCCAGACATACTCAAAGAGGGCTGGCTTCCCAGTTCCACCTCAGTCTCCAGCATTGCTTCCTCCGGGAAGTTTGAGGAGCACAGGGGCCAGCGGAAACCCAGAAGAGCAGGGTCTCTGTATAGATGCAGGTTGAGGGACCCCAGAACAGAGCAAGAGGCAGGGTCTCCAGGAGCGGGGCTTGAGGCCCCCAAATAGGGGCTCTCATAGTCAAGTGGGGCCACAGCAATAGAGGCCCGAGAGCGAACTTCTGGAAAAGAAAGAGGGTCAGGTTGGGACAGGCCAGAGCCCAGTTTGGCCTGAGGTTCCCAGAGGAACAGAGGCCCCAGTATCTCCCACACAGTGTTCCCCAACCCCAATCCCAGTAGCCTTTCTGCTACCTCTGCACTTTAGGACATAGTTGATGCTGCGGTTGTTGATAGCTTCTTCGCTGGGGGCAATGTCTTGGAAGGCCTTGTTCCCCACACCCATGGACACCATCTCAGCCATGCGCACCTCTGAGTGGAGAGTAGGTATAAGCAAGACCCCTCTGGGTGATCTCTTTTAAGTCCTTCCTATATATCCATATCCTATCAATTAACTATCCTGTGTACTGAGGTTTTCTGATGCCAGGTTCTTTCCTCATAGTCCCAAATGGCAGGTATCATAAATTCCCTTTTAAAGGTGAGTCCCCCAAGATGAGGGATTTAGCTCAGTGGCACAAATGCTTGCCTGGCAAGCATGAGGTTGTGAGTTCTATCTCTGGTACAAAAAAAAAAAAAAAGAAAGAAAATTGAGCCCCCTGATACTCAGAAGTTAGTACTGTGTCCAAAATCACAGACAGTGACAGCAGGACTGCTTGATTTTGAAGTTCCTTCCCATGAACTGGCTGCTACTGCTGGACCGCCTCCATTTACCAAGCTTTTCCAGTCTCCTGGATCCACCCTGGGCTCCTAAGAGGAGTGGGATTAGGGTGATGAAAGGGGCAGGTACCCACCCTTGTTGTGAACAGCCTGCCTCCAGAGCAGGCGAGAGATGTCAGTTGTCCAGGCCTGCTTGATGTCCAAGCTGGAAGCCTGCAGCACAAAGGTGTCCCTGGCCTTGCGCCGGCGAAACCAGATCTCAAAGCGCAGTTTGTTGTCCACACAGCACTCAGTGAGGCCAACGTCTGCCATCTGTGTGGCCAGAAGACGAGGTAAGGCATGAGCAGGTGCCAGTGGGGAAGAGACAGTGTCAGATGAGCCTACCTTGAAGGAGCGCTTATAGGTAAATGTATCAACACCTGCAGACCCACGGCGAGGCTTGCTGAAGAGCAACAGCTCCTCAAAGAGGAAAACCCGGCGCAGGGACTTGTGGCGCCCAGCACGCACCATGAACTCATCCTGTCGCACCAGCTGCCCCTGCTCCTTGAGGTTAACCTGTGAAATTGGGATCTTGTGGCTGGCCGGCCCTCCTGCTCTCTTCTTCCCCACCCATAGCACCTGCCCACCATGATCTGGGTGACTCACATCACAGCCCTGGATGGCATCCATAGCAAGCAGATCATTGCCATGTCTCAGCTGGAAGTGTACAAGGCTCTGGGCTGCCTGCAAGGCGTTCAGCTCTTGCACAGGACCCCCGCAGGCCCGTGCCAGCTCCTGCAGCAGCAGTGCATACTTGCTCATACGCTGGATGGGCTTTAGCAGGTAGGAGGCCAAGTCCAGCTGGTCTCCCAGCGCTTGCTGCTTGTCCTGTCAGGAGCAGGGGAGACTACCTAGTGATTTCTACTGAGTGATTTCAGGGTGTGCTGCACATCCCCTACTCCTCCTACAGTCTTGGGCTTTCCTACCTTGAAGAAGGCATGACCATAGCTAGTCATCAAGGCATCAGAACGAGGTTTATTCTTGCTGTAGAGTGCATACATCCCAAACTGCACCTTCTGCAAAGACACACAGCTCAAGGGATGAGAGACCCAACTCCCAAAGGCTGCCTCCTCCCCAGCCCAACCATTCTCTCAACTTGAGAGGCCCAAAATGCTAATAGGTAGCTTTCAAGGGGTTCTTCCCAGATCCTGCTTTGAATGAGGGGTGATTAGCAAGAGCAGGCACTGTGTAGAGGAGGCTTGCCCAGGCCCTCTAGAGAAGATGTCCCCTCTCCCTCAGACTAGGCCTCTGCATTTAGTTCTGCCCCTCCCATGGCTCTGAGACCATCTCTTTGGCCTCAGCCCCTTCAGAGTCTTGTTTTCTCTCCACTCTCAGCCACACTCACCTTGATTACTAGGTTTCTTTCCTGCCACAGGCTTTGCACTTAATTCTTTCTTACTCTGGCTCCTCCTTGGGTCAGTTCAAACATCTGCTGCTCAGAGACCATCTCTCACTGCTCTAAAGTGGGAAATCTGCCTGTCCCATAACCCATATGTACCCATAATGGTTATTTTCCTCCTAGTCCTATCTATAATCTGGAATTATCTTTTTCTCTTGTAAGTCTCCTCTACTGAACTAAAAACATCCCTAGCGCAGTGACCTTGTGGGTCTCATGCATAGATATACCCATCACTGGGCCTGCCTGGTACCAAGCATATGCCCAACAGCTCTTTGGAGAGTGTGGCAGAATCAGCTGGGGCTATGTGACTGGTGAGGCTTACATGGCGCAGGAAGGCATAGGCCACTCGAGGTGGGTGTCGGGTGCAAGCCTCCAGCTCACGCAGAAAGAAATGGCAGTGGAAGTCCCGCAGCTTCTCCAGGTTGCCAAAGAGGTGGGCACGCTGGCCTCGAAGGCCCTGGGGTACATCGGGGCGATCCAGCTCAGGGAAGTAGTTCTCCATGGTGTAGTCAAGGGCCCGGACATATTCTCGCTCTGTGGCCACCATCTCTGCCAGCACCAGCTGTAGCCTACCAGGTAGGTGGAGTCAGGACCCAAGTCATCTACCCTCCACTGTCTTCCCTACTCTGCCCATTGCCTGTACCTGCTGGGGCTTCTGAAGTCAGAGGTGCCGGGTGGAGGCACCGTATTTGAGAATAACCTGGGATGAGGACCTCCTCCAGCCTCTGGTCCATGGCAGGCAGCAACAATGGTGGCATGGTGGTAGTGGCTGACAGGCTCTCTAAGATTCTGTCCCAGATTCTGATCAAAGCTGTAAGACTTCCTCAGGGGACGGGTGGCAGATGTAGCAGGGACTCGGCTGATACACAGGGTAGCTGTGCTGCCTGGAAGTGCTGGCTTCAATGCAGCCTCTAGCTTCTGGTCCAGGGCCAGCCAGGTGTCCTGGCACTGTGCCCAGGCCCAGTGGCATTCCTGGCGAATGCCCTCTGAACCTAGTCCTGTGGCTAGAGCCCACATCTTTCGGAAGTGAGAAGGAGGCAAATCAGGGTGCCTGGTCCAGTGCAGTTGTAGCTGCTGCAGCACAACCCGTGGGTGCTCCTGCTCCAACTCTGCCAGGACCTGCTGCCCTGCCTCAGCCCACGTTGAAGCCTGCAATACAGAAGCCAGGCAGGCATGAGAGGGGAACCCCAGCAAGTCCAACACACCTTCTGCTCTATCTGCCCCTTGGCTACCCAGGAGGCTGGTCTTAGGCCATGTTCCCTGAGGTTAGATTTTGGGGTCAGACTAAAGGGAATAGAAGAGGCAGGACAAACAGGAAGACCTGAGGCTGTTATGGAATTGTGACAGCTGCTGCTTTGGTCCCCTAACCACAAAGCCAGGGACAAGACCCCTTACCCACCTGCTTGAAAAACTGAAACAGCCTCTCAGCATCTGCCAGGTGTTGGCGCCGCTGGGCCAAAGCCCTGGAGAATTCTGACAGCTGAGCCCGCAGGGCCAGAAACCGTGCTCCAGGGGCACCCAGATCAGCTGCCTCCCAGCCAGCCAGTGGCTGCAGAAACTTCTCCCCTTGCTTGATCTGCTCCTGCAGAGACAGACTGAGCTCAACTAGACCAGGCCTGATAGTCTAGGCCCAAACTCAGATCTTTTCCACAGATATTTTATGTCATCAAGTCTCTCCCAAATGCAAGACCTTCCCACCACCGACCCCAGCCTCTACTCCCTTCTTATCTTCCTTTCAAAAGCATTCAGCCTTCTCCCTCCTAAGCTGATTCCTCCCCATTCTCTGGATTCTTGTCTTTCTCAGTGCTTCCTCCTCCCATTCACCTTGCTGAAGACCAGTGCACTTTTTTCCCCAGGCAATCTTGTGTGAAAACCCTCCCAACTGTCATCCACACACTCACAGCCACCAAGTGCTCTCTGTAGCTAGACTCCTCTGAGTTCCAGACCCATGGGCCCTTTTCTCCCTCCCTCCCAGCCATCTCAAAAGCATGCCTAAGACTGGTCTTGTGAATGACTCTATCCATCAAGTCCTCATCCCCTAAGGCCTCTAGAGAACAGCACCCATTCATCCTTGCAACTGCCCTGTCCCTTACACTCCCATATGGATATACCATCAAGTCCTATAAACTTTCAAATCCATCTCCCTGCCACTATCCTAGTCAAAGAATGCACTACAGTCAACTCTCCATAACTGTGCATTCTGCATTCAAGGATTTATCTAACTTTGCATTGAAAATATCTGAGAAAAAATTGCATTTGTCCTAAATATGTTCAGATTTTTTGTTATTATTTCCTAAACAATATTAAGTTACTTACATAGTATCCATAGTATATCAAGTATTATAAATAATTCAGAGATGATTTGAAGTATATAGAAGAATAGGTCATATACAAATATTACACACAGATTTAGGTAACCAAGGCAGGTCCTGGGATCAATCCCCCTTAGACATTTGGGGCAAATGTATTTCCTCCTGGATTGTTTCAATTGCATCTGACTCTCCACATCCATCCTTCAAGTAATTATCTACCCAGAAACTAAGATCATCTTCCTAGAATAGAAATCTAGTTATGCAACCATCTTGCTTCAACCTCTCACTGCTATAGGGCACAATGATCTGGCTACTAATCAGTCTTACAGCCTCATCTCACCTCATCTCTGCCCACACTTCCTTTTCTGCTCCATATTTCAACCTCATTGACCTTATGTTTCCTTGAGCACATATTTCCTTCTGCCAGGAGACCTTTGAACATGCTGTTCTGCAGCTTAGAATGTTCCTCTGTCCCCAGTCTTCTTCTGCCTGATTAACTCTAACTTACTCTCCAGCTGTCAGCTTGAAAGTCACCCAAAAGAAGTTTGCCTGGCACCTCTGCTGGGAGAATTCTTCACACCAACTGATCTCCTCTGCCTGACAGTAAATTCCAAAACACTTAGGTATTAATTTGTCTTCACTTTCCTGCAATCCTAGTCCCTGCTAAAATGCTCCAATATCTGCAAAGTGAACAAATGACTAAACTTGCCTGAGCAACCTGGTCCAACTCCTGAAAAGGGCCTTGGGCCTGGAGTAGCATGTCCAGTGAGGGCTCCCCTGGCTGCTCCAGTGCTGGCCAGCCCACCTGCTGCAGCCATACTTCAATCTGATGGACCCAATAGGGAAAAGGTGAGGACAACTGCTGTGGGTTTAGATCACACTTGAGATCAAGGCCAGGGCTCACTCTGAACAAGTAGTTCCCACCTGGTGCAGCCTTCCCTCTTGGGCCTCCAGTGCCTGGAGCAGTTCTAGTGCTTGTACTCGCTGGTTGCTCTGTTGGGTCAGCTGGTGTAGCAGTCCATCCACACGGCCATATAGCTCATCAGCCTTGTCCACTGCTGGCCTGATGCAGGTTACACAGTCTTACCTTAGTCCACTTTACATTGTCCTGGGATCCATAACCCTGGCTGGTTCTGAGCCAGCCAGCTGAGTCCTTGACATACACATGGTGGGTGGAGTTAGGGGAAAATCTGGGACTCGGGTTTGTACCTACCTATAGTCTGGGCTCAGGGTAACCTCTCGGACCTCCTGCTTCAACCACATCATCTCCAAGCCCCCCTGGCATTGTATCCAAGCCAGCTGTGGTGAGTCGAGCACCTGCTGCATCAGGACCTGTATCTGCTGTAGCAGCTGGCCAACTTCCTATGATTGAGGCCAAAAGAAAGTGGTGGATTTGAGAGAGAAAGACTCAGGGAGCATTCACAGAGGTGTTGGGAGGGGACTCTCACCCCAGACTCCATGGGCTGAGGCACAACCTTCACACTCTCGATGGCTCCCTGAAGTAGGGTACAAACCATCTGGCAATTCTGCAGTAACACTTCCAAACGCTGTAAACAGGGGTAGGTATAAGCAGTGTGGTGCTGGTCTCAAGCCTTCTGGGTTTCATGCCCCTACATCTAGCTTTGCCCTGCTCAAGCCAACTCAGGATAGGCTCTTATGCAGGCCTATATAACCTCCCACTAAGTCCCACCAGGTGCACTGACCATCCGGAATTCCAACCAGGCCTTGTGGCAGTAAGGTAGGCATCCTCCTAGTGAAGTGGGCAACCCTGCAGTGGGGATGTGGATCACCAGACTCTGATGAGAAGGCAGGTGTTCAAGCTGCAAGAGAAGAAGGTGTTGTGACCCAGCCCTGGATAGAGAAGGACCCACCACCACTCCTAGCCAACTTGGCACAGTACCTGCAGCCCTGAAGGCACCTCATCTGGTATCTTTCCCACCAGCAGGACCTGGTGCACAGATCCTGGGGCTGCTTCCTGCAGGGAATTCAGAGCTCATCTCTGCCTCCAACTTTACACAAAAGTTGTGGAGGGGAGCTACTGTACTCACTTGTAGTTGGCTCAGCCCCCACAAGAGTGAAGACCTCGGGGAACAAATGCGGGCATCAACTAGTATGGTCAGTCCCAGAGCCTGTATTTCGGGCCTAAAGGGATACGCTTCAGATCAGTATGATTTCCAGGTCCTGGCATCTCCTGGTTCAGGTTCACTCCTCAATCTCCTCCCCCAAACCTGGTGATGCCTCGAAGGTAGAGCAGGAGGCAGATGAGCTCATGGCTGCTGCACTTGGGGTGAAGCCAGGCTGGGTTGTGGGCACACAGAAGCAGCACTGCTCGGCCTTCTGCATCACGAGTTCCTGTAGGGAGGAGGCAGTGAGCACGTGTCCATTTGGGCCACCCCATCTTCATTGCTTCTGCCCTCTCAACTACCTGGCAAAGAAGCCATGCCACTGGCCAGCAGCTCCCAGGGAAGGTCTTGGGCTAAGACGCAGTCAGCAGGCTTAGGTAGACTGGATCTCCTAGAGTCTTGGAAGAGGAAATGTCAGAGGTCTGCACCACCCAGAGTCCCCTTCATGAACTCAGCTTCAACTGACTAGAGAGACTTCCCCATGTTGCAACACCCGCTTCCAGTATCCCCATTCCCTTCCTTAGACTGGCCTCCTTACCTGCCTCCTGCAGTTTTGGTGTTATCTCTGGTAAAGTGTTTCCAATGTCCACAAGGTTGCGGTCCAAATCCCCAGGGCCCAAGCCAGCTAGCAATGCCCCACCTGGACCTGGGTTTCCTACTAAGCTTTCTCCTGGGCTAAGGTGGGAGGTCATGGGGCACAGGAGGCAATGCCCTCCAGAGGAGGGTGGCTTCTCTGACTGGACTGAAGAGCTGTCTACAGTGCTCCTCTGACCATCTCCTGACCCATGTAAAGCCCTCTGTTGTGAAGATAATTTTAGCTCCCTGGACAAGGAGCCACCCTGTAGTCGTGGGGGACTGGGGTCCTTAACCTGCACTTGAGGAGCTGGAACCTCCCCCCAGGCATCCCTGAAACTGCACACAGCAAACCTCCAGTCTGTGGCATGGCTCTGAGGGTCTGGGGGCTCATCCCCAACCTCCTGGGGCCCTTCCATCACTCCCTGCTAAGGGTGGGCCTGCTCTGGACAGATAGGGGAGTGGCTGGGCCTCGGTGTGAAGGGAGGCCCCAGTTCAACCAGGAACTGGATTGAAGACGGTCAAGCAAGACCCTGAGGGCGATACCAGGATGGGTGCCAGGCCACAGGAAGCGCCGAAGCTAACGCAGCTCAGGCCTAGGGAGAGGAAAGAATGGCAAGGGTCTCTCTTCCGCCAGGGTCCTCGTTGCGCTCCCGTGAGCCTTTGCCCGAGCGTCCCACCCTCAGACCCAGCCTTGTCAGGCCTGCCCTTAGGCCTGCCTCGAGCTCGCGCCCGCGCCCGCGCCCGCGCCCGCGCTCAAGCTGGGGCAGCCAGGCCATGGCCTCGGCGCGGGGTTGGCGCGCCCCTCCTATACCCTCCTCTAGCACTCACGGCCCTCGGCCCTCCGCCCTCGGACAGGAGCCGTGGAAATGACTGAGCATAGACGGCGGCTGCTGCACTACCGTCTGGCGTCCGAGGGCGCCACCTCTTGGCGGGAAGGAAGGGTCGCCGGGTACGTGGCACTGTGTCGCCCCCTGGGGCCGAAGGACGGAGCCACAGCGCTGTCCGCAGGTCCAAAAGACGGCCTGGCAGCCTCACAGCGTTGAGGAGCAGGCCTCCTAGCCACCTGCCGGGCGTGTCCCCAACCCGACGCCCAGCGCACCTGGCACCTCACACACACCCCGGCGGCCCAGTGCACGGGATCGAGGCTGCGCTGAACGGCCGTTCCCCGAGGCCGGGCGCCGGAAGTGGTGCGGCGAGGGTGAGTGACGGCGGGCCCACGGAGGGGGCGGCAACCCTGGGGGACCCTACTGCCCAGCTCTCTCAGCAGGAGGAGCTCTCGTTCCTCATAGCCCCAAAAGAAGGCAAGCCCCTAGACAGAGATGCCCTAAGCCCAGAACTGCTGCTGGGAGCCAGTAGAGTATCGTCTTGGAGGCTGGGAGTGAAGGGTCCCAGCGCAGCGGCCCCCATCTCCCTCACATCCCCGAGCTCACACATCTAGAGACGGGCTGCACAGGGTGGAGCTCCTGCCTCGCATGTAGAAGGTCCCGGGGTTGATTCCCAGCATAACAAAACCTCGCCTTGGAGATCTAGAGGTTGGTCCCATGACAATAAGGGATCCTGTGGTGGGACTGATGGTGCTTTTGGGCTGGAAGCTGAGGGGGCAGTGAGGCCTCTGACCTTTCACTCCCTTGGGTTCCCTGGCATCTTCCACCCAACACACCAGAAAAGTCCAGGTAAGGAAGATGGTGCTGAGGTTGGGATCCTGGAGGCAAAGAGACCAAGCCCAGCCTAGTTCCACCACTCACCTGCTATAAGACCTTCAGGAACTCCTCTTCTCTTCGCACCTCACCTTCCTCACCTGTAAAACAAGAAACTCATTCTTTTCTTCAGGAATGCCAAGAGGGCTAGGGAAGACCCCATATGTCAAATGTCTGCTCACTGCTAGTAACTCTGGGGCTGGGTTTGTGCCATACCCTGCCCCTTCATTTTTACCCTTAGGATACTAAACTGATGAAAATCACTTGGATAACTGTGAGATCACTCTTAGCTCTGAGATTTTGGTTCTCCTTGGAATATGTGGGCCTGGCCCAACACTCCTCAGAATTGTGGGGAGATTATGGGAAGGTTGGCAATGTTGCCAAAAAAAAAAAAAAAAAAGCACCAAACCCTACACTGTCTTGGCACTGGCAGAATGCCCAGGCCCTTGATCCCTGGGAGGGGAGGGCATTGAGTGTAATTGCCTTCCTTGATTCTAAGGCAGGTGCCTCCTTCATTAACGTGGACATCAGCAACAAGCACAGTGGAAACAACAGCAACCCTACCCACCCATCCAGGCACCCAGAGTAGAGTCCTAGGCAGATAATAAAGAACAAGGAACAGAGCTGGCCTTGGCGTTTCCAGCTGCAGCCGCAGCCCCAAGCCAGACCTGTTTTCCCTTTCTCCCTCTAGCCTTAGTGAACAGCGGATCCAACCTTGGTGCCCTCCCTTCTCTGCCCCAGGGCCACCCCCACTGACTCACTGTATCCTGTTCCTTCCCTTCCCTTCTGTTGCCCACTTCCACTCACCAACCCCCAACCCGGGAGCCCTAGGAACTGGCGGGGTGGGTGGGGGCCTGCTGCTGGCAAGCACACATAACCTCAGTGCGAGAGGCAAAGAAAAAGCTCAAGCCACAGGCCCTAACTAACCCTGGCACAGCAGGCAGAGTTAGAGGAAACACAGACATGCTGAGATAGAGGCAGAGCTGGTCCCTGGTTTCCCCACTCCACATAGAATGTGCATTGTAAGCAGATTGGATGTATGTTGTCCACTTTTGTACTTTAGCCCTGGACCTGGCACAGAGCAGATGTTTAGAGGTACCTGAAAATAGTCACAATCCTCTCCCCACCCCAAGCCTCCCCATCTGTGAGTCACATGGAAACCAGAGTCGTAGGTAGAGACAGATTCAGAGACTCAGCTTGAAAGGAAGACAGAAGAGGCAGAGAACTGCAGGATGCATAGCCCTGGGATGGCAAGGCACAGACAGAAGCAAGGACAGACTGAGGCCAAGTGGGGAACATTGAGGGGGCAGGGTCTGGAGCCAGTCTGGGGTGGGTGACCACAGCAGGCTCTGAGGGCTGAGTTTGCAGGACTCAGCAGTGACTCATGGAGCCCATCTCTGTGGCTCCACTGGCAGCAGAATCTCCTCACAGCAGCCTTTTCCACTGAGATCATAAAATGTAGATGGGCCTCCCTCCCCTGCCCCTTGCCCAGCCCTCATTCAGCCTCCTATTCCTTGTCAACAAGAAGTTGACAAGGAACAATCAAAAGTAAAAGTGAGTTCTGCACATCAGTGAGCCCTGCAACAATCAAAAGTAAAAGTGAGTTCTGGACATCAGTGAGCTTAGTGATAAGAGACCCACAGTCATTTCCCTCACTCTGCCCCAAACCCTGCATACCCTTCTTCAGTACTGCTCCAGATAGTGCAGGCAACAGATATCCCAAGCCTTCTATACCTTTCTTACCTTTGGCCTTGGTATAGTATTCATGGTCATCCAGAGAGATCACAGCCTTTCTGCCCAGTGCTCACACTGGCCTGACAAACAAATCTGATAACAAGATTTGTATCTTGTACCTGGAAGATTCTCATCCACCTTCCTTGATCAAAATCCTTCTTTCTTCAAGGCCTGAATACAGCACCTCCTCCTCCTGGAAGCCCTCCCCAGCCATCCCAGCTAAAGGATACCGATCAGCCACCTCTGCTCAACTTAAGCAGCATCAAAGACCAGTTTTGCCTTCTTGTCCAGTGAGGTAGTTACCTGTGAACTTGCCTTGCTGTCCTGCATTGCAGACACCTGCCTGCCCACCTAGCTGCCCATCTGCCTGCTTTCTGGGCCTTCATAAACCTGCTGAATCAACCTTTGAGGTAGGACCTGGAATCTGCATGTGTGACAGGCTCTCCAGTGATTCTGACAGTCTATTCATGTCCCCTACTGTTAGAACAGCTTCTCTAAAGGCCTTTCCTTTCTAGCCTTTTTTTTTCTATTAATCTACCCTTCCTAGGCTTCCATACAGCTCCCACCTGAAGCCACTCCCTCCCACACACACACTTCTGAAAGTTCACCCAGATTTCCTCAAGGCTCCAAAGCACTTTCCACCAGTGGCTTGCAGTATAAAATAGGTCATGACAAACACTTATGATCCCTTACTATTGGTCAAGCCTGGGCCAGAGTCCTCCCTGACTTGTATTTTCATTTCTCCCCTCCCTGCTCTTTAGTATTGTTAGTTCCGGCAATTGAACCGGGGCATTAGACCCAATTTATTCCCCAGACTCCCCCACTTTTTTTCCTGAGACAAAATCTCACTAAGTTGCTAGTTGGGGCTCAAACTTCCCATCCTCCTCCTTCAGCCTCCCAGAGTGCTGTGGTTACAGGTATGTGCTTCCATGCCCAGCTTCCTGTGTTTCATCATTTAACCCTTACAGAACTAAGTATGATTGATAACCCATTATAAAGATGAGGAAACTGAGGCTCGAAGAAATTATGTAACATGTTCAAGATGACATAGCTGGTAAGTAACAGCTGGGACTGGTTCTAAACTGTCAACTGTTAGTTAAGGACCAGACCTTATCACTGGTAGCTGTAATTGGCTTGAAAGCAAAGTCACTGTTCATTCTGTTTGCATTTTTCCCATGCATAGTACAGAAAAAGTAAATGTCAGTTACCAAGTCTGCAACCTTCAAAATATATCAAGAGTCTACCCCATAGACACAGAAAGTGAACTGATGGGTGATTTCCTAGGATGGGGGAGTGATGAAAATGTTCTATAGATTGTGGTAAGGATTGTACACCTCTGAACATATTAAAAACACTGAAGTGTACATTATTTTTGTTCTTGTTATTTTAAAATAGGGTCTTGCTGTGTAGTACAGGCTGACCTTGAACATCATTATGTAGCCCAAGCTGGCCTCGAACTCACAGCAGTCCTCCTGCCTCAGCCTCCCAAGCTCTGGGGTTATAGGTGTGAGCCCCTCACCCAGTTTGCAGTGTACATTTTTTTATGGATGAATTTTTATGGTGTATGCATTTTATTTACCTCAATGATATCTTTTAAAAGCGGGGACATGCTGGGGATTTAGCTTAGTGGTATAAGCGCCTGCCTGGCAAGCATGACTTTGTGAGTTCAATCCCCAGTACAAAAATAAATTAAAAGTGGGGACATCCAGAAGAATTAAAAACATACCACAGTGATATATGTGCACTCATGTTCATAGCAGCAAAATTTGTAATAGCCAGATCTTGGAAACAACCTAAATGCCCATCAACTGAGGAATGGATAAAAAAGATGTGATATTTTTATACAAGAGAGTGCTACTCAGCCATTAAGGATAAACTTGAGACTTATGCATACAACTGGAGACCATACTCATTAGTGAAATGAGACACACATGTGTAAACATCATATTGTCTCTCTAGTGAGAAACTGAAACTAAATATATAACAAATAGTTAAGACAATTATACTACTGATTTCTTTGAGTTCATTGAGAAAGGTTTATGCTGGTATTGTTCAGACAATTAAATGTAGATGTCTTGTACTGAGTAACTGAGTAATAGTACGCAATGTATATACCATTGTTACCCTCTAATTACTGTGTTTTGAAATTTTTTCTCTTTAAAATAAAATTAATAAATAAAAGAGGGACACAGTCTGGGTGCAATGGCACATGCCTGTAATCCCAGTACTTAGGAGGCTGAGGCAGGAGGATTGCTATACTTTGAGACCAACCTGGGCTACAAAGTGAGTTCAAGGCCAGCCTAAACTGCAGTGAAACTATCTCAAAAAGACAGTAAACAAAATAAATAAATAAATAGGAGACACAGTGGGAATTAGATTTGGGGACTTCTGTTATCTAGGGATTTCTGAACCTCACACCCCCTCAATTTGTATCATAAATACTCAGAGTAATCAGCTGCCTTCCTACCTGCCATGTGCAGCAGGACATTTTTGTTCATTTGTCCCATACCTGGCTCCACATTTTCTAGGAATGCTTTTGTTGTTCCAAGTGTGGTGCCTGCATCTTTGGGCAGCTTGACCCCTGACCTTTAGGGTCTCTCTCCCTGCTAGCCTTTCCTGTTTTGTAGATTCTCAGTTCTGTAACCCCAATCCATTTGGTGTCACTTTAGTACTAGAGGAAGTATGAGGAGGACCAGAGACTAACATCCCTGTCCAGGGTCTTCCTACTGTTTGATACCCTAGAAGCCCTGGGGCAGGAATCTAGATCCCCTGTTCCTCATATCCCTAGATCTCTCAGACACAAGGACAGAACACCTCTATCCATCTGAGAGATGTTTAATGTATCTTAGGTTCAAAGTACAAAACACAACACAGGGGCTAACCCCAGGAAAGCCACCTGACACTCATCCACATACACACTGCAGCCAGGTGTCCCAGCCTCCAGAACAATAAAGCAGTGGCCCTATGATTCCTGCATTCTTTTCCATTTGGGGGAATGTTGAGGTGGTGGCACGGGAACCCAGAGACTACTGCATCCCATCTTAGTAAACCCAGATCCAAGGATCAGAAAGTTCTGGACTTGAACTTAAAGCAGCAGATCCCCAGAAGGACCCTGGCTAGGCAGCATCCCTGAAGTCTGGCCCAGGCCCCTGGCCCTGGTCCTAGAAAAGGA
Organism: Hydrochoerus hydrochaeris; assembly: GCA_004027455.1. NCBI lineage: Eukaryota > Metazoa > Chordata > Mammalia > Rodentia > Hydrochaeridae > Hydrochoerus > Hydrochoerus hydrochaeris. Next base: position 561,650 of record PVLA01000089.1, read on the forward strand.
AGAACCACTGCTCCAATACCTGGCAGCAGAGGAAGGAAGCCAAAACAGGAAATGGAGACAGATTCCCACTACCCTAAGAAGAACAGGTTGAGGCCTACTCCATCTCCCATTGCAGTCCCTCAGTGGACTGGCCCCTCACTGAGCTTCACCGCCAAGGCATTGTCCTTGACCTTGTGCTAGAGGGCAAGGAAGGTTAGCATCCACTGAGGAATGATATTCTTGTTTGGGGGCAGGAACAGCTGTCTATAGTGAACCCAGGAAGACCCCTTTGGGAAGGGGCATCAGCTACCCAAATGTTGGCCTACCCCTGAGAACTCTGGACTGGGTCCTCAGCCATTACTGAAATAGAAGGTAAAAAGGGTTAGTTAGGAGCAGGGAAGTTATAAGAAGGGTCCCTGTGAGGACCAGCCCACAGGGAGACCCCTCTGATCAGCCCCAAGGAAGTCTAGTTGCTATTTCAGTCCAGGCCACTCTGGCCCTATGTCAGACTGAGTAGGCTACTCTGCCCACTGCCCAGGTAACAGTTCCCACAGGGACTGCTCCTTCTGCTCCTCACTAAAGCTCTGGGCTATAGCCTGCCCCCTCTGTTGAAGTGGATACACCAGTGGGAGTTAGCAGTGCCTGGGCTAAGATGGGTAAGGTCCTTATGGCCCATGAGGGGCTGCAGCTCCTGCTGCTGGGGGATATCAGCACTGCTTTCACTGCGAGAACGGCCAGCCTTGGCCAGGCTTGGAGGAAAGGCAAAACTAGGATGGGGGTTAGAAGACAGGTCAAGAAGAGCCTGGGGCTCTTCAGCATCTAGTTGTCTAGGAGGCAGGTGGGTCAGAGTGGGGTCCTGGATGCAGGGAGGGGATGCTAGGCTCTCCAAGGATGAGATGCTCTGATTCCAGCCCATCTGCATGTCCACAGGCACAATCTTGGTGGTTTCTGAAGACACGTACACTGCCAGGTCTCCATGCCCACTCTTCCAAGGTAGCTCCTTCTCTGCACAAGTTGGTGAGGGAGGAATTATCCGCGGGCTCGGGCACAGCTCAAGGCTTCCTAGAGATAAAGAGTATACATGAGCTCATTATCAATGCTTTATACCCTTAAGTATAAAGCACATTCTCATAAGTACTCATTTCACAGTTGCCACATTATATCCATATGTGTGATTGTTTGATGACTATTTTGCTGAGAGGAAATACTATGGCCAATTTTGCTCTCCCTGTCTACAACACCTAGCACAGCACTGGACACAAAGTAGGTGCTCAAGTGCTGTCTACTGAAAATGAAAGTAACTGCAGCATGAGATAGCAGGAGCCAGTTAGGAAAGAAGTCTCAACTCTGCCACTCTCACCAGACCTGAAGCACCAGTCTCAGACACTGCATCCTGCCAATTCCATTGCAGCCAACCAGCACAGGTGACACAGGCAGTGAGGGAGAGATTGACCTTGAGGTGCCAGGCCAAAGGCCTTGCTGCTGGGCACACTGCCTCAGCACCCTCTGCAGGTGTTTGGAGGAATGGAGTCCAGGAGTATGAGTTCTTGCAAACCTAACAGTAGGCTGAAGCTGTGACACAAATAGGGTAGTGATAGGGGATGGGAGCTTAGAAGCCCAGAACAACAGGCAGCTGAATTATAGGAGCCTGAGGTTCTAAAAGGCAAATGGCTCTCCAAAGTCAAGCACAGCTCCTTGTATATAAAAGTGCCCAGCATGTATCTGTTTATTGATAAAGTCCAGTTAAATCTTTTTAGGTACTTTTGTGGTCCTGGGGATGGAATTCAGGGTATCATGCATGCCTAGGCAAGCACTCTAGACCAATCAGCTAAGTCTGTCAGCCCCCATGGTTGAGTGCCTTATGAAATGTATTGATGCATGATTAAAACTGAAACTATATCTCTTAAAAGACTTGCAGTGTTAAAATTTAATGCCAACAAAACTAAAACTGTCAAATTCTGACAACTGAGATAAAAGGAAAGAATCAAGCACTTACCCATTTTTTCCTATATAGACTGTACCTCTAAGTAACCAAATAATTGATGAGGGGAGATTTTTTTTTTTTTTTAGAATTCCTGCTAATAAATACAGATGAAAAAAATAGATGTAGATACCACCATTTTGCAATCCTTAATGAAATCTTGGCTCTGGCAATGATCATCAATGGCAGCTAAGACCATTTAAGGAAAAGTTAATAGGAACTTAATAACAGATCAAGGGAACAACATGTGAACCTAGTGTTATCTTTATGAAAAGAGACAATCATGGTATGTTATTCCTGATGTAGCCAATACGAAATACACCATCATTACTTCTGAGGCATTCTTACCAAAAAATCAAAACTGAATGCTGGATGTGGTGGTACATGTAATCACAGCACTCTGGGAGGCTGAGGCAGGAGGACTACAAGTTCAAGCCCAGCCTGGGCAACTTAGTAACTTAGTGAAACCCTGTCTCAAGATGTGAAACAAGACAAAACAAAACAAAACAAATGCTGAAATGTGATCTAGACTTAAGAAAATGTAAGAAACAGAAAAATATATTAAATGATACTTTTAGAGGTAATATCAGCAAAATCCAGTCAGGGAAAGACCGCAGGACAAATAACTTGGCTTCTTCAACAAATATATTACAGGGAAAAGAAGAATTTTCCAAACTTGACATTATTAGCACTTTGAGACTTCGTTATAGAATCTGCCCTGGGGGCTGGGATATAGCTCAGTGGCACAAGCACCTGCCTGCAAAGTGTGAAGTCATGAGTTTGATTCCCAGTACCAAAAAAAAGAATCTTCTCTGTGCATTGTTGGATGTATGCACTATGTCCTTGGCCTCTGACCAGTGAATTTCAGTGCACTCTCCCCAGTTGTGACAGCAAAACTTTTCCAGACATTGTCAAATGCAACTTTGGGGACAAAAATCTTTCCACAGATGCCCTTTAGGGTTCCAACATTAGTATGTGGGTCTTGTCTGTATTTTTATTTGGATCAAACTATTATAAAAATATTTTTAAAAATTAAAAATATTAAGATAACCAGGAAAATCTGAACACTGATTATATACTTGATAAAGATTTTATATGTGGTAATGATATTGTGGTTTTATTTTTAAAAAGAATCCTTATATTTTATGCTAAAGTATTTATTGATAAGATCATACAATATGATATTTGAGGGTTTTTAGAGAAGATGCTTGGGAATTGACTCCAAAGAGACTTTACCACTGACCTACATCTCAGCCCTTTATAAAATATTTTTGTCTTAAGACAAGGTCTTACTAAGTTCCCTAGGCTGGTCTCAAAATCATGATCCTCCTGCCTCAGTTTCCCAAGTGCTGGGATTACAATGGGTATGCACCACCATGCCTGGAGAAGTTTTTCTTCCTAAAAGCCCAGTGGAAGCTGGGCATGCTAGTGCATGCCTGAATCCTAGCACTTGGTAGGCTGAGGCAGGAGGCTCACCACAAGTATGAGGCAAGCCTGGGCTACATAGTGAGTTAGAGCTAGTCTGGGCAACTTAGCAAGACAATATCTTAAAAGAAAACCAAAACCAAAACCAAAACCAAGACCAAAATGCTTTGGAATCAGATGGGTCAGTTTCAAATTCTGGTTCTGCCATGTGATGTTAGACAGACCACAGGTCCTCTTAGACTCTGTCAGCTCAGTTCCCCATCTTGGTGGTTGTGAGAGTTGACCCAGATCATCTGTCAGGATTCTGATAGAAAGGAGATGCTCAGGAAATGCTGGCTAGTGATTAAACTAGTAACTAGGAAAAGAGTCATCTGGAGCAGAGGCCATGGGAGCAGACGGAGGAAACCAGCTTGCTCCAGTGGGGAGGGAGGCAGTGAGGAAGCCATTACCTGAGACTTTGCCCTCTTGGAGAACCTCACTGGTGGCCCGAGCCACAAAGATGATCCCCTCGTCGTCCTCCTTCTCTGTCTCTGAACTGTTGCTCTCCTCCTCCTCCTCCTCAGACTCCACAGTTAGTATCACAGCAGCTGGACAGGTACAAGAGGTGAGTTGGGGTGGCCAGACCAGCAGCTGCCTGTTGGTACCACACAACCCCAAGCCAGCTCCTATCCCACAGAGCCCATGTTAGCAGAGGTGCCTGCTTTCTCCTCTGGCTTTTTTATACAAAGACCTAGGAAGTAGGGGGTTGGAGAAGGGAAAGGAGACTGCAGAGCCTGAGCAGACAACTGGGAGGAGCTAAGTCCTCAGGGAATGCTATGATAGACCACTTTCTGGGTCCCTTTCATGATCCCACCATTGACTGACATGAGAACCTGGAGAGCTAGAATGCCCACTGACACTCAGCTCATAGGGAACTCTTTTTATTTGTTTTGTTTTGTAGTACTGGGACTTGAACCCAGGGCCTTTGTACTGACCTATATCCCCAGCCCTTTTTTTTTTCTTAAACTTGAGTCAGGATCTCACTAAGTTGCTTAGGCGGGATTTGAACTTGCATTCCTCCTGCTTCAGCTTCCCAGAGTGCTGGGATTACAGGTGTGTGCACCATGGCTAGCAGTGACTGGTTTTACAGATGGGACACTAGGCCCCAGGATCCCCTCATCCTTAAAAGGCTCAGGCCAACCTCCTTTTCTCTATGATCTTTTCCAAGTACTCTGAGCCCATGAACTATGCATAGTTACCAGTCAGGTGCCTCCTGTCACACACTGCATAATAAATGCTTTAAACATTCCCAATGTTGAGAGCACGCATGGTTGTTTAGTCCCTGAGGGGAGAGGCACAACTCAGCATTGTTGGTGTACCCAGAGGAGGTCCTCCAGAATGCAGGCCCTACTCTTTCCCTCCTCCCTCCCATCCTCAAGCCCACCCCCACTCCGTGCTTGCCTGTGTTCTGAAAGCCCAGGTCTCCAGGTTTCCCATTTATAGCCTCAGCATTGGCCACACCATCCTTCTGAGGACCAAGAAAGAAAACCTGAGCTTAGGGCCTGCCTTCACACCCAGCCCTGTTGTCTGATAGGGTCAACAGGAGGGAAGGTTTTCCTAACCCAGCAGGGAAGGGAATTTGTCAGTCCCAATGGCTCTTCCATCCCCCCATCCCTTTGTCAGGCAGCCAGGAACCCACACCCCAACAGGGGCTCTGGAAGCATCATCCTGGGATGCCTGGGGGAGCTCCTAGAGTTGTCACTCCAGTGAATCTTTTTCCTACTGTTTTACTTTGGGAGGGCTCTCCTTACCCTCCTGGGCTCTGAGAGGCTCTAAAAGGAAACCCACACTGATGCATTTAATCAAACCCCTTGGGATAATTCAACTAGGGGGTTCCATGGGCTGGAATCTAACACTTGGGAGCTAAAAATTGCATGCTATCAGCCTCCAGGCCCAAACCAAAGTCCCGGAGAAAGGACATGCCTTCTTGCGGCCAGCCTTGTGGGGTCGTGGCTTGTTCTTGGTGAAACAAGTGTTGTGCTTGGTGGACTTAAAAGACTCCAGCCGCCGCTTCATGTTCTGTTGAAACACCTCCTTGTCCTGTCGCTCCTGTGCATCCTCGGAGATGAAGTGGCGGCTGCAGCTGGCTTTGTACTGACAATGACAGCCCCACCCTGCCATGAGGCTGGGTGCCTGGGCCTTCCGCGGGAACCCCAGGCCACAGCCCCATACATTCACTACAGGTCCTGCCAGCACAGCTTTTCCAGAACTAGCCATGGATTGAAGAAAAAAAAAAAATCCAGCTCGATACTCTGTATTTTCAATTCACTAAAGAAAACCTTCCCTTTATCCTAGAATTTATTCCCCCAACATCCTTTCCCCATCTTCTGCTACCTTTTTCTCAGTTCTCTGATTTAAGTAATAGGAGGTAGAGGACTCTGTTTTGTCCTCTATAGTTACTAAACCATGGGAACCATTTTTTTTGTTTGTATTTCCAAGTGAGTGTGGTCCACACACCCAGCCCACCTATCCTCTTCCAACTACAGAGCATCCTCTCAGGCTGGCCTTTCCATCTAGCTATTTCTATTTTGATTTTTTTTTTTTTTTGGTGCTGGAGATCAAACTCACAACCTCGCATTTGCTAAGCCAGCACTTAGGCCGCTGAGCTAAATCTCTGGCCCTCCATCTAGCTATTTCTGAAACTACCACCATGACAACATGTATGCATCTATGCTTTGAACATTTATAACTATGTCCCCTGACATCCTGGACCCTCTTGACCTAACAGTAACCTATGTACTTCAGAGCCACCCTTTTCATATGTCTGCATTTTCTTATAAAGATTAAGCCCACCATGTACTGACTGACTCAGACTACCTCTGTTCCTGCCCTTGGCAACCAAGCAATCTTTTCATTATCCAGTGGTAGATAATCCCCTAAAATACTGCCAAGAGTATATCAAATCACCTGTATGCCTCACAGACTCAGTCTGGCTCCTTTTGTACCCCTCATATATTTGCTTCCTTGGACTAGCTCTTAAGAACTTCCATTAAGTTTCCCATCTGCCTTCCTCTATCTTTGCACACAGAGGTGCCCCTCTCCACTGGAGACAAAGGGGCCCATTAGGACCCAGCACATGGCCTTGGCTTTGTTAAACTCACTTCTTCCTGGCTCCATCAATTCTCTCCTTGCCCCAACTTCTTCACTTTCCTGTATCTTTGCTGCTTCCCCTGCAACTTTCTCTGCTTCCAAACAAACTCTTGCCCTTGCCTCCTTGAAGAATGCCTTTCTATTCATGCCACTGCCTCTTTTTTGTTGCCATTTATTAGTTGATTCTGATATTTTCCTTCATACCCAGTTCTTCCTTAAATAGTAGAAATGTGGCCCAGGGTTAACAAATCCACAACTGTCTTCTCTCTGATCACCAGTCCTGTGGCCTCTGCCTAAACACCAACATAGCCTCCATTAAAGCATACAGGCCTGAGACACCATCTCCAAATGTTTCATCACAGGTTCCTTCTCTCTCTACTTTTTTGCTGACTCCTTTCCCTTTCTTCCATATGCATCTCTGTGTATTACCCTTGGCTCTCCTATCTTCCCTCTCAATGGCGTCCCTAGAGAGTTTATCATGGCTTCAACCATCCCAATGTCATGATCTGTGGTTTCTAGACATCACCATCAGACTAGCTGCATTTGAATCACCTGGGGGACTTAATAAGAACACAGATTCTTAGTCCTACTTCATCCTGCAGAATCAGAATCTCCAGGAGGTGAGGCCAAGAATAGTCAGAAGACTTCCCAGGAGATTCTGCTGAAGCCAGATGAGGACATCTCTGATGTAGACTGCTTCCAAATTGTTCTCACCAGCCTTCATCTCTCTCTCTTTATCTCATTTTTCTAGCTGCACACTAGATGGCTCTGTCTTGCTAATGCTATTTCTGGTAAGAACATGAGGAATGATGGACTGTCTTATGGTATAACTAAGCGGATTCAGAACTGGTTGAGTAACCATACCCCAAAAATGCTTGATCCATGTCAGTCTGGAGGAAAGTCTTTAGTAGCATGCCACAGGGCTCTGTCCTCAGCTCTATCCTGTTCAACATTTTTATGTTGACTTAGATGAATACAAGGTTAACAGGCTTAGCAAATTTTCAGATGATATGAATCTGAGAAGTAGACATTGGTGGCAGATATGGTATCCAAACGATGGAATGATGGGCTAAATTAAATAAGATGACATTTAACAGTATAAGCACAAGTTTTCTCCAGTTCTTTTTAAATTGCCTTCAGAAGAACTGAATGGACTGAATTCAGTGACCAATCTCACACACACACACACACACACACACACACACACACACACCCCAATCATGATATACTCCCTGATGTAACACTGTAAGAAATACACAGCATACCAGTTGAATATCCCTGAATCTAATCAGGTCTCTAAACTTAACAACCAAGAAATAATGGAGGGTGTTGTTCAGCATGTTTAACAACACAGCAATATAATCAGTAAAATCAAGAAAATGGGGAAGTCTTAAAGTATACAATTTTTTAAATAAATAGCAAAGAGGAAATAGAAGGAACTATTATAGTTTTTTTTTTCTTTTAATGAAAGGATGTGTTTCTCAAATACAAAGTGTGGGCTTTATTTGAATCCTGACTTGAACAAACCAGCAGAGGAAAGATATTTATTGAACACTGGCTATATGATGTAAAAAGGAATTACTGTTATTTTTGTGATAATAGTACTGATTTTGGTTTTCTAAAACAGAGTTCATGCAGCTAGGCATAGTGGCACATGCCTATAATTCCCAGCACTCCGAGAGGCTGAGACAGGAGGATCCCAAGTTCTAGCCCAGTCTGGGCAACTTAGAAGATCCTATCTCAAAATAAAAAGAGCTGGGGATGTAGCTCAGTGTGGAGACTGTGTTCAGTTCCTATTATCACAAAGGAATTCCTGCTGCCTAAAGATATATAGTGAAATGTTTAGAGATGATGTGATACAATGTCAGGAGTGTGCTTTAAGATAAGCGTGGCCATGATGTGGTGGAACTATAGAATGTTACAAAATTAATCATGTATTAATAATTAGTGGAGCTGGGTGATAGATAAGTGAGAGTTCTTTCATTCTATCTACTGAAATTTAGATAAGAACAAAAGCTGAAAGAATAAGACCCTCACAGGTTAGACAACACGTTAACTAAGGAAGGTGGCAGGGCTTTGACAGATTGTGAGGAAATAAGGCCCCCAAAGCTGGGCGAGGTGGCACACTCCTTTAATCACAGAACTCCAGAGGCTGAGCCAGGAGGATCACTTGAGTTTGAGGCCAGCCTAAACTACATAGCAAGACCCTGTGTATCCCCACCCGCTAAAAAAGAAGGGCCGTGAGGTAGTGAGCCAAAGCTGGGCTTCAGGTAGACAGTGGCAAGTTCTAGAACTAGAAGAGTGAATGAGCCCTGTAGTTGGCCTTAGTCAACCACAGATAGAATAGCACCTTCCGTTCCCAGCCTTCTTTCTCAGAGATGCTGGCCTGAGGGCAGGAGAGCCAATGTGGAACCTGTCTTAAAGCCTTTGTAGGTTATTCTATGGGAGCTTCAAAGAGTCAAGTCAGGACCAACAGATGCAAATTAAAAGAACTTTTGTATGAATTTTTTTTTTTTAAGTCAGGGTCTCATTATGTAGTTCTGGCTGGCCTTGAATTCACTATTGTAGCCCAGGCTAGCCTCACACTTTGGTGAATCCTCCTGCTTCAGCCTCCCAATCCTGGGATTACAAGTATAAGCCACCGAGCCCAGCTAGCTGGTCTCAACATTCCAAGAGCCTGTCAGTTAAAACTGCCAGGAATGTTAAAAGTAGGCTTCTTTTCAAGAGGTCCAACATAATAGCTTGCTGCCCCCTTGTGGGATTGCAACAGATTCCACCCCAGATGGGCTGGGCTTTCCCAGGCCCAAAGCTTAAGCATCTGCATGGGACTAACTAGGGGACTAACCTAAAACAGATGGATGCCCACTCTCCTTGCTAAACTGACCCTCCAGACTTTAATCCTTTTCCCTCAGGGGTAACACTCACTTCACCCCCATCCTATGTGCGTCTCTCTCTTACCCTGCTCTAATACTCAGTGTTTTCTTCCAGTTCTTAACTCACACCCATCTGTATGATCTCTCTACTACCACAGAAGGTCAACCCTTCCTCCAATAAAACAAAACTCTAAGATTTCTTACTACTCACAGGAGGAAAACCTGTACTCTTCAGCCAGGCATCTACAGTTGGCCATAGCTGGCACCAATCACCTCATGTGCCTCCAATCACACCTCCCCAGACTTCCCTCCACCACCCTTGGGTCTCTGCCCTGACTGCTCTCACCCTGCGGCGTGGCTTGTAGAGGCCTCCACTGAGCAGATGATGCATGGCAGCATCCTCACGGTCTCGGCCACTGCGTACTGTGTCAATCACCTGCAGATCCAGACATGCTCCACTGCCACTTTCCCTCCTGCAGGAAGCAGGGACATGTATGCTGGGGAGGAGGCAGGTGCCACAGGCCAGGAGAAGGGCAAAAGTAAAGTTGCTGACAACTCTTTCCAAGAAGGAATTGAGAGAGGGCCAGTAGAGAGGCGCTTGGGGAGGGGGAAGAGATCTCAATGAACTCACAGCAGGTTGGTGACAGATGTCTCTGCCATGGAATTGCGGCTGGGCATAGAGGGCAGAGTGAGGCCTGTGGAGGACAAGACATGGCCTCCCTGCAGGGGTCAAGGCCAAAATCAGATAGCAGTCAAATGGAGGGTGGCCCAGACAGAGGGCAATAAAAATAACAATAACTTATTTTGCTCTTATGTGCCAGATACTGTAAAAATACTTTATATATTAAATCTATAAAATCTAACATACTTATATTCCAGCTTTCTTATTATGGCTGAGGAAACAGTCTCACACAATATAAGTGATTTGCCCAAGGTCCAAGCTTATAAATGTTAATACTTGAATCACATCTGCTGACTACAGAGTCCAGCTGTTTCCCACCTTTCTGTACTACCTGCCAGACTCTCAATATGGGCCCCAAGTCAGGCTGGTTCCTGTACCCACCTATGGAGCCAACTGGGAATTCCCAACTCCCTGCTTACAATCCTGCCTACCTGTTGTCCCTTTCCTGCTCCACTGGCCACCTTTCCACCCACCGCTGGCCCACCTGGTCCACGAAGCTGATGGCATCCCGGATGTTGAGTCTGTAGTACACATCCCAGATCTGGTCCCGGATGCGGTAGGCTGACCGCCGCATCAGCAACTGACTCAGGTACTTCTTGTCAAACTGCTCCCACCTATGGAGGAGGCCAGGCCCAACTCTGAGTATCACCCCCAAGGTCTGGATAGCTGGTTTTTCCTTAGATGGGGCAGGCCCATCACCAGCACTGCCCTGGCTTTCTCAGTATGGATCTTAGCAGGGAGAATCTTAGAGCTAGTTCCTGAATTCTTATGTAGTTTACAGTATTAGGGGGAAACCCTGATATTAAAGTTATTACAAATAAGTAGAAAATTGTAACCATGGCAAGAAACTACCGAGGATAGTCATAAGGTATTCAGGGATTCGTCCTACTTAGAGAGGCTAGGGAAGCCCTCCCTAAGGACCTGATACCCATGGTGAGACCTGAAGGATGAAAAGAAGTTAAGTGAGAAGGTGATGAGTAAGAGTTCTATCAGAGAAAACATGTCCTGTGTTGTTCCCAGTGGCCAGGCTGAGGGATCATGGTGGGTCCTGAGACTCTAAAATAGGATAAAGTAATTAGCAGGTAGAGCACAATGGGGCTGGAGTCTGGCAAGTGCCAGACCATGCAGGGACAGAAAAGCTACCCTGGGGAGACCTGTCTTATGCTGAGGCCACTGGGATGCCACAGAGGGCTTCAGGCAGAGGTCATTCAGCCTGAACCTGGTTGTGCCCTTCTGAGAAGGGAGGCATGCCCCATGCTGCCCTGGCTAGTGGGGCTGCTGCTGCTGCTGAAGGAGCCTCGGGGCAGCTCCCTCACCTGTCCCTCCAGTAGTGGTAACCATGGTGCCCCACAACGTCCTCCACTGCAGCCAGAATGTGGTCAAAAGTCTAGAAGGGGGTGGGTAGGGGGACCGGATCAGGACTCTGCCAAAACAGCAGAAGGAAGGGAGGGCCAGGTGGAGGGATGGGGTGCTGGTACCCACGTGCTCATGCAGCTCCTGATTCAGGGTAGGTTTGTGATGCTCACTCCTCTTCACCTTCAGCCACTTGACCAGAGGCTTGATGGTCAAGCCCTATGGACAGGCAGGAGGTGAGCCCTGCCCAATTCAGTTCCTTGCAGCCTCTCTTCTCTCCCTCCCCACAATTAGGCCTCAGTTCTTTCCCCCTATCCCATTGTACTCAAGGTCTGGGAAGTCAGGTCCCTGCTTTCCCCAACAGGAAAAACTGTTGTCCCATAGGCTCCAAGATCCCTAGGACCTGCTGGACCCTTTCCCCACCTAGCTTCATAGGCACTCCCACCTGCACAATGACTGTGAAGAAGACCACCACAATAGTGGTGGCCACAAAGTAGTCCTTGGCAGGAACCTTGGTCCTGTCCAGTAGGATGACGAGGGCAAAGGCCACAGCCCCCCGCAGGCCCCCATAGGACATCACCACCTGGTCAATCTTGTCCAGAGGGACCAGCCGGAACTGATTCAGCACCCATGTCTGCAGGACTACACCTACAGCAGGAGGGAGGCCAGCAGGAGCAAAGCGTTGGGAATAGAGGACACTAGGAGTGGGTGGTACCAAGTATCTGGGCTAAGGTGGCAAAAGATGGGAAAGGTGAACAACAAGGAGAGGGAGTTCAGGAATTGGCAAGGATGTGGACTCTGACTGGGGGATAAGCTGCCAGAAAAGGGGGTCTGAGGAGGAGAGTAGGGAAACAGAGTGTGCCAGCAATACCAAGGGCTCGGAAGAACAGGATGAAGATGAGGGTGCCCAGCACCAGCCCGGAGTCCCAAGCCCATTTAGATGAATCTACAGCTGAGATGCCAAGCAGCATGAAGATGACAGTCTCAGCACAGCTGGCTAGGGTCTTCATTGTGTATTTGACAGCTGTACGTGACTTATGGGAGATGTTGGCCTCCACATACTTCTTACAGCCCAGGCCACACATGGTCACCCTGCAGGAGGAACAAAAAGATAGGGCAAGTGAGGAGGGGTTCCAGGAGGCTCAGCCCCTGGAGTTTCAGCATGCTTCAGGAGGAGGCATAACCCATCATAGGGTGTTAGACTCTCAGAGCCAAACCCCAAGGAGGCATGAAGACTGCTAGTTAGTTGTGGTCCTGGGATGAATCTAAATCTCCAGACTTCCCATGTTGTGCCTCCTGGAGGGGAAAGGGAAAGAAACATGCTCTGACTAGCAGACTTGGAGGCAGCTTTTGGATGTTGTGGGCACCACAGCCACTGTCCCTAGGCCTGAAGTTCACTTCTAGCTGAGTCCACATTCCAGAGAACACTTCAGGCAAAGGAAGATTAGGCTCCCGAGTGTCTAGGATAGTTCTGGGTATCCAAACAGTTTTCCTAGATTACCTGAAGTTTATTATCTCCCCCAAAGACATTTGAGGCACTCACTGTCCCAAGGGCTCAGGGAATCCTACAGACTCCTTAGGGTCCTGTTTTTGTCTGTATTGAGGCAACCATCTCCAGTACTCCCTCCCAGCAGTCTGCCCGCAAGGCCCCTAGGACTTACGCAAGAATGGCAGACAACGAGGCCATTTCAGCAGTAAGGTAGGCTGCGTAGGCGAGGAGGAAGACCAGCAGGGGCTCGATGATGCGGACCCGCTTGGTGAAGCGTGTGGTCAGAGCCAGGAGGAAGGCAAAGACTAAGCCCACGGCTGCCCCGCCCAGACTGACCACAAACAGGGAGGCTGGGGAGGAGTGGGGTTGTCAGCATGACCCTGGCCCAGACCCTTCCTGGGCTAACAATACTGCTGCCTCGCAGAAAGTGGAGAAGGATGCCCACCTCAATCCCCAGGGTTTAAGATCCAGAACCAGGATCCCAGGATAAGCCTTGCCCACACCCCATTTCTCCACCCAAACAGCCTCTTCTGTCCTGATGCCAGGAAGGTGGGACTCACAACCTGGGGAGGCAGACTTCCAATGCCAGCTAAAAGGGGGAAATACTGACCGACTCCCTTCAGGTAGTCAGTGGCGCGCACGTTGGCAGAACCCATCTCCACAAACGAGTTGCAGACCTTGTACAGCACCTAGGTGAGAAGAATAGATTCAGGAGTGAGTGGGAGGCAATGACTGGGGCTACTAGGATGGGAGAAGAAAGCTGTAACTCTGTTTCTTCCCTTGGAGAGCAGGATAGTCTGAGGCAGCCTAGATGCACAACTGGTTAGAGCATGGTAGGGGTAGCTGAGCACTCTCACCACAGTGACTGCATCATTGAGCAAGGACTCGCCAAAGACGATGATAAAGAGAGTCTCATTGACGTGCACCTCCTCAAAGACAGCCAGCACAGCCACAGGGTCCACTGCTGAGATGAGGCTCCCAAACAGCAGGAAGTCCAGCAGGCCAGCTTGTACCCTAGAGGCTACAGAGGGAGAGATGGAAAAGGGGCCAATAACTAGTGAAGATGACTGTTTCTTGTGGCACTTCTGGGACTAGCCCAGATGCCACTCCCACTGATAAAACAGGAAGCCCAAACAGGTACTCAAGAACCTGAGGAGAGCATTGGCCTGCAGGTCAGGAGACTTCCAAGCTGCCCATGCCTGAGGTTTTATCATTCACCTGTGTCATAGTAGTCGTCACTGTCACATGACTTCTTAGCTTCCTCACCTAACTACCTCCCAAGATGACTACAAAGAACAACCCAGGAGATGGCTAAGAAAGCCCTCAGCAAGCCAAAAATCTCAGGTGGCACTGGTAATTAGAAACTGCAGCAACAGTACTAGTAGCTACCAGCAGGCGGAAACTGGCTGCTAACTGGCTTTATTAGGGAAGATAACAGAAAACAACTTTCTCCCACACCTGTCATCTTCAGCCAAAGGATGTGACACACACAGCTCTCAACAGGAGGAAAAGACCTGAACACAGTATGAAAAACACAAGAGGGACTTGAACATGTTAAATAACCTCAGTGATCCTCCATTTCTCCATGAACAAAATGGGAATAACACTATCTACCTCAAAAATTATTTGGACAGTGCTTAATACATATTAAGAGCAGGTTGTGGTGGTACACTCTTGTAAACCCAGCACTGGGGAGGCTGAAGCAGGAAGATCACTGCAAATTTGAGACCAGCCTTGGCTACACAGTGAGCCTAAGGTCAGCCTAAACTGCATAGTGCGACTGTCTCAAAAAGACCAAAAAAAAAAAAAAAAAAAGCAAAACAACCTGCCTCCCAAAAAACCATAGTAAGCACTCAACAAATATTACCTACTATTAGGATTACTGCTAAGATCAGGATCCGATGTCTTCCCTTGCCTTGTCCCAAATATTTTACTATCTTATTAGAAAAACCAGGTAGAAGTCCCCAGCTGGAAATTTCAAACTTCTTTTTACCTTGGAAGAACTCTGATTTATCAAAATCAGGAGTGAATAGATACCTTGGGTCAGGAAACAAAGAAGGAAGTAGGAGAAGGCCTAAAGGTAAGGAGCCTCAGTAAAATGAAGGCTAACCTTGGACCTGATATCAAGCAAACTTCATGGGCTCTACTTACTCATTTATTAAATGGGACAAATTACACGCCAATATGAAGAGTCAATGAGATAAGGAAGGAGGCAAGTCCATTATACTTTCAGACATTTTATGGATGTATAATATGTATTTCAAAGTAATTTTTTTTAAAATAGGAAAATACCCTAACATGACCTGAGCAGAGTCAGAACAATAGGCTTTTGTAGGAATAGAGAGCTGTGCCTCAGGCAGTAGGGCTAGCAAATGGCAGTGTGGTAACACAGGCAGGAACACCAGAGTGGTAAGGCAGGCTCCTCAGCCTTGGCAGCCCACACACAGCTGGGGAGCCAGGCCCCTACTGAGCTGTCAAGCTGCAGAAGCAGACTTGACTGGCAGAGAGCTAAATGAAGGCTGAGGCCCATTTGGAACACTGCCTTGCACTCCAGGTGGGAGGAACCTAAGACAGAGCTCCCAGAGCACAGCTCTTGCCAGCATGGAATCTTCAGAGCTGGAAGACAGAAGAGAGAAGAAAGCCTCTCTTTGCCAGCCCAGGTTTCAGGGCCACTTACCCACAAGTCCGGCCAGTTGTAGGCCCCAGAGGGCAGCGCCTGTTGTGAAGGCATTCCAGAGCGTTCCCACTACAGCATAGGTAAGGATGGCACCCAAGTTGTCAAAGAATAGCCGACTAGGCATGAAATAGCCGGAGTCCAGCACAATAGGTGGTAGCAGGAAAAGGAAGAAGGTGCCTGGCTCCAGCTGGTACTCAGCTTTCTTGGCCACAGCTAAAACAATGCCCCCTAGCACCAGGCCCAGCAAAATCAGCAGGCAGCTCTCAGGGACCAGAGATGTTACTTTCCGAGACAAGTGAAACACTACAATACAAGAAGAAGACAGCAGGCATGAGCTTATGAATCACTTATCAACCTATAACCTCCCAGTCTTAGAAGTCTTAGAAGGTTATCCAAAGTCAGAACCCCTAACCCTGAGACAAGAAAAGGAAAAAGGAAACTCAAAACTTTTATAATCTCTAACCTCTAGCACTACAAACTCTCCACTACAGCAAGGTCTTTACTTGCTTCATCCTTTTCTGGAAATTCTCCCTCTTCTCTTTCTTCATCCTCAGGAGACCTGTTTTTTTTTTTTTTTTTTTTTTTGCTCTCCTTTCCTTAGTCATTATTTGAATACTACCAGGTCCCATTTAAAACATAGCTGGAAAAATCAGATCCTCCAAAGTTAGGCTGCTTGGGTTCAAGGACTAAGTCTTCCATTAACTCGAGCCAAATAATTTTACCTGTCTGACCTTCAGTTTTCTCATCAGCAAAATGGGAGTAAAAATAATAATGATCCCATAGAATTGTTGTGAGGATTAAGTAATCTAGTTAAAAGCATGTAGCACATTGCTTTATAGTAAGTAATTATTACAATAAATGCTGTATTACATATATAACATAGTTAGGGCTCCCCAACTATAACAAATATATACTTTTTAAGCACATTGTAGGCCTTCCAACCAGATGTACTTTCCATTATATGGGAATGAAAATGAATTGGTTGTTTAAAAAGCTTTGGGTTTAGCAGTTAGATCTCTATCTTCTTCCCACCTTATCTCTGTGTGATCTCAGGAAAATTACTTAATTTAGTTGAACTTCAATTTCTTCTTTTACTATTATGGGGAAAATATTTGTCACAAAGAATAATACTACAATGATACAAACTGTACAAATGTGCCCAGCATGGTTCTCAATGAATGTTAACTAAATATAAATCTGGGATGAAATAATAACAAATCTGTCCCTAGGAAAAGATGGGAAGAAAGTTTCTATACTATTGCTTGCCATTCCTACCTTTGTCCCCTAAAATATGGATCTCCCTTGGGCCCTTAGACCATATAACCATATAACACATATAACCCCACACAATCCCTAGGGTGCTGGTAAAGGAGGCTTCCTGTTAGTTTATGTGAGTCCCTATGCCAAAGCAGTGCTCTTTGGCAGCTGTACCCAAAGGGCCTAGAACAGTGCCTAGTACACAGTGAGCTCTACATAAATATCTGTTGAATAAAAAAAAAAAAAGAGAGATCTCTTAGAAATGAAGCTAGAAAGGGGTTCCTGAACATTCTGTCTACCTTTTCCCACCTCTCAAAGAATTCTTTTCCTCTGGCTGGTAAGGAGGCTCTCTTCTTCCTCTATAGGTGTCATCTAAACTAGAAAAAGCACTATAATATATGGGAGAAACTATAATTGTCACTCTAAACCCTAAGATAGGAACTCTCCCACAACTCACAGGCTTCTCAGCAAAAATAATCCTTAGCTCCAAATCTGAGGCTATTCCTACCTTGCTCTCAGTACTCCAAGGACTCTGGGTGAGCTCAGTAATACCCCACATTCATTCCTGCCTTTGGTATCCCTGAGGGACCCTATTTCACCCTCATTTTCTCAGCATACACCAGCCCTGCAACCCAACACCCATCAGAAAAGCCACTTCTCTGGCAGAATCAGGCTCCCTGAAGGCATTTTGAGTCCTACTTTCCATTATTAATCTCCAGCAGCCAAAGCAGAGTGGAAAGTTCTGTTCCTGCTGAGGCTCCCACCTCCAAGCAGTGTCTGGAAGAGAAGGGGGCAAATTCTAGACTGTGGGATTCTACATGAAGGCTGCATTGGTGAGACTGGAGTACAGGCTGTGCCAGCATAGATGGGGAGTGAGTAGCAACACTCAGCTATAATTAGTCACCCCCACAGCAGAGCCTGCACAATAGGGAGGAGGAGGGTCTCGGGTGGGAGGAGGGACCACTGGCTGATCAGACAGGAGGGAGCAGAAGCAAGTAAAAGCAGCTCTGTTTAGAAAAAACCCTGAATGAAACATAGCTCTCAATGTTATGAGGACTGAAGGAGGTCAGATGCATAAAGGCACCTAGGCTGGGCAGCACACAGTGAAGCACCAATAAATGAAAGTGCCCCCTCCCCAATGCCGGGAATCAAACTCAGAGCCCTACCTACATGCTAGGCGAGTAAGCTACATCCCCTGCCCCAAATGAAAATTTTCTTAAGGCTTGAAGTGGGAGAATGTGAACTTCGATAACGGGGGAGGGTCCTATACTTAGGGACAAAAAGCTGGCATCTTAAAGTGAAAAGCAGAGTTGAGCTAGAAAGTGGCAGTTTAGTATCCCAAGAGAATATACACTTAGACTGGGTCTCAAAGGAAGGTTGATTCCTCAGAATCGGGATGCCTGGGTTCCTGGAGACTACCATCTCCTAGGAGTCCAATGCATCCTCACCTCACCTCTGACAGAGCTCTCTGGGAGGCTGTTTATTGGTGGGGACAGACTGGACTGAGGAGGGCCCACTGCAAGGGAAAGAGGGAAGCAGAAAAAGCAAAGGAGTCCAAAGATGGAGCTGGAGTAGGGTGGGGAGCCCTTCAAGAATACAAATTCAGGGTGGGGAGCCCTTCAAGAAGACAAATTCCCAGAGGTCCCACAGGAGAAAAGATGAGGCGAGAGACCCACAAAAGGAGGCACAGGAACTGGGCGACAGCTGGCATTTGTGTAATTAGAGCCTAAGTTTCAGCACTGTGCAAGAAGCCGGCCCGGATGGAGGACCCGGGAGCTGGGGGTAGATGTGCTGCCGGCCGCTGGCCTGGCTCACGCAAGCACACACGCACTCACCTATTTTGGCCAGACTGGCCACCAGGATCCAGAGGGCCACCAGGTAGGGGGCCTCCACCTCGTGCCAATGCCACCGGAAGAGCGCCAAGCCCGGGGGAGTCTGGCCGGGAGCCCCAGGCTCCTGGGTGGGCTCTTGGGTCGCCTGTGCCCCAGCTTGGGGCAGCATGAGCAGGAGCAGTGCGGCGCGCAGCATTCTGCAGCCTGCCTGGCCGTCCTCCGGCACCGCACGGCAGCCAGCTCCGCGTCGCCGCTGCCTCCGCCGCCACCTACCGGGCGCCCCCGCGTCACAAGCACGTGGGACCCGCTCCCCCCAATCCCTGCTCCGATCCCCCTGGGCCAGGTTGGGACTCCGAGACCCTGCCCCGGACGCCCTTAGTCTGGATCCCTTTCTCCATCCCCTCTAGTCTAGCCCCAGTGGCGGAAATTCCTCAGCCCAACCCTTCCCCGAGTCCTGAAACCTAGTCTTTCGAGTTCGCTTTCCCAAACCGCCCCTCATCCGGATTCAGAGAGGTAAGCGGCCACCGCCCTCCGGGGACAGCCGCCGGGGACAGCACAACGCAGAAGGGTCGGAGGCCCCTAGGGAATGGGCTCGGCTAGAAGCGCGCGGCTTTCTTCGCCGAGCACCTGCGCCCCCGGCAGACTGCAGGAGTCAGTGCGCAGCAACCCTGCACGCAGCGGCCCTCCTCCACCTAGGACCCCCTTCAGCCCCCCGCCCGCGAGCAGAATTGCGCACGCGCACTTGACACTCCCAGAAAGCTGTGGACATTACCCTCAGCGTCCTAGAAACCCCAGGCCGGGCTCAGCTCACTCCAGGCTAGAAAGAAGACTTCCTCTTATCTCTCAAACTGAAAGGCCCTTCTTTTCCCTCAAACTGCAAGGAAACTACAAACCTTTTCTACAAAACCGAAGAGAACTCACGGAATTTCCAGTAAACTAAAAGGATCCACCCAACTTTAGGGCATTCGTCTTATCTGGCCCCAAACAGAGAAAGATTGTCTGCTCTTTTCATTCCAGCTAAGGAGCACCCAGCCAAATTGAGGGGAACATATACTACTTTTCTCCTCAACTGACTCGTCCTATTCTTTTTCGAGAAAGCTACCTGTCCTTCCCATTACTTAAAGGAACTCATTCTGTTCTTCAAACAATGGAATCTATTTTCACTTTTTGCTCCAAACTGAAAGGGACCCCTCTTACTGTTTCCCCAAAGTAAGGGAAATACTCTCACTGATATCTCAAACTGTAGGAATTAGGGCCTAAACGAGGGAGAATGGGCCAGCCACTGTCTGAAGAAACTTCCACCCCACCGGTTCTAACATTCAGCGAAGCTCAGCCTCACTTACCCAACACTAAGAAAGCCTCTCGGCCCTTCCCGCGCCCTCCGAATGGGGGCGAGCTCGGGTTTTCCCGCCTCCTAGCGGGGAAACTAACGGGATCGCGCCCCGCTCTCTGACTGGCTATCCTAAGCCCCGCCCCATCCGTGTAACCCACCCAGCGAGCGTTCAGGGCCTTGTCTTGGCCCCACCCCCTTCCTCGGCCCCGCCTGTCTGGCTCCGCCCCTCCAACAGCGTCCGGTCCAGCCCGGCCCAAACAGCAGAGCCAGTCGAGACGAAGCTGCCCCCTGGCAGAGACTGAGGCGCGCGGTGTGAGCCGGTGGCAGAGCCATGGCGGGCGGGGAAGACAGCGGGGACGGGGAGCCGGTATCAGTGGTGACCGTAAGGGTGCAGTACCTGGAAGACACCGACCCATTTGCATGTGCCAACTTCCCGGAGCCACGCCGGGCCCCCACCTGTACCCTGGATGGAGCGCTGCCTCTGAGCACGCAGATAGCTGCGCTGCACCGCCTGTTGGGGGCGCCACTCAAGGTGAGGGTGGTGGAGAGAGGTTGAGATGATTGTAACTTCAGGGTATGCGCCGAGAAAGTCAGTGGAAGGTGCTTGTTGGGGAGAAGCTGGAGAGAGTCCTCTCCTCTGGAAAAGGCTTGCGCTGGCGTTCCAGGGACCTGCAGGGGCTGGGACTTTTTAGTTGGGATCTCTAAGAGGGGAGATGGGAGCTGGTCTGCGCCACCCTCACTGCTCTCTCATAGTGAGGTCTTCTGAAGAGATGCCCGGGGTCCCCTCGCTGCTCTCTGCCACGGTAGCTGCCCCAGGCGCGGTGACCGTAGTGGTTCTGACTCCTTTGGACCTAGGGGGCGGAGCTGGGGAAGGAGTACTTTCCACCAGCTTCAGGTGAGGTGGAGGTGGGACCACAAGGAGAGGCGGACCCGGGGCGGGCCTCTGAAGGTGGCCTGGGTTGGGCCGTATCTGGACACTGGGTTAGGACCTGTAATACCGAATCTCTCGGTTGTAGTTGTTGGCTCAACCTGGGAGGACTGGTCAAAAAGGGATTCCATGGGAGTGGGGTGAGGGGAATCCCAGGGGAGCGGCAGAGCCTGGACTATGCGGAGCACGAGAGGTTGCACGGGCGGAAAAGCCCTTTGAGTCACCATCTCTACCCCCGCACCCGCACAGAAGGCCAGAGCCTGGATGGGAGGGGGCAGGCCCGGCTAATTTTAAATCGCTGGCCTGCCCTAGTTTGTCCCTGTCCCAAGGCCGACTTTGCACTACTCTGAAGAGGCCCTTTTCCACAAGGCGGGTCCGACCTTCCCTCCTGCTCGCAGCGCTCAGCCCCTCGCAGGCAGCCCTTTCCGGCGTTCTGTTTCCGGGCCAGGACTCTGGGAGGCGCTCTACCACTCCTCAGGATTCCCAGCCAGTCAGTCGGCCCAGAGCAGTGGGAAAAAGGAGAGATGCAGTGAGGGTGCATCAGCTGTGCGCTAAATTGCGCAAACATGCCCCTTAGGCCCAGGGTCTTCCCTGGAATGTGCCCGGGGCGCCAGGCCCCCCAGCCTGCATTCCTTGGGCAGCTCCGCCTCTGCCTTCGGGTGCAGATGGGAGGGGTGGGGGGATTACTGGCCTGGGGAGTACAACTTCAAGACCACAGCTGCAAAGGCAGGCAGCACAATGCCCACCTTTTGTTTTGATGCAGCCCCTTCTTGTCCTGCAAGATTCAGAAAACCTGAAGTGTACTTCAAAGAAGTGTGTCCAGCCAGAGGCCACTGGCATTCAGAACAGAAAGGGGTGCTGAACTGAGACTGTTCGGGCTCCAGGAATTCCTAGTTCAGAAATAAGGATGGAGTACGAAAGGGACCACTTTGTTTCTCCTGTTTCCCCAGTGTAGGACAGGACCCAGTGCCCTTCTTCACATCTGAGGGCAAGTCTGGGATTTCAGCCAAAGGAGGCCTGGGAATCATTTCTTCTCATTTAGAAACCCATCTCCTACACGTGATTAGCATGCACAAGGCCTTGGGTTGGATTCCTGGCACCACAAAAGAGGGGCAGGGTGCATTTCCCCACCCTACCAGATACCTGTCCTCTGCTCCCTAGCTAAGGACACCACTGAGCTCCATAGAAAATGTAAGTCACCCATTCCCAGCTCGGGGTGTCTTTGTCTCTTTTCATGATCTCCCACCTGAAGTACCTGAGGATTGTCCCTTTTCCCCTTTGAGATTTTGGGGTGGGATGAGCACACTAAGTTACAACAGGGAGTCAGAACTCCCTGGAGCTGGCAACTTTTCCAGGGATGATCAGATGCATCATGATGTGCTTGTCCCAAATATAAACTGTGACCACAGGCCCAGAATAGAAGGCTGGAGGAAGAAGGACTGAGAATAGGGCAGAGAAAGACACATCAGAGAGCTAAGGGAAGGGGGAGCAGGGCTTCTCTTCAGGAAATGTCAACAGCTGGTTCCTCCCCTCATCCTGTGAATAGGTGCTCCAGATGCCCAGACATGACTCAGGTCACCTTCCTAGCCTTCTAGAAGGGAGAGATGGCCCCCCAAACCTAGGTATCCCCATCCCAGATTGTAAAGCAGAATTAAGAGGGAAAGGTTTTACTTAATCCTGTGTACAGCTGTCTGAGATCCTGTATACAGTTGTCCAGGAGAGGATGGGAGACAGTCAAATTACTTACATTTTCTCACTCTGGGCATTGGCCTCTATCATCTCTGTACCCTTCCTGGGTGTGTATAGTGGCTGAGCCTCTCTCTCTGGGGCTCCGCCCTGCACACCCCATTGGTCTTAGATTTCCCCTGGGGGCTCCCTCTCAAACCATTCAGAGCTTGAAGGTCTGAGAAAGCCTTGCTCATTTCCTCTGAGTCTAGGAGGAAGCTCCTGGCCACAGGCTCTGACTCATCTCCTGGCATTATTGGTAGTGGGGGAGACTAGCAGTGCCTTGGGTCAGGCCTTATGTCCCCAGAGGAACTCAGAAGTGTTTTTCTTCCATCTGTGCAAAAACCTATCCCAGCCCCAAGGGCTTGTTCCTGCCCCCAGGGGAGAATTGGCCCTCTGGCATCTTATCTCCAAGCCTAAGGTCTTGCCCCTAACCCAGGGGAGAATTGGTCTTCTGGTATCTTATCTCCTAAACCAGAGGTACCCAGTCTCACTTTCTTCTCTGGGAAGGGACTCAGGAGCCTCCTCTGAGACCCAAAGACCCAACCACATTTGGAATAACTGACTTCTCCCTGGGCTGTGGGAAAAGGGACCTGGGGTGCTTCTCTGACTTTGCTGCAAAGGCCGAAGGAATCTCCTCTTCGTAGAAACAAGGCTAGTCCTAGAAATTTGGCCATTACCAGCAACTTTGTTTCTCCAGACAGTGCTGGCTAAAGATCAGAGTAAGACAGAAGATGCTTGGACATATACCAGCCACCTACTCCAGCCTCTGTTTATCCTTTTGGAGCCCTGATAGGAAGAGGGTAGAAGTGTGAATCTGACCTGTTAAGATAGAAACCAGTTGAAAGAGTCCTGAGGATTCTTAAGCAGGATCTCTGGTGATGAACTGAACTCTTTAATGGGCATCTCTTTGGCAGGCTGTGGAAGATCGGAGTTTGGGCTTGAGTTGCTTTCTCTGAAGCCTGCATGTTCTCTCACAGCTTGAGAAGCTAGGCTGTAGCCTGGTGGGGGATCCTAGGACCCAGGTCTGTGGCAGTGTTACCCTAGCCTATATGTTGCGTTCATTTGTGTTTCCCTTGCTGGAACTGGGAGGACCAGTTTGGGGTATTTGCAGAGTCCAGGAAGCTGAAGAGGCAGTCTCCAGCCCTCACTCTACCTCCCCTTCAGGGTTCCCTGGAGTACATCCAAGGCTCATCTACCTAAGATCTAGGTCAGGTAACTGTGCTGCTTGGAGCAATTTACTAAATTTCTGAGTCTTGATTTCCTCACCTGTAAAAAGGTTAGCAGGAAAATCAAGAAATAAGCAGCCTAGTGTCTAGCACAGAGGAGGCATAACAAGGCCCATCCATGTCATCTTATTCAGGAAGTTACAGTTTAGCTGGAGACCCATGATAATAGAAAAGTGGGGATCTTCACAGTACAGGGTTCTGTGTTTATAGGGAAGGAGTCAAAAGAGGCAGTGTACCAATTATTTCCTAAAACAGAGTACTTCAGCATGTAATTCTGCCCTCGCCCCCCATCTTCCTTGCACCCTGCCCCTGAGTGCTCAGTCCTACCTGATTATACTGTTATGAAAATTATTAAAGAGTAAACTCCATGGTTCTCTAAGCTTGACCCTACGTATAAAACCATATATAAAGTAATCCTAGCACTCTGGGAAGTTGAAGCAAAAGAATCATAAGTTTGAGCCCAGCCTAGAGTAACTGCAGCTTAGCAAGATCTGGATTCAAAATAAATAGTAAGAAGGGATTGGGGATATACTTCAGTGAAGGTCCTGGGTTTAATCCCCAGCATCACAACAACAAAAATACATGGACAGGAGAACCTGGGGTGTAGCTCAGTGATAGGTCACTTGCCTAGCATGTGCATGGCCCTGGGTTCCATTCCCAGCACCACAAAAAGAAAATAATAATAATAATAATAAAGTGTAACCAGTGGGTTTAGCCTGCCAGAAAAAGCTGAGCCTGGAAAGTAAAGTGGAGCGAAGGCTAAAATGTGGGGTCAAGCCTGAGAAGAATGGGGAGGGACTGTAACCCAAGATAGAGACCAGAGAAGTGAAGAAGACAAGAGCCAGAATGTGAGCCCATACTCTGTGCTGACCCCAGGCACTGTCAGCAGGGACCAGGATTTGGTCTTGCTCAGGCTTGGCCCAGCCCCAGGGTGTGAGAAACAAAGCCCAGAGGTTTGGCTGTCAGAATGGTGACCCCAGAAAGGGACTAAGGCTGTGAGAGATAAGTACCATCCTGCTGGCAGGAAGTCTTCCCTCTTTATTGCCTGCCTGACACCCACCACCTCCACCCAGGATGGACGGCTGGGGGTAAGGGGCACATAATCCTGGAGGTACTGGACTAAGTGTTAGCCCTGAACCCTCTTCCCAGAAATGGAGCCCTGGCAGGCTTGGACAGGAATAGTGGCTGAGGAGGTCAAATCTATCAGCATGGAAGGAAAGAGTTAAACCAGGTTAGCTAAGGACAACTAGCCTTCAGGCCCCTGCCCCAAATGGTGTTCTGGAGGGTGAAGGCCATTCTCTGCTCCTTTGGAATCAGAACAAGGAAGTGTGCATGCAGGAGGAAGGACAGCGTAGTAGGCCTAACCTCTCTGTGGATGTGTTCCTTTCCCTGTGTACAACCTTATCTGGCTGTATACCTGAGTGTGTGATTATCAGGGGTCATATTATCAGCCTCTGGCATTTATAGTGTATATAGCAGTCTGTACCTCTCCTCTCTTAGCGCTCATGGAAGTTGTGATTCAACTTTTTTTTTTTTTTTGTCTTCTTGAGACAGGGTCTCTCTATGCAGTTCAAGCTGGCCTTGAGCTCACTTTGTAGCCCAGACTGGTCTCGAACTTGCAATGATCCTCCTGCCTCAGCCTCCCGAGTGCTGGGATTACAGGCGTGAACCACCACGCTTGGCTGTGATTTGACATTTATTTTTGAGCTTTTTCTGAGTCAAACCTGTTTCCTGGGCTGGAAAGAGGGTAAGGTTGAAACAGTGGCAGGTTCCTGCTATATCCTCTGCAGCTAAAACTAGCCTGACTCATGAATGTTGGAATGAATGAGTTGTTGAATGTGAGTGATCTGTGGGATATATGACAGGGGCCACAGCAGTGGAGCAGGTGTATTCTACTAGGAACCCAAAGTGCTGGGAGAGGCAGCTGGACCAGAATGAGGGTAGGGTGTTTAAACTGCTGAGTTACTATGTAGGGACAAGGATCAGGAGGAATGTGAAGTTGTTCTCAGCTGGGCTGGCCCTGAGAAAGATGCCTGGTGCCTCGGTGACCTCTTTCAGGCCTGTCCCACTAGGCCCTGGAGAAGATGACTCTGTTTCCAGGGAGAGAAAAGAAGCCAGGCTCGCCCACGGCACCTAGGGAAGGGCAAGCAGCCAGGCAGGAAGTGGATCAGAAAACAGGCTGAAGTGTTTGTTCTGTATCCCAGGAAAGAAGGGGCTCACCCAGCAGTGGACCCATAGGTTAAACTGCCAAGAAGGAACCAGGTCAGGCTCTAAGGCCAGAGCAGGAGTGCTAAGCAGAGGTAGAAACTGGGCTCTTAGTCCTCCCAGGAGACCAAAAGCATCTGGAAGCCTTTAGGTCGGGGTCAGAGAAGGGCCACTCTGGCCAAACAGGCAGGATAAATGAGGTTGATTCGTCCATGAGATGGCAATCAGAAGACCCCCTGCCTCACCAGAGATGGACCCTCTCTGCATCCTGGTGCCACAAGGGCCAGGGTTACTCTGGTGGAGGGAAACTTCTCCTCGAAGCACTGCATGCCAGCACTGTACTATGGGGGTGATGTCTGGCAAAGTCCTGCTGTCCTTAGACTCTGTAATCACTTCATTCAGGCATCTCTACAGGCACTTCTCAGGGGGCCAAGTGCCATGCCTAGTGGTGGTGGAGAAGAGCCAGGCTTGGGGGAGGGAAATGTGGGAAATAGATACATGGACGGAACACAGTGTCCCTTCCTGTTACAGGGATGGGTTTCACTGTGTCATTGTACTACTGAGTCAGACCCTAAATTTGGAGGTCCAGCTATACCTGTAGTCTCCTTGGGGAGAGGGCAAAGCCCCTGAAGTCTGGAGAAACTGGGGAGTCTGCAAACCAGCCTGTTTCTTGCTATCCTTCTTGCAAAAACAGATATACTCCCAGCTCTCCCAGTTGGGTTTGCACCTCTCTGCAGACTTCACACTTTCTCTATATGGCTTTGAGGCTTTGTGGCTACACCTTATCACTCCACAGAACTGTGACTTTCCTCAAAAGCAGGAACTTCCTTCTGTCTCCTCTCCACACCCCTTCTCATTTGCATTCATTAGCCCATTAGCAAGCACTTACTATGTGCCAGGTATTGCACTAGGCTCTGCAGATGTAGCAGGGAGCTCAATAGGCAGGATGCCAGAACCTGCACAGTACAATTAATAAGCAAAGGGACTAGTGGAGGACATGATAATGTAATGGAAAAGGCCTCAGAGGAAACCCACAAATAGTGGGTCATAAAGCAATGTCAGGAAGAATTGCCAAAATTTCATCTAATCTAAAACCTAAAGAATAGATGGGTATTAACCAGAAGAGGAGATGCCATATAAAATGGGCAGGAAAGATTGGCATCTGAAACAGACTGGCTCTGCACATAGTATGCACTTTAGAAACAATTAGTTAAAAAAAAAGAAAGGAAAAAAGATGCTAAAGAAAGGCATAGCTACAGTATAGAACGGGAGGTCAGAGGTCATAAGGTCTTCATGTGTGACCCCAGTTGTATGAGCCATATTTGAACTACTATAATGAAATACCTATAGCAGTTAATTTTTTAAAAGATAAGAAATGGTATGTACCTATAATTCCAGCATTCAGAACGCTGAGGCAAGAGGATTATGAGTTTAAAACCAGCATAGGCTACATAACAAGTTTGAGGCCACCCTGAGCTATACAGCAAGACTTTGTCTTGGGGAAAAAAAAGGTTAAATTTATTTTGGCTTATGGTTCTGGAGGTTTTAGTCTCCCCTCCTTTTTTGTAGTAGTAGGGTTTGAACCCAGGGCCTTCCCACTGAGCCACATCCCTAGCCCTTTTTATTTTGAGACAGGGCCTAAGTTGCGCATGCTGGGATCAAACTTTGATCTTCCTGCCTCAGCCTCATAAAGTGCCCAGATTGCAGGAATATGCCACCACATCTGGCCAAGGGTGGCCCCATTTCCTTGGGCCTCTGGTGAGGATGGCACATCATGGTAGGAGTGTGTGGCACAGAGAATTGCTTAGATCTCATCCAGGAAGCAAAGAGAAAGACTGGACTGGCTGGGATCCCATAATCCCCTTTGAGGATACCCGAGGGCCACCTACAAGGTCCCACTTCACAAAGGTTCCACCACTTCACATGGACCTTTGGAGACATTCCACATCCAAACTGCAGCACAGGCCCTTAGAGCTGTTCCCCTTGCCGCCAGCTGGAGGACTGTGCCCTGCAAGTGTCTCCCTCTGGATACTACCTGGATCTGGAGTTGTCCTTGGAAGAGCAGCGGGAGATGCTGGAGAACTTCTATGAAGAGATCAGGTCAGAGCCAGGGAAGCAAGGGGGCCCTTTCCCACCTCCGCAGGGAGTTGGCATGGATAGAGCCCCCACCCTTGTCCCTACTAGGGGTCAGCTCAGGTGTCAGCAGCTAAGACACTCTATCTGTTGTCTGGCCCATGGGTCACCTCCTGCAGCCCCAGGGGACTATGCCAGGGGAATCCCAAGCCTGACCAGTGTTACCTGCTGTCCAGGATCAGAGTGGGGCTCTGCCACATACCTGAGATATGTATGTTTGCACAAACCCTCCTGTCTTTCCACCCTTGAGCCTTGGAGTGGTAGTTGGGAAGGAAGGAGCTGAGCAGGGTTGGCAGGCAGAGATGTTTGATTGCCTTGACTTTGGGGCAGGACCTGAGGAATGGGCTGGGAATGGCTGATGAGGCTTCTTGATTCCAGCAAAGGGCGGAAGCCCACACTGATCCTGCGCACCCAGCTCTCCGTGAGGGTCAACGCTATCTTGGGTAAGTATGTGAGGGATCAGTGTCCAGAACTCCTTCCCTATCCTCTCCACATAGCCCAGCTGGCCCAGTTTCTTTCTGACCTGTGAGTGGACTGGATGGAATAGAATGACAATAGGATGTACTCTGCTACCCTTCCTGGCTAGGAATGACACCACCGCTAGACTGCAATGGTGATCATAGTAGAGAGTGCCCAGACAGGGAATGGAAGACTTAAGAGTTGGTGAATTCCAAAAATTTCTTTAGTGGAAGATTATAGTTATGTTCTAGTAGAAGACAGTGTCTCTGTTCCTGTGTGGTTTTCATGCCTACCTACTCCTTTCAGAAAAGTTGTATGGCTCCAGTGGTCCTGAACTCCGTCGCTCTCTCTTCTCATTGAAGCAGATCTTCCAGGTGAGGCCCAGAAGTGGCTGAGGGTGGGTGTCCAGCCTGAGCCTCCCTAAACTTCCCCTGGTGCCTCCAGGAAGACAAGGACTTGGTACCTGAATTCGTGCACTCAGAGGGGCTGAATTGCCTGATCCGTGTGGGTGCTGCAGCAGATCACAACTACCAGAGCTACATTCTTCGAGGTCAGCCCCACTCCTCCCCCATGAGCTCTATTCCCATAACCCCCCATAACCTCTTCCCATTTCTGTGTCCCCAGCCCTGGGCCAGCTGATGCTTTTTGTGGACGGGATGCTGGGGGTGGTGGCCCACAGTGAAACAGTGCAGTGGCTGTATACACTGTGTGCCAGCCTGGTAAGTGGCCATGCATCCTTTTCCTATTGCTTCTCTGTGGGCCTCAGTTTCCTATTCTGCAAAGTGGACTAGAATGGAGCAAGTCTAAAACCCCTCTAAACCTAGAGGATTTGGAGCCAAGATCTTTGTGCCTAGGCTTCTCTCTAGTCCAATCCCAGGAGACCTTCCCCCTCCTTGGCAGGAACTGACATTGTCTGGCCCAAATCCCATTCACATATGACCTTTCCCCCCTAGTCCCGCTTGGTGGTGAAGACAGCTCTGAAGCTGCTGCTAGTGTTTGTGGAATATTCTGAGAGCAATGCACCACTTTTCATCCAGGCAGTAAACTCTGTGGCCAGCACCACAGGTCAGAACTTTTGCTGGTTTTTTTTTTTTTTTTTTTTCTTAGTACCAGGGAGTGAACTCACAACCTTGTGCCTGTCAAGCAGGCACTTGTGCCACGGAGCTAAACCCCTAGCCCCAATGGGTTGGAACTTTTCTCTCCCTCCCCTGCCACTTAGCGACTTCTCTCCTACCTGCCCCATGATGATTGCTCCTCTTTCTGTGTGACAGGTGCTCTCCCCTGGGCCAATCTGATATCCATCCTAGAGGAGAAGAATGGTGCTGATGCAGAGCTACTGGTGTACACTGTCACTCTCATCAACAAGGTGTGGGTGGGGACTAGGTATCAACTATGTGTGGCCGGGGCTCCTGACTTGTGGTGGCCACCAGCCTCACCTCTGGCTTTCTATCCCCACGCTGCAGACCCTGGCGGCACTCCCGGACCAGGACTCCTTCTACGACATGACAGATGCACTGGAGCAGCAGGGCATGGAGGCACTGGTCCAGCGCCACCTGGGTACCCCTGGCACTGACGTGGACCTGCGCACACAGCTTATGCTCTACGAGGTGGGCTCGAAGTGGGAGGATGAAAGGGAGAGGTGCAGCTCCTCACAACCCCAGCCACCTAATTCAGGAGCTCACACCCTGGCCCACCTCTGCCAGAGCGCCCTGCGGTTGGAGGATGGAGACACGGAGGAAGCCGCAGCCGCTGCAGCTGCCGGTGGTCGGCGGGAGCGAAGAAAGCCCTCTTCAGAGGAGGGCAAGAGGAGCCGCCGGTCTCTGGAGGGTGGGGGCTACCTTGTGCGTGCCCTGGAACCTGGGTCAGTACTAACCTGGGTAGACAGGGAGTGGTAAATTTGCTGGGTGTGGCTCTGCCTGCTGACAGACTCTGCCTCCAGCCCCACAGGCCCCGCCTCATCATTAGGCCCCACCTCCTCCACTGGCCTTGCCTGGCCAAGTCCGGTTGCCAACCCTGCGAGTTTAGCCTCTGGCCTCTGTACCTCTGCCAGCCTCTTTCCTACCATTGCTTTGGCTCCCTCCATCGACAGCCCTGGTGAAAGGAGCATCTACAAGTAAGTAGGAAGATGGTGGCAGCCCCCAGAATCCTGTCTCTAACTGTCCCTTCACTTTGTGCCCTTTTACGGGCCCTCAGCCTCCTCTGCCCAAACGCGTGCTTTCTCTCTTTCTTTCCAGACTTCACCAAACTGCTCCTGTTTGGTAAGTGACTGCTGGGCAGTGGGGTTCGGCTCTGTCTGGAACCCTCCTCCTGCGGCTATTCTTTATTTCCTGACCTTCCACTTCTTTTTGTCTCTTGTGACCTGTCTCCTTCTTCCCTGTCTTTATGTTTCTCTGCTGCTCTTGTTCTGCTCTTTGTCTCTACATCATCTTGCCCTGCTTCATGTCAGTCTCTTCCCTCCACTTCCAGTTCCCATGTCCTGCTTCCCTTCCCACCCTATGCTTGGGAAGATACCCTGTTATCACTGCTGAGCTCTGTGTGGGTGCAAGTGGCTTTTGGGGTAGAGCTGGCACCACAGTTACCATCTCTTCCTCTCATTCCCCAACCAGGGCCCCAGAGAGCCCACCTGTCCCTCAGTCCCCTACTGAGCAGGCCGGGCTAGAGTAAGTACAGAAGCCAGCCTGCAAGGCCTTCCATGTGCTGAGGGTTTCAGCATTGCTTCTCCATCAGGGGCTTCTCCATGCTCCATGCAGCCTGAGCTGGGGGACTCTGAGCCTCCCCTTGCATCAGGCTATGCCTTCTAAGTAACTCAAAGAATAAGCACCAGGAAGCACTTAACTGGTGTCACAGTTGACTTTATGCTTCGTTAATGATACCTTAACAGCTTAAACCAGAAGAGAACATATCAGCTTGGGAATAGGGGATCTAGAGTGCTGGGTGCTGGGTGCTGTGTGGATGGGAGAGCAACCTAAGACTGAGAGAAGAGCAATGACTTAAGATAGAAAGAGGCTGGAGCGGCCAGAAAAAGATCAGATCACTTTCATTATTCCAATATAAACTGAGTGCCCATCATTTATCAGACCCTTTCCTGGACATGGGCCATAGCTCCTAGAAACTGCCAGATATGCCAAGGGAGAAACAGCCTGATGTCCCCATTGGGACAGCCATCCCCTTCCCCTGCTGTAAATGTCTCTGTCTAGAATCAGGATAGAACAAACAAACAACACAGCATGAGCAGCAGCAAAGTTGCAAGTTAGATATTTAAATAGAACTTTACCCTGTACTTGACTTAGGAATGCTGGGTTGGCTATAACTCTTCCCAGTTATGGGACTAAAGAGGGGCTGGCCTTTAAGGGGTAAGGGTCTGCTCAGCGCATGGACTGTACCCTAAGCCTGTGTGTGCCCACAGTGGGGGCAGTGTTGAGCCCAGAAAGGCATGTGCATCTCCCTGGGCTGGACTTGTCACAGGCACTGTCACTGATAAGTACCTTCCCTCAGAGCCCGGTTTCTGGAAAATATGGCAGCAGCAGAAACAGAGAAGCAGGCTGTGCTGGCCCAGGGCCGGGCAGAGACACTGGCAAGGGCTACATCAGATGAAGCAGATGGACCTCCAGGTAGGTAGGCAGGTGGGCAGAATCCAGAATACACCTTGTTCATAGAGTATGATACTGACAGCTGTTTCCTTTTTTTAGACACACAAGAAACATGGAGCTCCCCAGAGCCAGCCTCTGTACCCAGAATACCCCAGAGCACTCTTCCTCGAATTCTGCTCCGCCAGCAGAGCCTTGAGCCAGAGTGCAAGGAGCCACTGACACCACCAAGCCCCAAGGCTAAGCCCATCCAGGAGATCCCTACCCCCGTATCCAGACTCTGCATTGGGGACCTGGACTTCTCAGATCTGGGGGAGGATGAAGACCAGGACATGTTGAATGTGGAGTCTGTGGAGGCTGGAAAAGGGATCCCACCCCCACCACCTCTACTGTCCCTACAATCTGGAGGCCTCCCACCTCCTCCACCCCCACTCCCCCTACCCATCAAAGGTCCTTGTCCCCCACCTCCACCCCTGGCTGCCCCTCCTCCCCACTCAGCACTTGATGGCCCACCCCTCCCCACCAAGAGGAAGACAGTAAAACTGTTTTGGCGAGAGCTGAAGCTAGCTGGGGGTCATACTGGCTCTGGAAGCCACTTTGGGCCCTCCCCAACACTGTGGGCCTCCCTTGAGCCTGTTTCAGTGGACACAGCACGGCTGGAACACCTCTTTGAGTCAAGAGCCAAAGACGTGCTACCTTCCAAGGTAAACCCACCAGAGGCAGAAGAAATTAGAGCTCAGAGGGCTGAGCTATTCAAGCCCTTTATTTCATACATGGTAAAACTGAACTGGGAGTAATGGTGCACATCTATAATCCCTGTATTTGGGAAGCTGAGGCAGGAAGACTGCTGCAAGTTCAAGGCCAGCCTGAACTACATAGTAAAGCCCTATCTTAAAAAAAAGCTCTGGTGGCAGAACTTCCACTAGAATCTAAGCTTCTCTCAGTCCCAGGTTGCCAGCTGTGGGATCACTAGGCCATTTAGAGGGCATTGGAGTGTGCTCTTAGATTGTTGCCCCAGCTAGTACCTTCCCAATCTTACACACCCCT
Organism: Hydrochoerus hydrochaeris; assembly: GCA_004027455.1. NCBI lineage: Eukaryota > Metazoa > Chordata > Mammalia > Rodentia > Hydrochaeridae > Hydrochoerus > Hydrochoerus hydrochaeris. The sequence goes on from PVLA01000089.1 coordinate 594,973, forward strand.
TCCTCAAATTTTTGCAGAAAGCTGGTGAGGGCCGCCGGACAATGACCGTAGTACTGGACCCCAAGCGCAGCAATGCCATCAACATTGGGCTAACCACTTTGCCACCTGTGCATGTTATTAAGGCTGCACTGCTCAACTTTGATGAATTTGCTGTCAGCAAGGATGGCATTGAGGTGAGAATACCCTATGTGTGTGAGAGGAGGTGGGTGGTTTGGCCCTGTCTCTTGGTCAGTTGGCATTTCCAAACCATCCAGTAGTGAGCATGGGCTTGACAGGGCATTTACCAGGCCCCAGTGCCATAAGAAGTTGGGGCCAAAGACCTCAGGCCCACAACTGAGGGATCTATGTGGGGTGATGGCTGCATCCTCAGAAGCTACTGACCATGATGCCCACGGAGGAGGAGAAGCAGAAGATCCAGGAAGCCCAGCTAGCCAATCCTGATGTGCCCCTGGGCCCAGCTGAGAATTTCCTGATGACTCTTGCCTCCATCGGGGGCCTGGCTGCCCGCCTACAACTCTGGGCCTTCAAGCTGGACTATGACAGCATGGAGCGGGTATCTGGGTCATGGAGTGGGACAGGCAGTAGGGATGGGCAAACAATAATGACCATATAGTCTGAGGGCCCCTGGTCCCCCATACCAGGAAATTGCAGAGCCACTGTTTGACCTAAAAGTGGGCATGGAGCAGCTGGTACAGAATACCACCTTCCGCTGCATCCTGGCTACCCTGCTGGCTGTGGGCAACTTCCTCAATGGGTCCCAGGTGAGTGAGAGCACAGCTGCTGGGGCCCAGGGCTCTGGAACTGACCAGGCCCAAGCTCAGACAGAGTCCTTTCAGAGCAGGGGCTTTGAATTGAGCTACCTGGAGAAGGTGTCAGAGGTGAAAGACACGGTGCGCCGGCAATCACTGCTGTACCATCTCTGCTCTCTGGTACTCCAGACCAGGCCTGATTCCTCCGACCTCTACTCAGAGATCCCTGCCCTGACACGCTGTGCCAAGGTTAGCATTGATCAGGGATTAGACACATTGGCTATGACACGGTATACACTATACACTACTTTCTAGGTCTGGCTATTCCCTCCTTCTCCCTTCTTCCTATTTGAGCTGCTGTGGCAGGGTGTGCTCAGGCTACAGGTGTGTGAACATGTCCTTTACCAGAAGCATTCTTTCTTATCCTGGCCATACCTACTGTCTTTGGGTCTGTTTATCTGCCATTCCCTCCAGAAGTCTTGTCTGTCCCCTATAAATCAAATGGACTTGTCTGTCTCTGGCATTAGACTATGAGGTTTTGGAAAGCAGAAGCAAATCTCAGCCATGTCCTTAAGGCCAAGGCTGGCCAACCTGGTACAGAAGTAGCCTCAGGCAGTCTTACCTATGGGAGGATAACACACGTCCTCACTTGGTTGTTTTTAGAAAGGGTCTCACTATGTAGTCCAGCTGGCCTTGAACTCATTTTGTAGCCCTAGGTGGCCCTGAAGTTGCAATACTCCTGCTTCAGGCTCCTAAGTGCTAGAATTACAGGCAGGTACCACCATGCCAGGCTTTTACTTGTTTTTCCAGGTAGACTTTGAGCAACTAACTGAGAACCTGGGGCAGCTAGAACGCCGGAGCCGGACAGCTGAGGAAAGCCTGCGGAGCTTGGCCAAGCATGAGCTGGCATCAGCCCTGCGTGCCCGCCTCACCCACTTCCTGGCCCAATGTGCCCGTCGTGTTGCCATGCTGAAGGTAGTGCACCGCCGTGTCTGCAACAGGTAGGGGTGCAGGGTAGGGAGAGGTAGGACTGCCCACCATTCCTCAGACACCAAAGCAGGGCTCCACAGCCCTTCCCATTCCAACCTGCCTAGGTTCCATGCCTTCCTGCTCTATCTGGGCTATACTGCACAGACAGCTCGTGAAGTGCGCATCATGCAGTTCTGTCACATTCTGCGGGAGTTTGCCCTTGAGTATCGGACTTGCTGGGAACGGGTACTGCAGCAGCAGAAGAAGCGGGCCACTTACCGTGAACGTAACAAGACCCGGGGACGCATGATCACTGAGGTGGATCTCCTTCTAAATCAAGACTATCACTCCCACAGTTCCTTTCCCCTACTCACCCTTTTCCCTTCTCCAGACAGAGAAGTTCTCAGGTGTGGCTGGGGAAGTCCCCAACAACCCATCTGTCCCAGTGGCTGTGGGGAGTGGGCCAGGCCAAGGTGATGCCAACAATCATGCCAGTATGAAGAGTCTGCTGACCAGCAGGCCAGAAGATACTACACATGGCCGCCGCAGCAGAGGTGAGACCCATAGCTGCTGGGGGGAAATGGATCCTAGGCCACCTTGGCCTGACCTCCATACCTCATCTCCTTCAGGCATGGTCCAGAGCGGCTCCCCAACTGTGTCTACAGCAGTGGGGCCCTCCACTACTCTCCCTGATGAACCCCCAGCCTCTAGCTTACCCAGTGACACATCAGATGAGATCATGGACCTGTTGGTGCAATCAGTAACTAAGAATAGTCCTCGAGCCTTAGCTGCTCGGGAAAGAAAGCGTTCCCGTGGCAACCGAAAGTCTTGTAAGTATGGTCCACAAGCCTAGTGCCCACCTCAACCCCACAACCCCCTCCAATCCTATTCTGTTTCTGCAGTGAGACGAACTTTGAAGAGCGGCCTTGGAGATGACCTGATGCAGGCACTAGGACTGAGCAAGACTTCTGGCCTGGAGGTGTGAGGGTTCTGCCTCCTAGAAGCCTATCTAGATCCCAGCCTGTAGTATGAGACTAGAGCAAAGAGGGCCCAGACCAGAATTCTGATCCCAGAACCTGGTGCCTAGCAGGCAGCCAGTGCTTTTAGCAGTATTAGAGTGTGTGTCTGTGTGTGTGTGTGTGTGTGTGTGTGTGCACACGCGTGCGCGCACACACATTTGTACATGTGTGTATGTAAGCTCCCTACTCAGGGAGCAAAATAAAGTTTTCTTAGCTTATCTGAGAGCCCTTTTCTTGTTCTTTGTTTTCTTTTTTTTTTTTTCTTTTTTGTGATACTGGGGATTGACCCCAGGGCCTTTGCACTAAGTTACATCCCCAACCCTTTGTCCTTTTTAAATTAGAGACAGATCTTCATTAAAGCAAAGTTGCCCAGGCTGAGATCAAACTTGTAATCCCCCTACTCCAGGCTCCCAGTTACCATACCCAACCCTTTTTCCTCTTTCAAACCAACCTGCCCCTCCTTGGGCCTATATACCATAAGACTAGTTCCTCCTGCTTTGTCCTCATTATCATCCAGACAGTCATTAACCATATTCTAAACCATTTATTTAACAATCCTCTACCTTGGGCTGCTTTTGGCCCTGGACTAGGGACTCAATGCTCACAGCACAGAGGACATGCAGCCTGATAGTCACCTGGCAACCTGTGGCCACAGTGTTAATGGCTATAACCGTTTCATCTGTCGCCGCTCCTGTCGGCGCTGCCGTTTTTCATTGTGCTCTGGTGCTGGGGCACCACTGTCTGCCGTGAACCAGGGGCCCAGCACATTCACCCACAGGAGGTAAAGGGCCCGGCCCGGAGCCTAAGAGAAAAAAAAATAACAAAGTCTGGTACAAAGAATGAAGGGTGAGGGGTAGGCCCTTTAGGAATCCTAGCCTACGTACCAGAAGCCAGAAGGACCAGATGTAGAGGGAGAAGCAGCTGAGCACCTGCACGATGGCTGTCAGCAGGATCACATCCTTGAGGTGCCTGTGGACAAAAGGGAGGCTGTAAAGGCAGTAGACTGGTCCTTATCTAGTTCCCTCCTACTCTTTTCAAGTTACATGTTGTGGGTCTTGGGCTCTCTGGGCCCCAGCGCCCCAGCCCTGGGGCCCGCTCACCTGGGCTGGCGGTGGGGGACACTCACTCTGCCATGCCCTGTTCCATGTTGAGGTCCATGCCACCATCCATCAAGGCCCCATCTTCTGAGAAGGCTGCTCGAGCCATCGAGCTCATAGAGTGGTAGCTAGCCCCATAAACTGCCAAACTAAAGGCCAGGGCAATCTGCAGAGCAAGAATACAAGTATCAAAAACCAGCCATTGACCCTATACACTCACCCTTTCCAGGATGGGGACACTTACCCAGGCCCAAAATGAGGCAGATGAGTAGAAGAAAACCAAGGTCACAAGGCAGTAAATGGCCTGTAAGCAAAAGCAGGATCATGCTGGGGAAACAAGAACTACTCCCAAACCATGGACTTTCCCTCATCTCTGACCAAGAATTAGGCAAGGTTGTAGGAGGAGCCAGATTTTTTTTTTCTTTTCTTTTTTTTTTTTTGCAGGGTTAGAAAAAAGAGTCCTAAGAATAAAGATTTTGTGTATCTGGGGAAGGAAGGGCTGTGAAATCTAGCTGGGACTCACTCCACTGCTTTTTTTCTGTTTTTGATTTTACTAGTCAGCACTTTACAGGTGTACTGATCCTTTCTAGGGTTTTTGTTGTTGGTTGGATGGTTAGTTGGGGGTTTTTTAGTGATGGGAGCTACATCCTCAAACATGCTAGAAAAGTACTCTACATGGGAGCCACATACCATTTTCTTTTTGACTGTAGTTCTCTTCTGATGCCTTGGCTGGCACCACCACTCCTTACCAAACACATCTGAGGGTTGTGGGGCTATAAGTGAGCACAGAAAGGAGGCAAGCACTTACATTGGCCCCCAATATGATCCGCAGATAGAACTTCAGAGTCTCTTTGTTCTCTTCAAATATCTGCTTCTTCCCTCTTGTGCCCACTTTGCCCTTGGGCTGCAGAGGGATGATGAGATGCTGTCAGGTCTCTTCTCAAGCACAGTCCTCCTCGATTCCCACACCGGCCTGATTAGGCACTCAAACCTTGTACAGTCCCTGGGATGTTCACCCCTCCTCCAGCCCATCCGGTCTAGAGCTGACACCATCTTTATAGCACCGCCAGCTATGATCGCTTCCTCTTGCCTTAGAAAATGATTCAACCCTAGACTAAAACTTTTTTTAGCTACTCTGGTAAGGTTTAGCTTTGGACTGACGACCCCTCCAGGGGCACTCTTCAGTGGGGTTGAATAACTCCTTCTCCAGTCTCTGCTGCAGCAGTTCACATCTGGAAATGATGCCCACCCCCATCTAGCACTTGTTCTTTGGTGTGGTCCTGCGCCATAGTCTCCCGGACCCTGCGCGCTCTAGTCTGGCCACTGGACAGCGCCCCCCTCGGACTCATCCCACATCTCTTGCTGTCCTTGGCCTGTTTTTAGTCTCAGCCCAGGGCAATTTTCTAATGGAGACCCCACCCTCCTTACCGCCATTATATGACACAAATAACCAGCCAGGGAAACAAGAGCGAGCAACTGAAACCACAGTCAGTAGGAACCACAACGGCAGAGCATGCACTTCCGGTACAGACCTAAATCATCAATTTCTTGGACGGAAGTAAGGGCCACTTCCTTCCTAAGCCACGCCTCCAGAGCCAATGGGACTACACTTCCCAAAAAGCCTTGCGCGGGGGCGGAGACTGGAGGGATGCGATGGCGGAGTCGCTGCCCCTGGAGGTGAGAGGAAAATGTCCTCAGACCCTGCTCTGGACTGGTCCCGCTCTCGGGGTCCCGAGCTTTGGGGAGGGGCTGTCAACTTGCCCCGCCACTACCGCCGGGTGGAAGCGACCCGCCTGGCGGATCCCGGGACCTGCAAGGTCTGGGTAACGGCCCCACTTTTGGGACATTCCGATCTTTTAGCCTGGGGAACTGTCCTCTTTTTCCCCATTAGCACCAGGAGATGCCTGCCCTATCACTTCACAAGGACAGACCTCCTGCCTACCCCCTTCCCTTGAGATGGCCGTCCTCTCCCCCTCAAATCTAGATGTCCTTCCCATGCCATCGTCCCAGAAGGGTAACAGATCTTATCCCCATTGACCCCTTGGGATGGTCGTTCCCTTGACAGCGAAGAGAGACTTGTTCCCCAGACCCTAGGCCCCTAGTGATGGCTGCTCCTACTCCTTTCACATCATGAGATGTTCCTTCTGCTTAGCTAGAACAAGAATGCTCTGCTCTGGTGGGTCAGGAGATAACAGATTTTGTTCTCTCTGGTTCCTAGGAATGGCTTCTCCATCCCTTTTGTTCTGAAGGTTATCTGCCCCCTCCTACTGCCCATAATAAATATGATACTGTCCCATCAATCCTGAAATGTTTCCTCTCTTAGCAAAAATAGGCCTGCTCTCACTTTAGTGAGTTCCCTTCAGTGGCATCCCTTTCCTCTTTGCCCCAGAGGATATTCATCCATTCCCATAGATCCCATGGATGACAAATCATATATATCACTTTTAGCCCCTTAGGAGGTGAATCATGGGATAGCTACTCTGTCTTCTTCCACTACCTCCTCTAAGCCCTCAACAAAGTCCACCCTTTTCTCAGCTTAATTAATCATACCCCTGTCCCCAATTATGACAAGTTTGTTCCCTTCTTCCTTTGCTCCTGGACTAGCTACTCAGCCCAGAAGAAAGGATAGCCACTAGCTTAGTTAAGGAAGGGTTCCTTGCCACCCCCTGAGAAGGAAGACTTGGTTAGTCTCAGTCCCCATCAATACTTTCTCCACTATGCCTTCCTTCTCTGACAGGCTGTACTGTCAGTCATTCTCCTCTTAGTAATAGTGATCTGCTTTATCTCCCTACTCCCTCCCTGAGAAAACTTTTGGTGAAAACAGATGTAGAGTACTGTCCATCCTTAATTTAATCCAGTGAACCGAACACCTACTATATGCTCAGCAACTGAAAAGGGAAGGAGAGATCAGAATGGGCTGGTGAAGTCAAATTTAAGAAAGAACATCTTAGGAAAGATGCCCAAATAAACAAATAAAATAGGCATATTGTGTTTGTAGAACAGTAGGGAAGATGGATTAAGGAAGCTATGGGACCAGTAGGCCCAATCTGGAATGGAGGCCTGGCAGTGCTAACCCAGGAGTAGAGATTTTGTCTGGAGAGTACTAGGGAACGCTGAATGTTTTCACTGGGGTGCGTTGATATTGAAAACAGTTGTTTTTTTTAAAAGGAAAATTAGCCTGCAACTATAAAAAATACAATAGCAAAGAGGTCAGGTGGGAGATTGTGGAAGGAATCTATGTCTAGAGTAGTGAAGACCTGAGCTACTAGAGTGTTGACATTGCAGAGGCAGAAATATTAATAACACCATTCCAACAACCATTTATAGATCTAGTCTTCATAAAACTGGATTTTAAAAAAATCTACATTTCATACATACAGGCTAGAGCTTAGAAAGGTCAAGTACCTTGCCTGAAGTCATGTAGATAAGATGTGGTGGACCTAGGATTTGAATGAGTCTAAGTTAGCCTGGACTCATTTCATGTTTGTTTATGGAAGTCAGGGACAGAAAAATGTAAGTCTGATATATTGCCAGGATAATCAGGTATTGAAGGGAGAAGTTAGACTGGGGAGAAAGTATGAATTTAGGTTGAGATTAAAGTGATGGTGCTTTGAGAATTAGCTTGTAGCTCAGTGGAAGAGCACTTGTGCAAGGGTCTGGATCACCCCCCCCAAAAAAAATGATGGTGAACAGGTTGAATAAAGAGCCCAGTGGACACTGACAATGCTGGACTAGCCCTTGGCAAATAGGACAATATGAAGTTATCACGTTGGTTATTCCTATTTTTATAAATAAGATTAAAAGACCTAGGTCCAAGCTCTGAGAGGCACAGAAATATCCAGAAACAAGGCAGTCTGAAGGCCTGAGTGAAGGCCTAGAAAATAGTGTTATAGGACTTAGAGGATTCTAGAAGAAAACACTAGTTAAATCATTCCTAGCCTCACAAATGACCCCTCTCAGAGTCCACGTTAGAGCCTCTAAGCACTACCAACCTCATAGAACAGGTAGAGGAAGGACAAGAGCTGCCTAAGCTGGTTGTTGCTGGGATGGTGTCTTAACAGCCAGCCAAGAAGGCAAGTTGGCATTGGAGAAGATGAAGAGAGAGTGGAGTCCTAGAGCTGGCCCGGTGAGGACAGGAGGAAGGAGTGGGACTCCACAGAATCAGAGGAGCACCTGTCGTGCTATGTTCTAGATCTGTGCAAAACACTCTACTCTGTTACTTGTCATAGCAGCCTGTTTATATCTCACTACAATTACCACTTTACAGATAAGGAAAACCAGGCTCAGAGAGGTCAGTTGGCAGAGTAGAGGTTTGCCCTAGGTTTGTCTTGCCCCAGTACCCCAGGGACTTTCTACCAAAATGAACAGGAAGTTTGATTCTTAGCCTTTTTTTTTTCTCTTGAGACAGGGTCTCCCTATGTGGTCCAAACTGGTATTGAACTTGCTGTATTTGAGCTTGGCCTCAAACTTGTGGTGATCCTCTTACCTCAGCCTCTTGAGTGCTGGGATTGCAGGTGTGCATCACTACACCCAGCTGAGGAAATTTGATTCTTAACAGTTAGCAAAACAAACAAACAAAAAAACAGCACAGGGGCTAGGGATTTAGCTCAGTGGTTTCAGTGCTTGCCTGGCAAGCATGAGGTCATGAGTTCAATCTCCAGTACAAAAAAAAAATAGCACAAAGGGGTACCCAGACAGGGGTTCAGTAAAGATTTATTCACAGTAAAGATGCTTGCAGGCTGGAAGGAGAAGTGAGTAGTCTTTAAACATTGGAGCCCAAGATGTACTTTGAAGGCCCTCAGTAGACCCATAGTGCTATCAGCTGAAGCAGGTTCAGAAGACTTCCCAGCTCTAACAGCCGCCAAATGCCCTGTCTTTTTCCTTCAGATGCTCACATATATTCTGAGATTCCTGCCTCTGTCAGATCAGAAAGAGGCCTCCCTTGTGAGTCGGGCTTGGTACTGTGCAGCCCAGAATGCCCTTCGAGAGGTATGGTGCCTACCCACCTGGCCCTTCTCTCATCTCTCATTTCACCTTGCTCATGGCTTTGCTTATACATCATCCATCCATCCATTCATCTTTCTATCCATTCACATATATTATACATTATACATACTGTTTGTGGATACAGAGCTAGGGTATATAGATGAATATGACATAGTCCCCGATGGTGCTCATAGTCCAATAAAAGAGAAAGACTAGCAGTACAAGTGATCACAATACCATGTGCTCTGTGCTGTGACACTGGAATGAAAGGGTGCAATAGGGACATGAAGAACATACAAAGGAAGTTGACCAGCAGAATCAGTGAAGTCCTCCTGGAGGAATAAGCTGACAATGAAGGTTGGTCTGCTAGGATGCATAAAGGCACAGGTGGAGGCACCAAAGTAAGGAATAGTTCTGGAAACAACTCAGATTGAGACATATGAGGGAAATGAAACTAGAACAGAGTCAGACCGCAAGCTGGAGATGTGTGAGGTGGCAGAGCTTGGGATTTCCCTGATCATTGTTACCTTTAAAGAATGTTAGGAGAGGTGAATGATGGTGTGTGATTAGTGTCTTAGGACTCTGCAGTGCAGTGCAGAATGGACTGGAGAGGCTGAGTCTGAGAGGCCTGTGGGGAAGCAGCCCAGCCAGGAGGTGAATGCAAACATCTATGCTAGTTTTAGTGATAGCTCTTGTTTTAACTTGGCTTTCTTTGATTATCAGTGAAGTTGAATGGTTTTTCCCTTTAGCTGACCATTTTTTCCCTCTTATTTATTCATATTTTTTATCCACTGAACTAGTAAAGTCAGTATTTTTCTTACTCATTTGTATGAATTTTTTATACATTAAAGAGATTATTCTTTATATGTTTATTGAAATATATTTCTAATGTGTTTTGCCTTTGAATTTGATTGGCAGATTGGTGTTTTATTATTTATTTATTTATTTATTTATTTATTTATTTATTTATTTATGTCTTTTTTGAGACAGGGTCTCTCTATGCATTTCGGGCAGGCCCTGAGCTCACTTTGTAGCCCAGGATGGTCTTGAACTCGTAATGATCCTCCTGCCTCAGCCTCCCGAGTGCTGGGATTACAGGCTTGAGCCACCACGCCTGGCTTGGTGTTTTTATTTATGCATTACATGAATTAAATTTCTCTGTTGTTACCCCCTCCTTTTTAAAAGAGTCTTGCTTTGCAATTCAGGCTGGCCTCAAACTCACTCTGAAGCCCAGGCTGACCTCAAACTCATGACGATCTTCCTGCCTTAGCCTCTTTAATATGAGGATTACAGACGTGCACCACCACACCTGGTGAACATCCCTTTTCTTTTTATATCTCCCATTGTTATTTAAAGATCCTTTGCCTCTTGCAGATTTGATAAATACAATGTTCATATTTCTTCTCTTCTCTTCTCTTCTCTTCTCTTCTCTTCTCTTCTCATCTCATCTCATCTCATCTCATCTCATCTCATCTCATCTCATCTCATCTCTTTTCTTTTTTTTGTACCAGGGATCAAACTCAGGACCTTATGCTTGCCACACAGGTGCTGTGCTACTGAGCTGTATCTCCAGCCCATATTTCTCTTTTTCTAAGAAGATTTTTTTAGAGCGGTTTTAGGTTCACTAAAAAATATTTCTTTCTTGCCAGATGTGGTGCACACAAGAGGCTGGGGCAGGAGGATCACTGTGAGGTTAAGGCCAGCCTGAACTGCATAGTGAAACCTTCCTCGAAAAGACAAAAAAACAGTACTTCTTTCTTATGGTTTGAGTTTTTACTGGTGGAATTTGTTTTTTATTGGTCAAATTTATTTTGATTTATGTTATGAGATAAGAAGCTAACCAGGTTAGTTTTCAAATAATCCCAACACAATTTATGTCTAACTTCTTTCCTATTGGATTAGAATTCTCCTTAGGCATATAAAAATGTATGCTTATAAGCATGGTCTATTGTTGAATTATCTAGTGTCAGCAATGTTAGTGTCTAAATGAATTTGATTCTGGGCTTGTTGAAAATTTAAATTTCAAGATATCTAAATGGTGAAATGCAGTTGGCAGTTGAATTTCTGCTCAAGGAATTCAGGGGAAATTCTGTGTAATACATATAGATTTTGATTTTATTAAAGCATGGATGTGCCAGGCACCAGGACACATGCCTGTACACAGAACTTGGGAGGCTGAGGCAGGAAGATCATAAGTCTGAGGCTAAGCCCTGCAATTTAGTAAGACTCTGTTGTAATTTAAAAAAAAGCTGGTGATATAGCTCAATGCAAAGCCCCTAGCACATGCACACACACACACACACACACACACACACGCACGCACATGCATGCACACAAAGGAATGGATGATAGAGAAGCCAGGGAGCTGAATAATCCCTCCCCCTTCCCCAGAGCAGGCTACAGAATATGCCCTAGGGAAGGTACCAGTCTAAGGTGCAAGGGACAGAAAGCAAAGAACATCTTTAGAGAAGCTTAAGGAGATTCCAGAATGAGGAAGGCAGACAGCCAAGGTCAGAGTGTATTTAAAGGATCAAATGGATGATTAATGATGTCACAGCCCATAAAGAGTCCAGCAAAGTAAAGAACAATGTGCCCATAATATATGCTACTCAAGGAGGCCACCCATGGATTCAGCATTATCTGGCATCTGTGGGAAAGACTAAGTGGATTGTTGAAGAAAGGAATTTCTCCCAGAGAAGAAAGGAAATAGGCAGAAATGAGAAGGTGAGGTGGAACTGACAAAGAGATTTGTTACATACTGAAGTAGAGCAGAGGCAAATGCAGTGTGCAGGGGAGGTGTTGGCAAGACAGGCTTCAGTGCACAAGGCTTAATCTTGCAAAGGTTACAGCTGTCACTTCTTCCTGAGGAAGCAGAGAGGTGGGGGTGGAAACATGGAACTGTTTGCAGAGATTTGCAGAGGAAATTCCTCAGATGCATCTCCTTCCTCAGTAGCCCCTTTGCTTGGTGAATTTGGAGGCCAGGATGTCTCAGGAGAGTGAGGAAAGGCCCTCAGTGGAGAAGTTTGGCATAGTCACAAGGCAGAAGGAAAATGGAAAATTACCTGAGATATTCTCAGATGTTCCTCTCTGTGCTGGGCTCTAAGGAGATGAAAGTGGAGAATATGCACCATTCTGGAGCTCACTGGGTGACAAGCATGAGCAAAAAGGGGTGCATTTGGAATCTTTACAAAGTGTACTGGGAGTGGAGAAAAAAGATCCAGAAAAGACCCCATGGAGAAGAAGACTCAAGAGAGAAATATTTTCCAAATGAAAAAATAGGAGTGGGTAAGAAGTGGGGACTTTCCCCTCCTCACACCAGCATGAGACAACAGTTAGAAATGGGACTTGCCACAGAGGCTAAGGCAGGAGGACTGCAACTTGTGGGACAACTTAGAACTTGTCTCAGAAAGAGCTTGCAGTATAGCTCATGGTACTTTCCTAGCATTAAGGCCTTCATTCAGTCTCTAGTACTACACATTTGAGTGTATGCATGTGCGTGCGCGTGTGCGCGCGCACACACACACACACACACACACAGAGAGAGAGAGAGAGAGAGAGAGAGAGAGAGAGATTTTGATGAGAAATAAAGAACAAGAGCAAGAGATTATGATTTTATCCCCAACTCTGCTCTCCTAAACTTTCACAGACTTCTAGCCACCTTTGATCCCCTATTTCCACAACAATTGAAGTCTCTCCCATTCCACTTTCTTGATATATTAAATTTTGTCCCTTTGCTGCAACTCATTGCTTCTATCTAGTTCATGTCCCCTTACCGTCTGCCAGGAATGTGTCATAGAGCTTCCTCCTTACCAGGTCTTGGCCTACAGTTTCTCTGGCTCCAATTCATCATTGATCTTATCAGCAGTGTGACCCTTCCAAAAAGCAAATCTGACCGTGCTCTCACAGTCTGCTCAGGACAGAGGCTAAGCTTCCTGGCTGTCATTCAAGGTTCTCTATGTCAGATCATGGCCTACTTCTTCAGCCCACCTCTTCCCATGCCTACCCTTTCTGAAGCAGCCTAGCTCTGGGTATTTCTTTCTTACTCTGTCTCTCTCCCTCTCTCTCTGTCTCCCCTCCTTCCCTTATATACTGGGTATTAAATTCAGGGATGCCCTACCACTGTGCTATATCCCCACTTTTTTTTTTTTTTTTTGAGATAGTGTCTTGCTGTGTTACCCAAGTTGGACTCAAACTTTTCGATCCTCCTGCTTCACCCTCCCAAGTAGCTGGGATTACAGGGGTGCACCACTGTCCTTAGCAAGATGATGAATTTAGATTTGGGGTGTTAGGGATATCTGGAGAGAGGTCCATGAAGCAGCTAACTCCTAGGGTCTAGTGTTCAAATGTAGATCAGATGTGGATCAGAAAGACGGTAGTTGGAAAGATTACCTCATGGGATGAAGTACAGTGGCCAGAGGGCATATGGAAGAGGACATAGTGAGTGTGTATATGTGCACTTGTGTGTGCTGTCCAGTGGAACAGACCAGTGGGAGCCCAGTCATTTATGTGGCCACAAAAGAAACCAATGAGTGGGCTAGAATGTAAAAAGATAGCCAGGAGGGCAGTGTCTCAGAACCACAACGGGAGGAAACATCAAGGGGAATAGCTATTGACCTCCAGTAACAAGTGACTCAGCAGAGAGGATACTAAGAGGTTGAAAAGAAGCCCATATGTTGGTGACCTTGCAGGTGGGGAGCTGTTGCCAGGGGTGAATGTTTCTGTGGTGGAGTTTTTTGTTGTTGTTGTTGTTGCTATTTAAATCTCTATTGTTATCTGAGTATGGTGGTGCATGCCTGCAATCTCAGCACTGTGGGAGGCTGAGGTTGGAGGATTATAGTTCAAGCCCAGTCTGGGCAATTTAATGATTTTACTGAGACCCTGCCTCTAAATTAAACAGAAAAGGGGAGGAGGACCAAGGATGTGCCTCAGATAAAGGCCCTAGCTTCAATCATCCTTGGTGTACACCCCCTCCCACACACACCTGTCTTTTTTGAGGTTTCCAAGAAAGGATCAGGAGAAAGGCAGGAAGTGCTAAGCAGGATTCCTAGAGGAGAGCTGGGGCAGCTGAGCAGGCCAGAAGGGGCTTGCCTGCAACAAAGGAAAAGGAGGCAGTTGGCCTACATAAACAGGGGAAGGGAGAGGCTTCTCACCTGATGGCTTTGGTTCCTTTTTAAAGCAGAACACAGATCATGTCACAGAAAGCTGCGCGGCGGGGGTTGGGGGTGGGGGTGGGGGGGCTGCTACTGCATTAGGCCCTAAACGAGTTGATGGTGAGCTTGGAAAGAACTCTCTGAAATGTGAGAAAGGAGTGGGAGGCTGGATGGTGGAGGCTCATGCTGGCAATGTGGACAAGAAGGGAGACTGCTTCCTTGACTGCATTCTGTGTCCTCAGCACCAACCCCAAGGAAGCATCTGGTCTCATCATCCCTGACTATGCAAGGGTGGGCACAGCAGCATGATGAAGGCAGGACAGAAAACCTTCAGGAAAGGCAGAGGAGGTGAAAAGCCTCCTGGAGGACAATAAAGGAGGAGATAGGAGAGGCACAGTGGAGAGCCAGGCCCTGGGGCATAAGTGAGGTAGAGAAGTAATAAGGAGAGAGGGAGAAGGAAGCTAGGGTCTTGGAGTCCACCAATGTAGACCTGGGCTTCTCCAGCTACCTATAAGCTCCAAAAAATAGAGTATTGACAGCCAAGCCACAGGCATCTGAGCACCTAGGACCCATACACACCTCAACATCACCATAACCCAGAGAGCACATGTAGAATGCTGTGGGCAATAACCATCTCCCAGGTGTGGGCAGGAGGCAGTGCTCCAGTCACTGATTCTGTGGAAGACATTGACCCATCAAAGCCAGGAATGGGCTATGTCTTACAAGGACAGCCTAAAATGCTGGACTTGATGATTTCTTATTCCCCGACCTGCCTCTGCAGTTCACTTGATCCCAGTTTGTCTCAGATAAGGATGCAAGTAAAGGTGGTACCAAAGGTACTCAGGCTCTGCACAGTGCCCTGAGGAGCCCTGTTGTCTGTCCTTGGATTGGTCACTATGGAACAAGAGCAAAACAGCTCAGGTTCTATTCTCTGCTGCTGTCTCCTGCCTGAGGGGTGTAACTTCTCTCCAGTCACCAATGCCCCTGAGCACCAGGCCTACATTTCCCCTTGGTCTTCTAGAGAAGAGCATGTGTGTTAGCTTTGGATTCCTGTAGTGAGAAGAGGAAGGCATCTTCTCTATCAAGTGTCATCTCTAAGCCTATGCACAGGCCCTGCTGTCCCCGGACAAAGCTTCACTAGATACCACAAAAACTTGTCCTCCCACACTCCAGGGACTTGTATCACTTTTAGAAGGTTTGGGACATCTCCCAAATGATGTTCTAGTTGCTTCTAAGATATAAGCATGGGACAAGAAGGACACCAGGGGTAGATGGTTCTTCTGTGCATGGGGCAGTGGAAGCTGGAGCCTTTCCCTTGCAGTCCTCTCTTGGATCTCTAGAAGCATCTTCTTAAGGTCTGGGAAGGACCAAAGTCTACAACCCAGGATCCCTGCTTGTGCCGTCTGGTGTGCACCCACAGAGATTAATATTCTTAAAGAACTGCTCCTAGGAATGTACAGTATATGTCCAGCTGACCTCAGGGGCAGGGTAAGCTTAGAACAGGGTGATGGCTTAGAACAGGGGTGGCAAACCTATGGCATTCATGCCACAGTGGGCTGTTTGTCTCGTTAGAATCTCTAAAAGGTCCAAGGTCTGGTTTAGAGGCTGCTCCCTCCCCTACCAAAAAAATCATGAGGGTCCAGAGTTGGTTTTAAGCTTTCTCTCTCCGAGCTGACCTCAGACCAGCCCTACCTATTTATTCTATGGCTTTTTGCTGCCCTGGTCTAGCCCCTGGGGTGACTGCCAGTGCCTTTCTTTGGCTCTTTGTTCACCTTATTCATAGGGAAGGAAAAACATTCCTGGCTGCTTAGGCTTTAAGGAAGGGAAAGAAACTGAGTACCTACAAGTGCCCCTGCCAAAACTGGAGCCTGCAGGGCTCTTGCGTTCCTCAGTCACCTATGACTGGTAGGGGTGGGTGCAGCCTGGGCAACCAAGCTACTCCAAGTACCGCACCCCTCAGTTGTTTACTAGCACACTGACTCATCTGTCCGGCAGGGCTTGGCAGTGGCTGGAGTTATGTTTTTCCCTTCCTTTTTACAACCTGCCCTCTGATCTTTTCTTCTCTCTTCCCAACTTTATCCCACACTGGGATCTTCTCCAGCTGTCCTTAAATCTGAGGCAGGGACCAGGCGCTTGGGCCCACAGCCCCCCATGAGGGAATCTGTCATGAATACTCCTCTCACTGGCAAGGACTATAATCCAAACTGGGCTCTGGAAGGGAAATCTGACTGACAGCTGATTACTGTGACAGAGACCACAAGCTGGGACCATCTGTTATATACACTCCCCACCATAACAGCCATGGGTAGCCCCTTCTATCTAGCACAGAATCTATACCTAAGAATGGGTTCCATGCTTCCTGGGAGAATCCTGTTGATAAGATGCTGCAGAAGCCCATTCTGTTTGTTACTTCTACTCTTCTCATCTTTTTGGTGCTGTTCTTTGGGATGTAAACAAGGAACAATGACTTGTTTTGCAGTTACCAACAAGGCAGGTACTTGGGGAAATTTGCTTTCCTGCAACAGGATCACAATGATACTAAAACAGAGCCTTGTTTGAGTACCACTTGTCTGCAACCTGAGCAAGAGGTTGGGAAACAGGGCTAGGATTTTAGAATCCAGGCTCTCTCTTCTTTTCCCCACAAACCTATTCTGCACAAATTGACTTCCTCTGGCTCCCCTGGCACAAGATCTAGGAAAGTTCTACCTGTCTTTGCCTGGGGACTCATAGCAGACTCCTTCACAAGGCAGCTTATTCCCATAACTTGGCCTTGAGCTTCCTTCCAGGGTCCCACCCCATTCCAACCATGTGCCACCCATTCTTGCTGCTTGACCCTCTACATTAGGGCCTGTTAGATTACCTTGGCACCTCCAAGACTGGTTCTATTACATCTGGTCCATCCTTATCTAGGCAGATGGATGTTCCCTCCAGAGATGTGCTAGAGGAATTCTCAGGGCTTAATTCCAGGGAATCTTGTAGGTATTTCACAGACACACACACACACACACACACACACACACTCTGTTATATATAAAGTCCATTTTTGCCAGGGATTTAGCTCGGTGGCACAAGTGCCTGCCAAG
Organism: Hydrochoerus hydrochaeris; assembly: GCA_004027455.1. Lineage (NCBI taxonomy): Eukaryota > Metazoa > Chordata > Mammalia > Rodentia > Hydrochaeridae > Hydrochoerus > Hydrochoerus hydrochaeris. Next base: position 612,026 of record PVLA01000089.1, read on the forward strand.
TAAGCGGGAGGGCCTAAGTTCAATCCCTGGTACAAAAAAAAAAAAAATCCATTTTTGCAAACATTCATGTGCATGAGACATCTGGTATCTGGGTCACAGAGAGCTTGTGATGAGTGGCACCTGCTTCACTTCTTCCCACTTCCTGTTGTTTTTAGGACTATTTATATGTTCTCTAGAAAGTGGGGAGTGCTGGGTGCTTAGCCAAGGCCAAATTCCTGGAGTAAGAGACCAGGTCTATGGATCTCAGGTCTTTTTGAGCCTCAAAGGTTGCATGCAGCATACTTTGTCCTCCCACCCTTGGGAGGTTGCACTGGACCTCCTTTCAGGTCACATCACAGTTCTCCTGTGCTCACCATGCTAACTCCCTACTCAATCCCTGCCCCTCCTGAAACATCCAGGCCTGTCCTTCACTGAGTGAACTTCCTGCTTGCTCTTCACAGTCATTTCCCTTCAGACCCCAGAGTGACCTATCTTCCTGAATTCCACAGTTTTTGGAGATAGTGTCTTGCTTTGTAATTCAGGCTGTCCTTGAGCTCACTATATAGCCTGGGGTAGCCTCAAATTCATAGCAGTCTTCCTGCCTGAGCCTCCCAAGTGCTCAGATTATAGGTGTGTGCCACCACATCCAGCCCTAACCTCCATTTCTTACTTGAATCCTCCTTAACCACCCAAGACATCACAGTGGGCCCTCATCATGGAAGGGCCCTTCCTGACCTAACCTTGGGCTTACTCCTCCCTTCAGGCAAATGTTCGATACAACATCCCAGTGTCCTCTGCCTCCCTCCCAGCCATCAAGAGTTTGGGCCTCAGGGGCATCTCCTGCATTAGCCTGACCAACTTGGATGGCTCACCTACCTCACAGCAGGTGCTACAATCTGTTGCCAACCACTTAGGCCCACACCTCCAGAGCTTGTGCCTGGGTGGGGGCAGCCCCACAGAGGAATCCTTTGTGGCCCTGATTCTAGAATGCCCAGCCCTGCGCACCCTTGACATCAGTGGTTGTAACAGCCTCTTCACGTCCGGCATGCTGTTGGCTCAGCCTGAGACAGCAGAGAATGTCCGGCAGGCATTAAGTGGCCTCTGTGAGCTCAACCTTGCTGGCCTACAAGACCTGAATGACCTCAGCTTCAACCAGTTCAGCAGCTGTGTCCCCAATTTGGAGTGCCTCTCCTTGGCCTACTGCCACCTCACCTTCCAGCTAGGTGCAGCTCAGGACCCTGTCAGCCCTCAGAACTCCTATTTCTCCAAACTCTCTTTGCACAGTGTGCTCCAATTTATAAAACAGCGAGCAGGCAGACTGCGTGCCCTGGACCTGAGTGGCACTGGCTTGCCACCTGAGGCCCTGCAGGCTCTGGGTCAGGTGGCTAGGCTACAGCTGCAGGAGCTGAACTTGCACAGCTGTCGGGACCTCTCCACAGAGGCTGTGGTCACCCTGTGCCGCCAGCAACCAAGACTTACCTCTCTGGACCTCGGTGGCTGCACAGAACTGACTGATGGGGTACTCTTGGCTGTGAGCCGGGGCCTGCGGCACCTGCAGTGCTTGAATATGGGGAAGCTGCAGCGGCTGACGGATGCAGGGTGCAGAGCCCTGGGGGGCTTGTGGGAGTTGCGGAGCCTGGTCATGGCTGAGTGCTGCATGGTGAGTGGGCAGGGACTGGCCCAGGCCCTGGATTCAGTGCATGGAGCGCCACTTCCACTGACCACCCTCAGGCTGGCCTATTGTTCTTCACTGAAGGTGAGCGCAGCACCCTCTCCCTTTCTCTCAGGGTGGAGGCTGGGGAAACTGGGCTGCAGGGAGGTTTTGCATCCAGGGAGGACTAGTTACAACTGAACTTGGACCACTGTCTGCAAGAAGACAGCACCTTAGACAGAGATGGTGCTAGTGCACCTCCCCAGGGCTCCCACTGTGGGCCCTAGCAGAGAGAGATTCAAGACAGCAAGGGTGGGCTGGCTTGTGAGGTGGCCCAGTACCTCACTGCCAAGGGACTGCTGCAGTCTGGGCAGGGACACTGAGGACAAGTGTTCTGATGCACGAAGGCTGGAGAAGAGGGTGACAGGAAAGAATGGCAGGGAAGAAGCACGGAAGAGGTTGTTCAGGTAGAGCCTATGGGAGGTAATGTGACATGGGAGCACCAGGGCCACTTCCTGGCTGAAGCCAAGCCTTTGTAAGGTTCAACCGTCTTGCTGGGCAGCATCTCTGTCTAAAAATGTCAGTCACTCTTTATTGGATTATTCCTTCAACCTATCACTATGATGGGCACATACGGAGCCTAAAATGTCAACCTTGTTTTGCACCATTTCTTCTCTGCCCATCCCATCTTCTGTTGGCACCAAAGTCTCTTAGCCACTCTCCAGGCCCCATATTCCCGTTCCTCTACAGCTCCCTCTACATTTTCTAAAACCACCTTCTTCTGCTCTGCCCTTAGCTCCCACTTCCCCCCACCAGACTTCTAGCAGGTGGCAGCCCTCCCCCAACAGTTGGGAGCGCATCTCATTGGCTCAGCCAGGGTCAGCTGTTCATCTCTGGCCCACTAAGCTGTGGAGCGAGCAGGCAGGCAGCTAGATGCTTTAGAAATTTCCACTTGTATTCTTCCTGCCCCAACCATAGTATAGGCCATTGTCTCTAGCAACCTCCTCCAGGCATCCCACCCCCACAACTCACCCTGTTCACTCTAAACTTTCAAAACTTGCCCAGGACCTGGGCTCTCTGTGCTTTGGGAAAGAAACCCTGGACAGACCCCCCTGCTAGTGATTCCTGCCAAGCCTGGTAGCACAGGAACTAGCTGCTACTCCAACTTCTCCGCTCTACCTCCCTCCTAGGACACCTCAGTGCTCTCTGTCATCTCAGCACTGAGTTTGAGCTTCAGGGTACTAGACTTATCCTCCTGCATGGCCCTCACCAACCAGACCATACAGGCTATCTGTACCTACCTCACCCACCTCAGTCCTGCGCCTGGCCTGGTGCAGGGAGCTGCAAGACTGGGGACTCCTGGGGCTGCAGGAACCATCTGAGGAACCTGCATGTAGTCTTCAGGTGAGGACCCTGGAAGTCAGGGAGTGTGAGGTAGCCCCTCGACTCTACTGCCTCTGTGTTCCTTGAGTCTCTCTAAGGCAAATTCAGGAAAGACTAAGAAGGGGTTTCTTCCCACAGCTGCACCCAGAGATGAAGCATCAAGCTTCAGAGCCTGAGGACCGCTTTCTCAAGCCACAGGGCCCCTCCCTGCTTATGCTCCAGGGCCTTCAGGAGTTGGACCTCACAGCCTGCAGCAAGCTGACTGATGCCAGTCTGGCCAAGGTGTGGATAGGCTAAGGGTCCTGGGGCTGGAGCCTGGGGGTTCGTCCAACCCACTTTTTTCTTGTAAAAACATTCCTTTCTTACTGGTTTCTGGTCAGTACCCTTAATGGGGACAGGGAAACTGGAGGAGCTCTATGTTCTGGGGTCCAGTGCCGTATTCCATTGACTGGCTCTACCTCCATCCCTGCAGGTGCTCCAATTCCCCCAGCTGAGGCAATTGTCACTGAGCCTGTTAGCGCTCACAGACATCGGTTTGGTGGCTGTGGCCAGGGGCTGCCCTAGCCTGGAGCGCTTGTCCCTGAGTCACTGTGCCCACTTCAGTGATGAGGGCTGGGCCCAGGCAGCTGTGTCCTGGCCTAGGTTGCAGCACCTTGACCTATCCAGCTGCAGTCAGCTCACAGAACAGTAAGTAGGTCTGGTGACACACAGCAGATGGAGCCACAGTGCAGTGCTGGGTTGGGGCCCCACAGTGGGTCATGCACTCAACCAGTGGTCTCCCCACAGAACACTGGACACCATTAGGCAGGTGTGCAAGCAGCTCCGAGTACTGGATGTGGCCGTGTGTCCTGGTATCAATGTGGTGGTTGTCAGGCACTTCCAAGCCCAGCTGCCTCAGGTGACGTGTGTCCACTCTCGCTTCGTGGGAGGGGCTAACCTGACGCTGACACTCTGAGGCCAGGTCAGTATCCAGCTCTGCAGCTCATCCTTCACCCCATAACCCCAGCACATGGTTCTGGACCTGGAGTTTGCCCCAGTGCCTCTTGCCTCCCTCTGCTATAGACTCCTTGTCTAGGAATGCCCTGGGACCAACCCAGGGCAACCAGGGGATTTCCTGCCCACAGCTGGGCAGTAGCCTATCTCTAGCTACATGTCACTGCCACAGGCTCCTGGAAATGCCAGCTACATCTTGCTGCCACAGGTTCCTCCTATGCTCCAACTGCTCTCTTGGGGCACTCTTCCAGCTCCAACAAGAATCAAGCTTTAGCAGCCAAGCTAATTTTACTGTAAATCCAAACAAGATTAAAATTTCCAGACCTTGCCTCTTGTCTAAAGTTCCATTCAGACCCCTCCCCACCCCACCTCAATTGACCCAATACCACCTACAGGTGCCCCTATGCTGTTCTCAGGGCTGGTCCACACTGGCTTAGCTCAACCAGGTGCCAGCTTGTTCCCTACATAGTAGCAGGCTCTGAGACCTTTTCCTGCACAACACCCTGACATGCAAAGGCCTTTGGCTCAAGCCAGAGCCCAGGAGGAACTGATTAATGATGCCTCATTCAGTGAGGATGTCTTGAAAAGGACAGAGGGCAGGGGGGAAGCAATAGGACAGCATTGTTGGGTGGAAGGGTCATTAGAGGTCATCCAGCCCAAACTCCTAAAGTGCTAGTGAGTTCTCAAAAGCAGCTCTGAGAAAGTCTGTCCAGCTAGTCTTCCATATATTCCCACACACTGTCCATTTATCAGCTCATCCGTTCTAAGAGAAGTGAGCTGGTACTTTGTAGGTACACGTAGGCAGGCACTGTACTTCATATGGGGATTTAGGGATGCGAAAGCTCTCCTGGGTTCCCTTCAGGCATCTGGGGAGGCAAATAAGCCAACAGACAGTCCAATACACAGGATGTACAGTGTACAAATAACAAGTACCTGGGGCCAGGACATCAATGAACTTGACCTAGAGGGTCAAGGAAGGAATCAAGACAGTGAAAAATGGGCATAAGGGAGAGAAGGGGAGCAACCTAGGCAGAAACAGCTATGGGGATGCACAAGGACAGTCAGAGCTGGCACTGGAGGAAGGTAGAGAGGATGCCAGCATGGACCAAGAACCAAAACCCTTGCAGGACACAGGATCTCAGCTGGAAGGGCTAAGTCACAAAATGTATTCAAACCATCCAGCTCAACACAATGCTCAATCATGGTAACCTGGACCATAACCCACAGACATCGGAACACACTGAAGAATACAGTGTGTGTGTGAAATCATATCCAAGTTATGTTTGAGAAAGCAGCTGGAGCAGTCAGTATTGAGACGAAGAACAAGACTAAAGATTGTGGCATGGGCAGGGACTAGCGACACTGAGAAAGAGGTACTGACAGTACTGTCAGACTTAACAGGTTCTGGAATCCCTGCCCTTGATTTCCACCTTGCACTCAACAGCAGACAGTTCTTTTTTGTTTTGTTTTGTTTTTGTTTTTGGAACTGGGGATTGAACTCACTACTTCATGCTTGCCAGGCAAGCACTTAAGCACTGAGCTAAATCCCCAGCAACAGCAGACAGTTCTAAGTGTGGTGGGAAGTCTCAGAACCTGGATGCCTGAGGATCAGAAGTGTAACTGAAGGATGAGGGGCAAGTGCTACCCCAGCACATTCTCTAAAACAGTTAATCATTTCATAAAAGACTGATGGTTAATGCTGCGAAACCGTAGTTTCAGAGGAACTGGGAAGTGTGAGTGGCATGGAGAAGGAAGTCAGGGTGGGGGCAGCTTTTAACCTCCCGTGAGTCCTCTGGGCTTGTGTGATTGTCTTTGCCCCTGGGTCTGTGGTCACAGCCTGACCTCTAGCTGAGCCAAACAGCCCTTGCCACTTCTGTCCTCAGGTAGTCTGGCTATATCTGGCTCCCAGCTCATGCACATTCTTGAGTTAGGTTTTAATCTGAATGCAGGGCTTCCTGCACAAAATTCCCACTTGTTGGCATCACCCCAGATGTTCCCACCAGACTGAGGATGCCCTTGGGAATCTAAAGCTTGCCCTTCAGCAGAAAGCAGGCCCAGGTTCACATCTCTCTCTTTGTGCCCCTCTCCAGAAGCCCCAAGTCCCACAGAGGACATTGCCAAGCAGGGTTAGGGACTAAAGTCAGACTTTCAGGAGCCTTTTGAAAGCATGGCTTCCAGACTGTCAGTGCTAGCCAGAAAGACATCAATTTGGGTATTTCCTCCTACCCTACTTCTCCCCGATCTAGTGCCAAAAGACCATCGTCTGTCTCTGCAGGCCCAGCACTGAAGGAGGCTGAGGACTCATCTTGGAAAAGGGCAATAGTCCCAGCCTGGGCCCACTTGCCTCAGAACACCAGTGCCCCAAAGTAGCTGTCAAGTCTGTGATACCACTGATGTCTTATTTACTAGCTAAATTTGAAGACAGAAAGGGATGCCTTTCCCTGTCACATGATTGGCCCACAACGTTCAGAGCTGGCTTGACACAGTACCTAAACAGCCATGCAGACTTTATTTCTGCTGTATTCTTTGCTATTCAGGGTGCCTGTGCTTCTCTACCTTCCACCTTTTGCAGCTGCTGTAGATGTAGCAGCAACAGCAGCTGTAGGCTTTGGCTAACCTCACAGTCAAGGTTCAGCAATGGTGCAATCATAGCAGAAGTTGAAGTTGGTGGGTGGTGGGGGCACAGGTGGTGGCTGCTCAGGGATGGGCACATTCTCCAGCTCCAATAGCCGCAGCTTGGTCTCCATGGTCAGCAGCTGCTCTAGATCCAGCCGGGTCTGCTCGCTGCCCATGGGGCTACCCAGCAGGGCATTCAGCCCATCTGTCCATAGGTGGAACTAGGAACAGATGGGGCCAGGTCATGAGGGCCTGCCCATCTGTGCCCCCGTTCATCAGCCCAACTCAGCCTGGCCCTGACACTCACATCCCGTTTGGAGGGGGCAATGAAGTTGAGGTATGCCTCTTCCTCACCATGGTCATAGCTGATGGAGAAAGCCAACTCATAGAGGTCCTAGGGAATTAGGCAGCAGACACACTTAGCAGGGAATGGGGCAGGCAGGAAGGACGCCCTGCTCCACTGCACTCACCTTGTTCTGCTTCCCAGAGCCCTTCTCCCGGACATGGGGGCAGTCCTTGCCTGTCAGGAGTGCCCTGATATCAGCCACAGGGACTGCAGGAAAAAGACTGGGCTGACTACTGGGAACCTAGGCAGCCCCAGGGCATGGGGTATCTGGGGAGAATGGCCCTGCCATTCTTACGCTGCTCAGGCAAGCTCTCTGGGGTGGGTGTGCCAGTGCCTTCCTCTACATCACCGTACTGAAGCACCTTGTGGTTGGGGGACAGGCAACAGAACCATAGCTTGTCTATGTGGAGAATGGGGAAGAGGGTAGGAATGATGAGAAGGGCCCAGACCCAAACCCAGCCACAACCTACCCCTCCTTGGTCCCCTCAGAGACCCTGGCGTCTCCGGCTGCTGATCTTGTGGAAAAGTGTCCCTTCACTGAGATGGAGCAAACGCTGTTGGCGGATTAGGCCCAAGAGCTCTGGCTTCAGCTTCTCCCGCAGCTCCCTGGATGGGAGGTGGGGAATCACTAACCAGGAATGCCCTGGGACACAGCCTACAGGACACCTGGGAAGGTGTAAGCTAGGACTGTGGATCTATCCCAGCAACTCACAATATGGGAGGAGCCAGTGTGCCCTCCTGGTGCAGTCGCTCTGTCTGTCGCAGCCGCAACACCTCAGTATAAGTGAGTGCATTCACTTTGGTCCGGAACAGCTCCAGAGAGGTGGGCTTCAAGGCCAGAGTTCGGGCCAGCTGCTCCCGTACCACCTGCATGACCTGAGGCCACCTCTAGCTCAGTGCAGGGCCTAAGCTCTGGGCCCTATCCCAGAACAGCCCTCTGCCCTGGCCTCCCAGCTCTTATCCTGCTCACTTTGTCAAAATCCTCTTGTGTGGCCCGCATCTCCTTCCAGGTCTTATTCAACAGCTGGATGGCCACGCAGAAGAGCTCATGGAAGCTCTGGTCTTGGCTGAAGAACATGGGTGAGAAGTCCTGGGCTGTCTCAGAGCCTGGAGCAGGGGGGCAGGAAGGGCTCAGGGAGAAAGTGTGTACAGCCCCTGGCCCTCTCTGCCCTTCTGTCCCCTGTCTCTGGACACACTGCCCAGCCCTACTCACAAGGCTCCCCAACATGGAGCAGTTCACACAGTAGTAAAGTCAGCTGGATGCTGCTCCGGGCAAAGGGGCACTCATGCTTATCTTCCCGACTGCTGTTCTCCAATACAAACTAGGATAGCAGGAGCAGAGAACGGGGCAGAGTCTCAGCTAAGCCTCTGGGGACCCTGCCCAGGCAGGGTGCTGATATCTTTCCCTCCCAACCTGTCACTGACCCGGCTGTATGCATTAGGCGCTTGTCTGGAGAAGTAGAGCATGTTGTCAAGGGCCAGCAGGCCAGGGGGCACACGCTCCAGGTCCTGTGCTGGGTTGCTGTTCTATAGGTGGAGGGATGAGAGAATAGGCAGCTCAGGAAGGGCTGCAGCTCCTGGAACAACCACAGCCTGAGGGAGGTTGGGGTGGGGACTTTGGTAGGGGTCACTCACAGAGAAGCCCAGTTTGCGGAACTCTCGAGCACAGAGGGAACGGCGACGGTCAGCACTCATTCCAGTGCCCAAGGACTCTCCTTCTGACTCAAATGCAGCCTGGCGTAGGGCTTGGAGCTGGTCTCGCTGTTCCTGGTCATTGTTTGGTAGTGGAGAGTGTCAGGATATCAGGATCACACATTATAGATGGGGATGGAGTTCAGTGGTGAGCATTGGCCTACCATGTGTGAATCCCTGAGTTCAATCCCCAGTACCTCACATAGATTCAAAGCCAAGTCCAAGCCACCATCTGCCTGTGTCCTCTCCAGACATACCTGGCTGTAGGGGTCAATTGGTGTCCGCATACGTGGCTCCAAAAGCCCCAGTGTAAGGGCCTGCAGCACATACAGATGATGGGCCATTTCATCACCCAATGGTGCTGCACTATGGATGATGTTCTGGAAGATAGGCAGGCTGTGGGCTTGCTGGGAGAGGAGCCATGGGTAGGGTCTCCCTAGGCCAGTGCTTTCTACCTTGTAGATGAACTGACGAAGGTTCCTTTGCCATAGGTAGTCCAGCATGTGCTGAAGTAGATGGGAAGGGGACTTATGTGATTGGAGTGGTGCAGAATGTCCATCAGCTGCCATCTCCCCATCCAAGCACTAAGTGAGCACTTACCTTACGTTCAGCATGGCTGGCCCCCTGCAGCAAGGCTGTCAATAATGCCATAGCCTTGGTTTGCAGCTGTTGGTTCATCCTATGCAAAGAATTGGGCAGGGTTCAACTGAACATCCAGGGTCCAGCCCTGCTCCCCGGTCTGTACCCCAGCCCAGAGCTTACACCTGAAGATGCACCAGCAGCCTATCCAGTGGCACTTCGCTCTTGACCAGCTGGCCTAGCGCAGGGCTGCTCAAAGTCACACTCTCCAGCAGCCGGAGGGCCAGGGGCTGCACAGAGGCATCCATCAGGTTCGTGTTCACATAGCACACCACCTGTAAGAGCAGTAGGAGGGTTGTCCCCACCTTGCTAGCATGGACAGTCAGATCCTGGGACTTCCCTACTGTCTCCATCCACTGCCCTTAGAAAAGTCCACCCACCTTTCTGACAAAGGGGATGCTGAGTGTCTCCCAGGATACCACGCCATGCTCCATGAGCTCCAAGAAGGCGCTCAGCCCAAGGGCCAGCACCTCCCCTAGGCTGGGAGTGGGGGAGACATCTGGGCTGAGCAGGACCGGACTGGGATCCCAAGCCCCATCATGTCCCCCCCAGTCCACCACAGCCCTGTGCTCACTCGTCCCCATCCTCAATGATTGTGCCTAGTCTCTGAAGCCCATCACGGCTGATGACCTCCTGAGCAAAAGTCATGTCTGAGGACAACAGGACGAGATGCTTCAGGGTTTCCCGGCGACCTTCACGACTTGCACTCTGCAGCCCATCCAACAGCTGCTCAGCTTCAAGGTCCTGGCCAGGGCGGGAACAGAACTGAAATGAGGCTGGACAGAAAGGGGGCAGGTGTCCACTAGGTGGCGACCTGCTGGCCTGGTACCAGGGTCTCCAGACCTGGGCCAGAGGCCCACAGACAGAAAGGGGCACCGCAGAGGGCCAGTCAGGAGAAAGGCGGGGCCAAAGGGGACATTACTGGGGCGGTGCTTAGACACAGGATACTGCCATTCTTGATCTCCCCACGGTTCTGGAAGAGAGGAAAAAGGGGAACCAAGTCAAAGAGCGCTTAGAGGAATGGTCAACTAGATTGTCAAGAGGGTCTGGGGATCAGAAAAAGAAAGTTCACATTCAGTTAAGAGGATGAATCTTTGGAATCTAGGCCAGAAGTAGGGAGGGTCATAGGGAGGCCTGTGGGGCGGGGGAGGGGACTCACATTCTCGGTGATGTATCTCTTGTGGCCGTCAGCAAACTGCAGGGCATAGCGCTGGGAGTGAGTCAGGCTCCACCTGCGGGGCGCAGAGCTCAGGGAGGCTGGCAGGGGCGCCTTGGTGCCCGCCCCTCCCCCCACCCCGGCCCAGTCCTCCACTCACGCGTCGCACACCTCCTTTACCACAGCGGCCAGGGGCTTTGCCTGCAAATGGAGCTGTCATTCATGGAGCGGACTGGGGACTATTTGGATGGGGGAACGGGAGGGAGGGGTAGAGTTGGCTACCCTGAAGGGGAAAGGAACGACCTAGAGGTGGGCAGCAGGACGCACGGAGGCCGGACAGGCCGAGTGACCTGGTCCAACTGGATGAGCTGCGGGATGGCGTCACGCATCTGGACGGCAATCTTCACCACGTTCCGCGGGGGCGCCATGCTCCAGATGGCCGTGAGTGCCTGGGCTTTCCAGGAGCCGCACCACCTCCTGCCCAGGGAGCACGTACTCTGGGGTCTCCAGAGACAAGGCGTTCCTGTGACCTGGTCCTGGTGCCTCACAGTTACTGCCAGGAAGTTGCCACTCGTGGCCAGACGCCGCAGCCTTCCCAGGGAGCCAAGGCTAGTTCCGGGTTGGAGTCCTCAGAGCTGGAGAGTGGGACGGCGCCTGTTCCGCCCCGTCCCGCCCCGCCGGAGGCCCCGCCCTGTGCCAAGGTGCAGCAGGTGGGGGCAGGGAGGGCAGGTTGCCTCACCTCCCATTCCTGCAAGGTTGACCCACCCAGGCGCGCCACCAATCCAGCACTATCCCAGGAGAGGCCCCAAAGAATCAGATCACAGATAGCCTTAGGCATGGTCTTTATTCAATCGGATACTGTACAAATATTACAATTTCCTTTTGCTGCAAAAAGTATAAAAATAATCTTTATATAGGAATTCATTCAGTTACTGTAAATCTTTCTAAATGGCTCTAAATGTAAGTAAATGAATAAATGGAAATAAGACAGTATCAGGAGGTTGGGCATACCCTCAGGGACCCACCTGTCCAGATTCCTAGAGACCTCATTTCCACTTTAACACCCCTGCCCCAGGCCACCTGTAGGTTGCCAGGATTCAGGGCTCAGCAGAAGAGGCAGGGTGGGGGTGGGGGCAAATGAAAAGTCCAGGGGAAGCTGTAGGGCGAGCAAGTAGGAAGGAAGCTAGCTAGGGTAGTAGCTGGCAAGTGCCCAGCTCTACCCCATGCTTCTCTCCTGGGCGGGGGGCAGCAGGAACAGGGCAACGGGCTAGACAAGCTGTCCTATGCGGGTGCTGGCTAGTCTGTGCCACTGGGTGGCAGCTGGCTGGGGCTGGGGGAGGTTCCAGAAAAAGAGAGGCAAACACTTTGGCTCCATGGAAGAAAGGACTGAGCCCCTTTCCCCACTCTGCTAGCACAGTGCCAGTGCCAGGACAGCAGTGGGAGGTTTAGCCAGAACTGTATCGGGAAGACTGGGGAAGCCAGGAATCTGTGGTTCTCAAATTATGCAGGAGTGGGGGGCACCCCTGGGCATCCCCAGCTCAGTCTGGGTCCCAGCCACACTCGGCATGTCCTTATCAGTCAGAGGTTGAGAACAGGCACATCAAAGAGATCACAGACACCTTCACTCTCGTCCAGATTGTAGATGTAATCGTGGTCTCCAGGGGGAGGAGAAAGGCGGAGGAGGGGGGCAAACACTGCAGAGAGCACTAGACTGAGGGCCTGGGCCAAGACCCCATCCAGCAGCCATCCAACCCCCTGGCCACAACCAACCCCCAACCCTCTTCCTGGGCACCCACCTTCTGAGGACATCAGCTCCTCCAGCAGCTCTGAGCTCATGCACTCTGAGAATGGAAAGAACTAAGTTATATCTGGTCTCCCAACAAAGTCCATGAAGGGGGTTCCCTTTCCACTTTGCCCTTTGCCCTGAGTGCCAAGCACAATAAGGTCCTCAAAAGGGCAAAAACCCCAGCTATAGCACTCAATGAGCCACGTCCCTTATCCCTAGCCCCATGGTGGTACGTGGCCTACCTCGTGTAGGGTCAAAGATTTCTGACAGCTCTTTGGGGAGTTCAAGAACTGAAAGACAAGAAAGCCGGGCTCAAGGCAGAGGTTCAGCCTGGTCCCACACAATCCCTCACCTGCCTCAGATCCTATATTACTCATCCCTGGGGCTCCAAACAGCTGAGGAAATATATGCCTTGCCTGAAGCCTAGCTGTGGGCTGTTGGTCTCCTCTGCTAGACCCGAATGACTCAGTGCTGAGTCCAGTGTACAAAAGATCCATCACAGGTGATGTGTGCAGTCTTTCTATATCGGAGGCACTGCAGCAGGTCAACAGACTCCCATCCCTCACCAAGCTCTGTGTGCCCTGTCTGATGGAAGATGTTCTACCTGCTCTCACTGTTGCTAAGCACCTCCTATGTACCAGGCTGAGACCACATCCTGGACCAAGCAACTTGGAAGAGATGGAGGCATAAACTTTGGTAGGGTGATTCCACTACAAGTCTTTAATCATGAGGACACATATGGGAAGAAAATGAAACTGAAAAGGACCATGAGTGACATCATGTGCCAAACTTAGGAGCTCAGATTTTTTTTTTTCCTAACAGACTTTAGGGTGCCATTGAATGCACATGTGTGCTATGGATTGAAACCAGAGCCTCACACATGCACAGTACACACTCTACTACTGACCTATATTCCAGCTATGAAAGCACTTTTCTTTTTTGGGGGAGGGCAGCAGGATTGAACCCAAAGGCTTCACACTAATTTACATTCCCAGCCCTTGAAAGCCAGGGATATACTCCAGAGGCACAGCACCTGCCTGGCAAGGGCAAGGTCAAAAGTTCAATTCCTGTCAAAAAAAATTTTTTTTTTTCTTTTTGACACAGTGTCTCACTAAATTGCCGGAGCTGGGCTGAAACTTCTAATCCTCCTGCCTCAGCCTCCACAGTGCTGGGATTACCGGTGTGTACTGCTACACCTGGCTCTGAAGGTACTTTTATAAACAGAGACATGCCGTAGTCAGGGTTACCTTTCAGAAAGAGTATTCTTTCAGTAAAAGTAAAGAGAAAGATGCTGACAAGTCTAGAATCTAGGTGGCCAGTGGTCATTCTGAGTGCTAAGAATTTAAGACAGTAAGAGATATCTCAGCTAGAACTCAATTAGCCAATGTGGATAGGTAGTAGGACAGAGAACTGGCGTAATATCCAAGTGTCAAGCCTGGGTGGATGACTATTACCAATGGAGTACCCACAAAAATGGAAAAGCAAATTGCAGAATGAAAAGGGTTCATTTAGGACATGTAGGAACGAGGTATTCACTGAAGATGAGGAACACAGCAGTGGAGATAGAAGTATGGAGATTAGCATACTTGAAGTATGGAGATCTAGACAGACGGGATTTGACTCTCTAGAGCCGGGAATCTTTCCAGGTGTGAAATGAGACAGAACCCTACAAAGAGCTAATGTTTAAGCAAGCATCAGAGAGAGATGGAAAAGAAGCAAGTGAGGTAGAAGAGTGAGGACTGTATCATTCAACCCAAAAAAGGAACGAGTATCAGCAGAGAGCAAAAGAGCACCAGACCCAAGCCTCTTAGGGTCCTGCTAGATTCAGCACCTCATTAACAATACGACTGCTGCAGCACTGGGGCAGGGTCCTACCAGCTTCAATATGAGGGTGACTAGGAGACTCAGATGGACAGGAGTAGGAATTACTCTTTCAAAGAGTCTAGAAATAGAGGAGACAGGAAAGATGTGATGGAACATAGGAGGAACAAATGTCTGTGAGGTGAGAGACTCAGTGACACCCCAAGGAAGAAGGGCTTGAGACATAGTCAGGAAGTACTACACTGGCCCTGGCTGGCATAGTTCTCATATTACGCAGACATTAACAGGAGTTTCTGTGTCTGACCTAGGACTGGACTAACGCTACACTCTCCCTGCTGCACCTAGCAGGGCAATTACTTACCACCTGTAGGGTCCACTTTGATGGGCTCAAAGGAGGTAGACGGGTTGGGTTCGGATGAACTGCTAGTGCTGCTGCTGCTGCTGCTACTGCTGCTACTGCTGCTGCTGTCCAACAGGGCAGAAGACTGCAGCGGCCGGGTATCTAGCACTGCTGGGCCCAGTGGGAGTGAACTGAGCTCACCACCATCCTTGCTCTCAGTTCCAGGGCCGCCACTCACTGCAACCACATCCCCAAACCCAGTTACAAGGGGGTAGAAAGCAGGTCACTGAAACTGGCTGGGCTAGAACCTGTGGTCAGGATATCCATGGTACTTTTCGTTCTAGACCAAGGAACCACACACTACCAGTCAGCCCAGAAGACAAAAACTACAAATGAGTCCATGAAGGGAACAAGCTCTATAGGACGAAGGTTCATGGACAAGGGTCCAAGAGGGGCTATCAGGGTACACAAGTTTTGGCAGATCTGGAAGAAGCTGCAACACTAAGTGCCCCTTTACAAACTCATAGCTTCCCTGTTTAAAGGGCTCATTCACTGCCACAACAGGAGGATGGAGATGGGGCAGGGAACAGAGCAAAGCCAACTCTAATGGTCTCTTCCAATACTGATTGTGGTACTCCACAACACTATTGCCTCTGGGGTTCCAGAAGATAAGCCCATCACCAGCTGCCCACTGGGACTTACCTGTGACCTCAGCTGCTGGGCCAGCCACCCCTGGGACTTCAGTGCTTCCAGGAACAGGAGTAGAGGTGGTTAGCTGGGGACTGCTTGGACGTGAGGCTTCCTGAGGCTGGGCTAAGGCAGGCTTGGGCAGAGGTGGAGGGGTGGAAACAGAAGATGAGTTTTGGAGCAGATCCTCAGGAGGTGGCACAGGAACAGCCACAGGTGGTGAACTCCAAGCCTCTTTGTTCACCAGCAGCACCTCAATGGGACCACTCACACTCTTCAGATGAATCTGATATTTTTTCTGTCCATTGAGACCCTGGAAATAGGGGATGGGGGACAAGTAGAACTGCAAGAAGGTGTAGCTCTTGCCTCCCTCTGGGTCAGAACCAGTGGCCTCTCCCACTCAGGCTGCCCATCCTTAGATAACCCCAAGCCCCAGGCCTCCCCCCACCTGCCCCACCCAGGTCTTATCAGGTTCCACAGCCAGCACCCGCCCTCAGAACCAGCTGACAGGGCCTGGCTAGGCTAAGCACCCACCTCTGGGATTGGCACCTCCAGGCTGGTGCCTGATGGGGCCCGGATGGCAAGGAGAGTGTCTCCTAAAACGAGGAGGACAATGGTTCAGGGCTATAGGCTCAATCTGAGCTCAAAATGAGATGCTTGCCCCCAGGAACAAGATAGGAGACCACGTCTTTAAGGGACAGTAGGTATCTGTCATTCCCATAGCAGCTGGGGCAGAGCTAAGACTTCTCTCTCCCAACAGCCCTGTCTCAGTGACCAGGAAATCTGACTTCAAACACACTTGCTAAATGAGAGATCACTGGCCATGAACACCTCACTCCTCAATTGATGACAACTGGCCAAGGTCAATGTCCCCTTCCCAAAACAAGTCTAGGGGATACAAAATGGAATGGAGAAAAATCAGCTCCTGTATCCACAACGCAACTGAACTAATACCAGGTTGAAAGTGAAAACTGCTGACAACTGCATATAAGCATGAGAAAGTGTGTGCACATCAGTGTTCTTTTTCTCTCTTTCCTTTGTGCTTCTATCACACCCAGACAACCAAACCCAGAGTACAATGCTGGTGGAGAAAACCCAAGGACCCATCCCAGGATGTGTGCACCTTCTTAGTGTAGTTGGCCTCCAACCAAGTAACACTCAAACCAAGGACTTACCCTGCCTGGTACCTCTTTGGACAGGCCCCAGGACCCTGTCAAGAGGTGCAACTCTCCTTGGCCATAAAGCTCAATGCAAAGAGCTGTGGCCCATCCCCAAATCCCCTACCCATCCCCATCTCCCCCTACCCAGGCTCTGCTCACCAGCAAAGCATCTGCAGATGTCTTCATGAGTCACGTAGGCCAAGGTGTAGGGGGTTAAGGAGAATGGCCAATGCCCTACATGTAGTGCCAGATGGCAGACCATGGAGCAGACCCAACTCTTTAACACGAGTCTAACACACAAGCCCTCAGAGAAAGTTCTGGCACCTGGATTACACATGAGGAGAGGTCACAGGCTAAGACTGAAAAGGGAAGGTCTCTGAAGAGGGTGCCTAAAGTTGGAACCTAGAAAGGGGATGCAAGATCATATTCCCAAGAGGGATAGGGCTCAGGGAGCCACAGAACAAACCCTGCTGGATCAGAGGGCCCCTTTTCCACTCTCCCAGACTAGGGACCACCAGGAGGATATCAGCTGTTCTGCACATCTTCTGTGACATTCCGGATGCTCTGTTGCACCCACACTTTGTGCTGGTCAAGTTCTTGCTCTCGCTGCTGCAAGTCTTCGATCTCTGCCTTGAGCTCAATCAGCTTGTCAGCAATCTCCCGGGTATTGCAGCCAGGCCCCACGCCCCTAAGCCAAGACATTGAGGAGAGGGACTGCTGAGAATTCCAGGTCCCATGGCCCCTGATGTTTCCTGCACCCTCTACTCCACGCCCCCTCCCTGGCAATATGAGATCCTACTGCCCTTCCAGATATGATCCCACTCACTTCCACTGGATGCTGTTCTTGGATTTCTTCTCGATCAGCCCAATACCTTCCAATACGTTGGTAATGTCGTAAATACGCCGTTTCTGGCGCACAGCTAGGGTGTCAGCTGCCTGGCAGACAAAACAAAGTGGTGCCTTTTCAGCCCCACTCTAGGGTATATCCAGGATTCCCTGGATCCCAACCCACAGCGTCTCCACAGCATTACAGCAGCTCATGACCGCAGGGCGGAAAGAGACCTGAGTGTTGTGATACTTTTTTCCCCATGCCAGCCAGAAAGGGCCACGAGGGCCGGCACCTGCAACCCCAAGCTTGGCACATAGCTGACGCTCAATGGCTTCAGCCTCATGAATGAAAAAGTCCCCCGGGACTCTTTCCTGTGAGAAAGCACATGGATGGCGGGCGTCCTTGGAAGGACTCAGCGAGGCCGCCCTGGAGATTCTCGCTACCGGCCAAGGCCTGGCCCACCATACCCTCTTGTCGCCCCTTTAGCCCAGGCCGCACCAGCTTGAGGTCAAGCACGCCGTCCTTGGCTTCCTGTAGAAGTGACACGAACTTGGTGGTGAGAAGTCCCAGGCTCTTCTCGTGCCGGCTTGGGGTTCCCGGGGGCGGCGGGGCCTGCGGCCCGGCCTCCGCCATCGCGCCCGCCCGCCGCCTCCCCTGAGCCAGGCCTGGCCAGGCCGGCGCCGCCGCCACTTCCGCTTCCGTTCCCGGCCACCAAGCCGCCGGAACCATCCTCAACCACCATCGCTGCTTCCGCTTCCGCCCCGCACTGTCTCAGGGAGCATAGCTCAATTCCTGTATGTATGTAGGGACGTAAAACTCCCGGGGCCATCACCAAATGTCTAACCGTAGGAGCAGACGAAAAGGCCGGGAGTGGTGGCGCATCCCTGTAATCCCAGCACTCGGGAGGCTGAGGAAGGTGCCTCAGAGACTACATAAACTGGGGAGGGATGTACAGGCAGTCAGTGAGCAACCCCAACAATACAGGACAGGAAGCCACTGGAACATTTCTTGCCAATCTACCTAACAAACCACTAACTCTAGTGTGCAGAAGAGACTACACTGCCTGATCAGTTTTACCTATTTCCCCTAATCTGCTCCTGAAAGCTGCCTCAGTGTCTTGGAGTCACCCACCCTATTTCTTGCTGCCAAAACAGCAAGCATTAACTACATCATCCCTATTTCCCTTCTCTGGTCTTAGCATCATCTTTCCTTGGTCTCCATACTACAGTGCTCAGAGGCCACAAGACTCTTTTACAATCACTTCTCAGCCAACACAGAGGTTGACCTATCGGTGAATATAAATGAATCCCTTAGAGCATTTCCTGTTTGCTACTATTGTTTTGTTATCTTTAACGCTGTTATTATTTATTCCTTGTAATTATTGTTGTTTATTTATTTATTTATTTATTTTGGTACTGGGGATTGAACTCATGACCTCATGCTTGCCAGGCAGGCACTTAAGCCACTGAGCTAAATCTCCAGCATTGTTTATTTTAGGTGAGGTTCTGTGGTAAATAGACTGAGACAGGGATCTACCTTACAGCAAGTCTATCGAGGATTCACACTTGTAAGGGAGTAAGACAAGCAGAAATGGACAGATGCAGTTATAATAGAGACTTCAGCCCACTCCAGTGGCTATGAAATTGGTAGGATCCTTCT
The DNA here is from genome assembly GCA_004027455.1 of Hydrochoerus hydrochaeris. Classification (NCBI taxonomy): domain Eukaryota; kingdom Metazoa; phylum Chordata; class Mammalia; order Rodentia; family Hydrochaeridae; genus Hydrochoerus; species Hydrochoerus hydrochaeris. The sequence continues at coordinate 630,763 of PVLA01000089.1, forward strand.
GAGTTGCTCACATCCGTACAAAGGGACCTCAGTACTGACTCAGAGCTCCAGCTATGAGACTTCAGCAGTCAGCACACCTGGACACTCTGTCTGAAAAGGTGGACTTGAATGCTGTACCTTGTAGTCCATTCCATGGCTCCCTATCCCTCCAAATCAACACAATCTTCATGGTCTTTGTCAGACCATCCTCCACTACTGGCCCTCTTCCCAATAACCTATGGTCTGTCCTCCACAGAGGTATTCATCCTCTTCCAGTGGCCCAACTGCAGTTTTCATACTGCAGTGTTATCTGCAGCCACATCTTACACTTCACTCTTCATCCAAAGTTGAAGCTATGTCTACTTCACATCTCTGTCCTCAGCACTAAAAAGGTCCAAGGTGGATGATCAAGAATTGATGATGGGGGGAAAGGAAAGACAGGTAAAAAAAAAAAGAGAAAGAGAGAATAGAAGGGAGAAAAATGGAAACAAAGCTTTTGTAAATAAGGAGGGAAGGATGGGTTGAAGAGAGGGAAGGGGAAAATGGGAAAAAAGAAGGTATATCATGTACAGATACAAATTTCCTATGATGAATGTTATCATTATGCATATCTAAAAGGTACCAATAAATTTTTTTAAAAAACCACAAAGAAAAATAAGAATTGGTCATCATAAGGAACACATCCCTGCCCCCACCCCTAGGGAAGTGGCGCCCAGCCCTCCCTACCTCAGTGTGAATGCTCTTTCCTGTTGGGAATAAAGCACCAGAGACTCAGCTTCCTTCCTTTCAGCCTTGGGGGGAGGGGCCTTGGAGAAAAGAAGGGGTTTCTGGGCTAGGAAGTGGGAGAGAGGCTTCCTTGGGAAAAGGAATTCTGCTGCTGTGTGCCAAAGCAGTTGAAGTCACCCAGGCCCCGGGAGCAGTGGAAGGTGTTGCCAGCACTGCAGAGGGGAAAAACCCATTCTCAAGGCCAAGGCTGCTACCAGAGGAAGGAGAATCAGACGCCTGGTTAAGTCTGGTAAGTCCTTTCCCAAACTATCTTGGACATCTCAGAGCAGAAACAGAGCCTTAGAGTTGCCAAGTAAAACCTATTTCCACTTTGCCTCACCTGGCATAACCCAGAAACCTGGTGGGCAAAGGCCTACCAGGTGCTTCCTCACCACACCCACCACTCTCTGTTTTCCTGAGGGGCTAGGCAAGCACCTCCCTCCTTTCTCAGAAGAGCCCAGGCAAAGATAGCAGCCCAAGGGAATACCCATTCTTCCCTAACCCTTGCCCCTACTCCCACCTCAGCCCTGCTCCTCCAGGTCTGTCATGGAGTCGGCAGTCAAGGACAAAATGCAGCCCACACTTTCCTCTGGTATGAGCCCTGTTGGGTGGGCTGTGGGAGGGATGATGGCAAGAAAGATGTGAATAGTGGAGTTGGGCCTCCCCTACCAGGTCTGACTGGAGCTCTATAGGACAGTGAGGAGTGGACTGTCCTGGGGACAGGCTGAGGACTAGGAAAGGCAGTAGGGTCAGTGGCTCCAGGCCCTTTCTGACTCACAAAACTGCCCAGGCTCTTCCTGCCCAGGGCCTGAGTGGCCAGAGCAGGAGAGGGCAGAGCAGCTGGCCAGAGGTGCAGCACTCAAGTGGGCCTCAGGCATCTTCTACCGGCCAGAACAACTGGCCCGACTGGGCCAGTACCGCCGCCGTGAGGTGCAGCGTACCTGCTTCCTGGAAGCACGCATCAAGGTGGGCATGGGATGGGGGCAGCAGTGTTGGGGTAAGCTTTAGGGGTGGCCAGGCCTCATTAGCTACCTCTCTCTACAGTCAGTGGTGCAGTCATACCTGGAAGGTGTGCAAACTGGTATGTGGCAGCTATCCCAGGCTCTTGAGGCTGTGCAGGGGGCCCGAGAAGCCTTGAGCCAGACCCATGGGTTGATCCAGGACATGGCTCAGGCCTCAAAGGCCCTAGAGGCCCTGCGGGAGCAGGTTGTCCAACACAAGCAACTGCAGGCCCTTTCTCAGTTGTTGCCACGGCTGCAGACAGGTGAGTTTGCAGAATCCTCGGCCTTAGCTTTCAACATTCAATCCTTAAACATCTATCACTGATCATGGGGCTGGGGTACTGGTAGGGGATTGCATAAAGACACATGAGTCCTAGAAGCATATGAAGCAGAATGCCAAATCAGCTCATCCTGGGGTTCTCAAGCTTGGGATCCCTTCATATTTCTCTGAACAACTTGGTTGTTAATATGTTGAAAGGGCTGTGGGAAGCCACATGTGGTGCCACAGTCTGTGATCCCAGCACTCCAGAGGCTGAGGCAGGAGGATTGCTAGGAGTTCAAGGCCAGCCTAGGCTCCGTAGTGAATTCAAAGCCAACCTGAACTACATAGTGAGACTCTATCTCAAAAAAACAAAAACAAAAACAAAACTAAAATGAAAAAGGGCTGGGAATATAACTCACTGGTGGAGCAAGTGCTTAGCATGTGTGGGGCCCAGCATATTTCTTGAGCAGGGTGAGTGAACAGCAACTAGCATAGCCCTGTTTTTTTTCTGTCATCTTTCCAATGTCTTTGAGTTTCTTATATGCCATTAACTCACTGATTTCCTTCTGGTCCACCAAACCTCTAAAACTTTACCTGAATCTTTTCAGATTGGCCAATGCTATACTGTAATGGTTACTACTGTTTCATACATCACCCAGTCTCAGTATCCCTTACTGTACCCATTACACAGGTGGGAAGGCTCAGACCCAAGACTGTCTCCTTTCTTTCATTAGTGCCTGCTTCAGTGACCCAAACAAAGATGCTGATTGATGCCCAACAACTCTTGGAGGCATATGTGAGCCTGCGGGAGTTGGAGCAGCTACAAGAGGAGGCATGGGTATCCTTGGGGGGCCTGGAGTTGCCAGTCTTCCAGGGGCTGGGTGTTCTGTCTGAAGCTTTGGGCCATGCTGTGGAGGCCACTGCAGGGGCTGCAGGACAGCTGGCACGGACAGACCCAGCCCTGCTGGTGGCTGCTATTCGGGTAGCAGAGATGGAGACTGGGCGTTCAACTCCACTGGGACAGGTCCCCCGAGACTGGCAGCAGCGCTGTCTGCAGGCACTACAAGCAGGTGTGGAGCAGGTCCACTTTGGAACAACAGTGCTGCCTGAGCCAGGGGCCCTAGCAGAGTGGCTGAAGGCTCTGCAGGTGGCCCTGCCTGCTGAGCTGGCCACAGCTGAGGCGCTAGTAGCACCTTGCTGCCCACCACACTACAACGTGGTCCAGCTATGGACCCACACCCTGCACAATGGCCTTCGCCGCAGTCTGCAGCAACTCCTTGAAGGTCCTGAGCTGGGAGCTGCTGATGCCTTCGCCTTGCTACATTGGGCACTGCATGTGTACCTGGGGTCAGTGTCCTGGAGACAGTGAAAAGTGGGAGGATTGGAGGCTGGGGGCTCAGTGTGATGCTGGGCCACCTATGTCCAGGCAGGAAATGATGGGCGGCCTGGAGTTGGGGCCTGAGGCTGATGTGTCTCAGTTGGAGCCCCTCTTGACCTCGGGGAACATTGAGAAGCTGGAGGCAACATTTGTGGTCAAAGTCCAGGTGAGTAGTTAGGGCATCTCTCTGTGCTTCCGTATTTATCTGTAGAATCCTATGTTTACCTATTTTTGGCTGGATCCTGTATCTTATCCACTGCCATCCTGTATCCCATCCACTGTCCCTTGCTTCTTGTTCTAGGCAAGTGTGGCCCAGTGGCTACAGAAGGCACTGAATGGGGAGGTAGCTGAGTGGGGCCGCGAGCAGGCACCCAACACAGACACCTCTGGCTTCTACCACTCACCAATGCCAGCTATTGTACTGCAGGTGGGTGGGAAAGTGATCAGACAGGTGGGCAGCCTCCATAAGGAAGGGGGAAGAGGGCAGGACTACAGGACCTTTGCTGGTGGCTGCCTGTTCCCCCCTGTAGATGCTGTCCGAGAACATTCATCTGACCAGAATGGTCAGTGAGTCGCTGCAGCACCGGGTGCATGACATGGCACTGTCAGAACTGGGCACATTCCTAAGGAGGTCTGGCAAGCATATACCCACTCCCAGGGGAGCCCAAAAGGCCTTTGAATAGATAGGGCACACCAGTGGGAATGGGCTTCTCCAAACAAGTACTTGCTAGTGGGATGGGAGTATGGGGGATGGGCCTGTGGAAGCATCACAGTAGCAACAAATTGAAGAGCCACTCTGCCCATTGCAGCTTCACTGATGCTCTGATCCAATTCTCCCAAGACCACCTCAATGGAAAAGCCCCAGCCCCTCACTATGTGTCCTACCTACTGGCTGCCCTCAACCACCAATCAGCACTGAGGTACTAGAAGCTCCCCACCCAATCCCAAGCAAAAGCTACTTTCACCAATGCCACTACATTTGTACTATATATGGTTCCACCCACACTAGGCTACTAGGAACTCTGGGCTCACATAGCTCAGGGGTTCTAATCCTAGCTCTGGTAGTTACTAGCTGCATGTCCTTGGGGGAGTTACCTGAGTCTCACTTTTCTCATTAGTATTATGTGGGTAATAATGGATTGGTCTGTGAGTCACATAAGATAAATGGATATAAGGTGCACACAGTGGCAATTATTCATTCTGTCAACAAATATGTATCAATGCTCCACTCTATGTCAGGTAATGTCTGAGGTTTTGTTTTGTTGTGAACAAAACAAAAGCTTCTTTTCCTATGGGATGCTTGCTGTTTGTGCTGAAGAGAGGAAGGACAGACAGGTTGATTTTTGCTCCTCTGATGAGGAAACAGAAACCGAAAGAATGATTTACTCATGGTCACATTGTGAATTCGAGGCGGGTTCTGTCTGGTTGTATCTCTCTTGTAGCTGCTGAGCACATCCCTCCTAGCCTTGACAGATACTTTAAGCCTCAGAATTACAGACCACTGCCTTTCCCACCCTCTTCTGCCACATACTTGCGCCACCAGGTGGCACCCTAATGGTTGAGGGCCGTGCAGGCCTTGGCCTTGGTCCTGAAGTCGAGGTTTTGGTCGGTCCAGCGCCTCATTGTCTGTCCTGCACCTCGACGGAGTAGCTCCTGGGGTCTTGGCTCCAGTAGAAGCAGGGCTGGACGAGTTGCAGAGGAGGATCTGCCGCCTGGTGTTGGAGGCTCTGCAGGTGGAGCTCCGGGTGAGACTTCCCGTCGAAATGTGGGTGGGAACTGGAGATGCGGTGTAAGTAAGGGGGTCTTGAGGGTCTGCCAGATCTGAATCATTTCTCCAGCCCGGTCTCTGACCCACTCTTCTTCCCCAGCCTCTGTTCGCGGCTCTGCCCTCGCGCCAATGGCTGTCAAGCTCTGAGTTGCTGGACTGTGTGTATGAGCAGACGTCGAACTTCTGCCGGGACTTTAGGCGCGTTCGGCACCCCGCAGTTCAGGTGCGCTGGGCGAAAGACTGAGGCAGGGGGATGGATGGAAGGCGTGGATGGAAAGGGCGATCTAGACCTATCTCATTCCCTGCAGGTGCTGCTGGCCGAGGCCGAGCGCACTGTGGTGGTGCAGTATCTACATGCGCTGATGCAGGGCCGCCTCGTGTGCCGCAGCACAGACGAGAGGGCCCAGGCCGCCGAGCGCCTGCAGTACGATGCCGCCCAGCTTAAAGAGCTTTTCCTCAGTTTGGTGAGCGCTTGTTGAGCGTGCAAACAGGAGAATCTCTGTGGTGGGTGGGAGCGAAGGCCTGGCTAGAAATCCGACCCCAACGTCCCCAGGGCCTGGAGGAGAGCGCGCATTGCACGCCGGTGCTACTCGCCGTGAGGGAACTGCTGAACCTCTGTGACCCAACACTGCTTGGTCTGGAGGTGGCAAGCCTGCAGCAACAGTTTCCCGACGTGAGGTGCTGGGGGCTGTGACCGGGCGGGAGAGGAGCCCTGGAGGGAAAGGGCGGGGCTGACCCACGTCTGGGCCGTCCTGGCAGCGAGGACCATGTCTCGGCTCTCTTGGACCTCCGCGGGGACGTGTCTCGAGAGCAGCGCCAGGCGGTTCTCAGCTCTCTGGAGGCCGGCCCGCCGCCCTCGTCCCCCACGGGCCGCCGCGCACTCTTCAGCCTCGTGCCGGCGCCTACGCCTTCCTTCTCCACCTGCTTCTCGGGGCTCTGCTCCTGACGCCCAGTCACTGCGGAATAAAGTCTGTCTCCCTCACCCTATGCCTGAATATCTGTTGTTGTTGGAGAAGGCGGGTTGGAAGGGGTGAAATAAAAGTGTGGTAGAGGTTTGTGAGTTCCAAGCACAGTGACAAGTCCAAAGCATCCTCGCCGCCGTTGTCTTTACGGGCAGCGCCGCACCTATCCAAACAGCGGCCCTTTGCGTGGACTGTGATGCGGAGCATCCCGCATCCGGGCTCCTGCCAGCTGTGTAGGGGAGGTCCTCAAATATTCACCCCTCGGCCCTGAGGTGATGTCTCCGCCACCCGGGTAGCTCCACGCAGTCTCCGGGGAAGCGGCGGGCCTAAAGTAACTCCCCCGCTCCGGGGCGCTGCGAGATGCCAAACTCCGCCCACTCAGCCCTGCCTGGCCCGGCCCACGGTGGTCTTCGGTGCGCGCCGCTGCGGAGACTGACGTGAATCCGCGCGCTTTCTTGTGAGCGTGCGCGCGCCCGAGAATGTGCGACAACTGCGTCTGCTCCCGCGGGTTAGGAGGAGGGCGACCGGCTTTGCGGAACGGGAACCACGGGCAGCAAGAAGAGAAGCGAACAGGTGGGGTGCGGCGCGCGGACTTAAGTCCCCACTCATACAGCAAAAGCCGAGACAAGGTTCGCGACGCGACCCTTTCTCGATCTGCCAGAAACCCCCTTACTCCATTGTCTTCTGGCCCCGCCCTCCATTGGGCACGCTCTTTGCTATCCTTCGCCGCTCATTGGCTGCAGGTCACGCCCCTCGTGGGCCACTCGGTCCCCATTGGCTCTTCTTTCACGTTACCCTCTCCCAGGGGTTTCTTATTGGTGCAGGCCACACCCTCTTATTTGTCACCAGACAAATTATTTGTCGCCTTCAGTAGTCGGGCTCCTCCCCCATCCAGCCTTCATTCATTCTGCATCTGTTGCTGGTGCTAGGGTTATGAGGGTGAGTCAAACCAGTCTCTGCCCTAGAGGATGATGGGGGGACATGAACTTAGGCACCAACGACGATAACCTAGGGAGGTTTTTATATATATATAATATAATATAATATATATATTATATTATATATATATATATCCCCATTAAGAAACCAGGATCTTTTAGACGCCAGAAGAGGCGAGACATAACCTCCGCCCTGAACGATGGTTAAGCATTTACTCCAGGGAGATATTGTGAGGGCATTCTTGGAGGAAGGAGCAGAGATATGAAAGAAACAGGTGTATTCTGGTAGTTGAGAGGAGGTAGGTCAAATGAAAGAAGGGCTTGGCCCAGGTAGTGGTTTGGAGACAAATGAAGAGTACAGGAAGTGTACATTTAGTTAAGGGGAATAAGGCTTGGGGACCTGAAATCTTTTTCAAGTAGCTGATCACTAAGCAAGGTAGAGGAAAAGGGGGAAGATCAGGAGAAACAAGGAGCTAGGTAAGAAAGGTTCTAGTTCTACGAAGAGACTATTTATTGAGCAGCTGCTGTGGGCCAGGTACTGTTCTGAGTTCTAGGGACACATGTGAAAATTAGGAATGAGAAAACATAATAATCAAGTATATGAGCATAAAGTTTACTGCAGTATATTTCAGGTAGTGATAACTGCTACAGTGAACAATAGTTCCAGGAGTGAGAGTTGTTGTGCAGATGGGACAGGATGGGTGGCTGACTATTTTATAAAGTTGTGTTACAGTGGCTTTTCTAGTAACATTTTTTTTTTCTGTGCAGAAATTTGATGAAAATGACCCATGCCTTACATGAGGGCAAAACTTTCTAGGTAATATATTCAGTTTGAGATACCTCTTAAAGGATCTCCAGGAGAGAATCACAAGGTTTTATTTTTAAGATGGAGAAATAACAGCATGTATTCATCCAGTGAGTGAGAAAGAGATTGATGAAGTAGGAAAAAGGAGAAATGTTGGAACTGAGTTCCTGAGAAGGCAAGGGAGCTTTGAGTCTGGGTCGGGCCAATCAGTTTTTAGGGAGAGGTTGGACTGGACTTAGCCCTGGCACAGTGTCAGGAGTAAGTGCCCTGACACTGGCCTTGGATGACCACTGAAAAGATGCCAGAGATTGGTTTGGGTTTGCAAGTTTCCCTCTTCTTTCCAAAAGCAGATTCTAACTTGGATTTGAACAGATGGTCCAGAGGAGAGAGGGCATCTCAGATGGGAGTTGGTGTAAGCAAGAAGCATACAAGCATTCCAACTGACTGAGGCCAAATGGGCAGTGGGATGTGGGTAGAGGCAAGTGGGAAGGGTGGTGTGGGACTGAGAAGATGCCATATGTAGAAGGCAGCCCCTGGAGGCTCCTCACCTACATTCAGCCAGCTGAGTCTGCACTCTGCCAGCTCTTGCACTGGGTAAGTGCTGAGCACAGAGGTTAGAACCATAAGTAGGGCCTCTGTCCTCCAGAGCTCACAGACTAAGGGCATTCCAGTAAGTATTACCTATGTAGGCATATAAAACTCACCCTCTTGCTGGGTATGGTGGCTCATGCCTGTAATCTCAGCACTTGGGAGGCTGTAAGTTTGAGGCCAGCCTGGGCTACATAATGAGTTCAAGGCCATCCTGAACTAAAAAAAACAAAACAAAAAGCAACAACAATAAGAAAAACAAATAAACAACCCCCCCCCAAAACCCCTCTCTTTTGCTTGCTCAGCCCAGGCTACTTAACTGAGCCTGCTGGAGGGAATGGACTCTGTGTTGGGGGTGGGGCACAGCAGACCCTCATCCTCCAAGTGTCTAGAAGGGTTCATGTGGAGCATAAGGGCTGCTGCTCTTCTGACCACCCCACTCATGCTGGTCTCCACATGCCCTTCTGTGTCCTCAGAGGTCAACAGTGTGGGGATTCGGAGCGACAGGCTGGATGTGATCTCCAGGACAGAATGGTGCTGGATTCCGGGGCTCAGGTGTATGATCAGGCACCTCCCAGCCCTCCTACCAGTCCCCTGTCCCTGCGCAGTAGGCTGAAGCCCTCAGACCGAGATGGGCCACGGCCGTACCCCTGGCCTAAGTCCCTGGTTGTGCCCCTGGCTCTGGCAGTTCCTTCTGTGCTGCACCTCCAGCCTGAACAGCAGCCTTTCTCAAAGCTGCACTTGGGCAACCACGGCCACATGCGTTGTAGTGAGAGCACCTATTCTGTAAATAGTACTGGTCATCGGGGGCGCAGCAGCCAGAGTTGTGCCCCACTTGGATGGGGACGAGACCCAGGTGGTAGAACCTTGCGATCTGCAGCCTCCCTGCCTCACATTGCTAAGACTCAAAGGAATGTAGGCAAAGGAATTGGCAAGAGCCCCTGTATGTTGGTGGCCCTGAGGCCAACCAACATGGACCATGAACGGGAAAAATTCTTCCAGTCCCATTATACCTACAATCCACAGTTTGAGTACCAGGAGCCCATGCCTATGACTGTGCTGGAGAAGTACTGTGAGGCCTCTGGACAGTTCATCCATCAGGTGAGTCCAGCCTGCCCACCTCACCTTGGCCATGACTTCCCAAGGGAATCAGGCTGACCTGGCTACTGTGGCTCTGTGTATAGGCAATTGGCATCATTGAGGCTGTTCTGGAGAAGTTTGGCACCTATGAACGCTTTGAGGCAGCCACTGGGGGTCAGCTGCTGAGCAAGTGCCAGATTTGGTCCACTGTGCGCAAATACATGCAGAAGGAGGGCTGCGTTGGGGAGGTGAGCTTGCCCTACCTGCCAGGCCCCTCTCTGCATGCCCTAAATTCAGATTGGGTGGGTCCAGGTTCAGCTGTACACCTGGCTAGGTGGTAACTCCAGACAGACTCCTGCCCCAGGAAGGTTGGAGCTGGCTGTGATCAAGGGTTGTGAAGGGTGGGTGTGCTAAGCCAGTGCCCAGACTGGCAACTCTGGTGTGGGTGGGCCTGCCTGCAAACTGGCCCCAGGGCTGCTAGCCATGGCTCAGAATACTGCCACCTGCAGATTGTGGTGCAGCTGAGTGAGGACCTGCTGTCCCAGGCAGTGATGATGGTGGAAAACAGCCGACCCACACTGGCCATCAACCTGACGGGAGCCCGCCAGTACTGGCTGGAGGGCATGCTGCGGCATGAGATAGGTCAGGCTGGGGGTGTGGTTGGGAGTGGGTAGGGCTGAGAGGGGGCTGAGTGTGGGGGAGGTGGTGAGGGTCCCAGTAACCCCCTCCTTTGTTATTCCTCATTCCCTCCGGAGCAGCTAGTTCCTCCTTCTTGCTTACAGAGGTGGGCCAGAACATGCCTGCTCACCTTCATTTCTTGTTCCTTTGGGGTATCTTTTTCTCCTTCCAATTCCTCTGATTTCCTTGATAATTAGAGGAAGGCTGCTGAGGTATTGGCAGACCAGAGGCAGAATCCCTCCAGCCAGAGGGAGAATCCAGTGTGGATGGGGGGCCAGATTCTAGCAAGGGAATTGCTTGTGGATATATAAAGTTCAGTTTAGAAGGGGATATGCCAGCTGGGAAGGAGGGCAGAGGACACTAATCACTATTCCTTTCTGTCTCCTTCCTCATCAAGAATCCTGTTGCTCTGGGTGAGAAGTGGTTTTGCTGGGGCATCAACATGACTGTCCAAATGATTGATATGGGCACTTAGGGTGTGGGGACTGGGTGGTGTGTGTTCTTTGACTGTCTCTAGGTGGGCCGGGGCAATATAAATTGGGGGAGTTAGAGTGTATAGCCCTGGATGGATTGGGGAGGATTCATGCATGTAAGCCTGTATGGATCCTTGAATGTGGGTTCACCTCAGGAGAGTCTCCATGGCACCTCGGATTGGGTGAGTATGTGTTTGGGGCTGGGGAAAATTTGTGTAAAAGTGTGATTTTAGGGGCATGAAGATACAGGAGTTGCTACTAGAGGTTCGCCTGGTGTGTACTTCAAATGTGCCACCACCTAATGTTGCCTCCTACCCTTGCCTTCCCTGCAGGCACTCACTACCTGCGAGGTGTGAATAACGCCCAACAGCCTTGGCACAATGCTGAGGGCCGGGTGCAGTATGGGCTACGGCCAGCCAACCCCACTGAGGAGGGCCTAGCCAGCCTGCACAGCGTGCTGTTCCGCAAGCAGCCTTTCCTGTGGCGCGCAGCTCTGCTCTACTACACCATCCACCGTGCTGCACACATGTCCTTCCACCAGCTCTTCCAAGACCTGGCGAGATATGTACAGGATGCTAACGTGCGCTGGGAGTACTGTGTGCGTGCCAAGCGTGGCCAGACAGACACCTCCAAGCCAGGTGGGCCTGACACAGGGGTGGGACCTGGGCTGGGAAGGATCAGGGCCAGAGCCTTGGAAGAAGGTCTCATTCCTTGATACTCACAGGCTGTTTCAGCAAGGACCAGGTGTACCTGGATGGCATCCTGCGCATTCTGCGGCACCGCCAAACCATCAATTTCCCGCTGCTGACCTCGTTGGGCAAGGTGAGGGGCTAAGCCTTTAGAGGCTCCGATCAACTAATATGGACTGGTGGGTGGTGTGTGTTCTTTGACTGTCTCTAGGTGGGTCGGGGCAATATAAATTGGGGGAGTTAGAGTGTATAGCCCTGGATGGATTGGGGAGGATTCAGAGCAGAGGTGATGAAGTGACAGTCTGGCAGCCAAGAGCAGGTGTTTGACCTAGCCTGCAGGTTGGTGTGTAGACGTTGTATTTCAAAACCCAAAGGAGCAGTCAGGAAGGTCTTGTGGAAGGAGAAATATCCAGGGACAAGTTCCTTGTGCTGGGCATTTGTCCAAGGCTGAGGAAAGCAGACATCATCCAAAGCAGTGGGAAGCCAGAGGCTTTAGAAGGCACCCTCTGATGTCATATGGGAGGTAGGTTGAATATAGAAGGGAGTGCAAGAGTAAGAGGAATAGCTCCTCCCATCACCCTCCCAGCCTTGGTGGTGGTCTGGCCTGACTGAACAACAGTCATGAGGCTAGAGAGGAGGAGAAAACTAAAGACATCTTCAAGCCAGGACTGGTGGCTCACAACTGTAATCCCAGTGCTTGGGAGGCTGAGGCAGGAGGATTACTATGAGTTTGAGGCCAACCTGAGCTACATAGCAAGACCCTGTCTCAAAAAAAGAAAAAAAAAAGCCTTCATAGAGTGGAATCGCTTTATCTCAGCAGTCACCTTGAGGTGAGAGGGTGAGTCCAGAGACCCCTTACACACACCAGAACCTGACTTGGGTAACTAAAGACATGGAGCTGGGATCCAGCAATGCTTGTTGGATATGAGGAGGTGTCTGGAAGATATCCAAGGACTGGCTGGATACCCATATCTGGAGACAAAGGGATTGACAGGGCTGGCAAGGAGTGAGGTTGTAAGTCATAGGTAAGGTGCTTAAAGAATGAAGATTCAGGACTAAGCCTAGAGGTATATAACATGGTTGTGCATCAGGAAGGGAGAAAGAAGAATCCCAGAATCAAATGGCCATGAGCCATCAGCAGAGCTAGGACCAGCTGCCTGAAAGCCAGGGAGCTCTGCCTAGCCCTGAGGCTTGGCTTCCTCCCTGCAGGTCTCCTATGAAGATGTGGACCATTTGCGGCCATATGGGGTACTGGATAACACCAGAGTACCACACTTCATGCAGGACTTGGAACGCTACCAGCAACAGCTGGACCACATCATGGCTACCAACCGTCTTGATGAGGCAGAGCTCGGTCGTCTTCTGCCTGACTGATGTTGGTTAGCAGCCACAGGCAAAAGCTCTGGGCAGAAGCCTCTAGATCGGCCCCCAGAACATGAAGCTGTCTGCTCTGTGCTGCCACAGCCTTGGCATTTCTTGGGGGCATGGGAGGCCAGGAGCATCGTGGGAGAGCAAGCAGCAATATCAGAAGGTTTTGTCCCTTGCTGGTGTTCCTGAGGCCTGTGGACCAGCAGCAGCATGTCAGGCAAACTATTGAAGAAGGGAGGCCTGAGAATAAGAGGGACAAGCATTGATGGGGATTTGGGGGTGGTTTGGGAGTAGAAACTTGTTCTTGCATGAGATGGCTTTGGGTATTCAGTACTCTAGTCTCTCCCTTCCTCTACCTGGCCCTTGGTGCTCTTTCAGCATTCATGCTGTCTACCTCTCACTGGGTTCTAATGGCAGTTGGGATCCCTTCTTCTGGGGTGATTGCTTGGGCCTAGGGTCCTAGCTTTCACACAGATTCAAAGGGCCAGGGGTCTATGGAGTAGAGACCCAGCTGGTCTGGGGTTGGCTTTCTGGTATTTTGCCTCTCTTAGTAATCATTTATTCATTCCATACTTATGTGTTCTACTTCATGAAGCTGAGAGGCAGTGGCTCCTGAGGGTTAAGCAGAGGGACAGGACATTCCTAAAAGGTACCAATTGTTCCTAGCCTCACTCATTTCAGACACCTGTGTGCGTGTGTAGCTTCAGGCCTTGTGAGTCCAGCCCAAGAGCTTACATGTGGCCCTTCCCCCACTTTTCCACTGGCCTCTACTGTTCATGTCTTTGCCCAGACCCTCACAACTGCGCTATGGGATAAGTTGTCATAGTCTGGGAGTAGTTCTGATCAAACCTAAAGGGCAGGCCCTAGGGCTTGTTGTCCTAACCCTGAGCCTGTCCTGGACAGGGAGAAGTACTGAGCTGATTGTTGTTTCTAGTTTTGTTTCAGAGTCAGCTGTGTGAGGTTGACTCAGTACTGTTCCCTCCCTGGGCCTTAATTTTCTCATCGGTAAGACTCAGAAAAGCAGCGGGAAAGTTCTTGTTTAGTATATGTATAGAGCGCCTTGTGTGTATCAGTTTCTGGTTAGAGCCCTTACTGAACTTCCAGTTCAAAGGGAAGCCAGGCAATTAAAAGAGCAGTCACAATGATGTGTGTAATTTCATCTACTCAAGGTCTCTCCCAATTTCCTTCTTTTTATCTAACTGTGAGCTCAAAGCTTTCCCTAAGTGACACAAGTCTCCCTTTTCTTTTTTTTTTTAATTGGTACCGGGGATTGAACTCTCAACTGCGTGCTTGCAAGACAGGCACTTATGTCACTGAGCTAAATCCCCAGCCCCAGTCCCCCTTTTGTTACTACCTCAAGCTCATGGTTTGGAACCAGTGCCTACACAGGCCCCCAAATGTCTCATGAAAGGAAAAGTGGTGGAGTGAGATCCAGGGATGAGGTCCTTGTTTCTCTAGGGGTTTGGGTCTGGGATCATTGGGGTGCAGGTTGGGCCACTGAGCACAGAAAGGACCTATGGACTGGGCAGTAGAGTTTTCTGGGGCATGGGGCTGCCCAGGTTACTGGAACTGAGACATGCACCCACCCTCAGTTTCTGGGAAAACGGCCAGAATCGTGGAAAAAGCCTAGGTCCAGTTTGAGGCTCTAGAGTTTATTCACTTTCAGCAGGCCAGATGGAGCCTTGATGGCAGCAAATGTGGCTCCAGCAGGATGCCAGGTCCTGTCTGTCTGGCTTGGGCTTAAGGTGAGAACAACAGGTCAGCACTTCAGGAATCTAGAGGTGAAGGGAACAGTGGTCAAGGGGGTGGGGTCTGCCCTCCACTTCACAGGCCATGCCCTCCACCAGTCCTCAGAGGGTTTGGGCTGTCTCACACCTTCAGATTCGTCCCCTTCCTGGTAGTCGGGCTCTGGCTCTGGCTCGGGCTCTGGCTCTGGCTCAGGCTCTGGTTCTAGTTCAGGCTCTGGCTCTGGCTCTGGCTCTGGATCCATCTCAAGTTCCTGTTCCGGCTCAGCCCCTTCAGAGGCCTCAGCTTCCAGATCTGGCTCATCTGAAGTCTCTGGTTGTACAGCCTCCGAGCCTTCTGGACCCCTGGCTTCCTCATGATCTGAAGCTCTGGGCAACCCGGGATATGTAGTCCCGGAACTGGGTGCCTCAGGCGTCCAGTGGCCTGGGCACGGAGGATCATAGCTGCGGTCGCGGTAGCCTGAGGTGAGGGTAGCAGTGTCTCAGGCTCAATTTACCCTCTGGGATCAGCTTGTATACACTCAGCTAACTTCTTGAGGAGATGGACAACGACACCACCCTCTGCTTAGCCTTTGCTCCACCCCAGGCCACGCCCAGACCTGATCTAGCAGAGGTCACGCCCCACGCACACACTCACCCGGGCCCACGTGCTGCCAGTCCCAGAGAGGGTCTGGCGCGCGCACCGTTTGCTGGGCACAGCGCAGTAGCTCCTGGCAGGCAGCCTCGCCCTTGCTTTGCACCAGCAGCAGCAGGCGGCGCACCCTGCGCTCGCCGTCAGGCAGTGCATCCAGTGCCTCATACTCCGGCCCGGTGAGCAAGCCCCGCGCCACCAGTGAGTCCAGTAACAGCCCGGAGTCAGCCTGCAGAGTCTCTACTAGGCGCTTCCGCTCGCGGTCTATAGTCTCCGACGGCCGCTCTTGCACATTGCCCATGGTTGGGGCTGCACTGGGGAGAACAGAGAGTTAATGAGGGCCAGCGGTGCTGTGGCCTAAATTTACCTCAGCGGCCAGACAGCTCTGTAGTCCTGGACCTGGAGACAACGCACAGAACTTGTCTTCTTGCTTCTCTGGCCGCTTCTGCCAGCCTCCTCCACAGGCTCCACCCCTCTCTAAACGTCAGCTGCCCGCTCTCCCCAGCCTGGACCTCCCTCCTGAGCTCCAGCTGCTTTTAGACTCTGTGACCATTTCAAACTTGGTTTATCCAAACTAACTTCTTTTCCAAACCTGCTTTCCTATCTCAGCAAGCAGAAAAACCTAAGATTGCTTCTAAGTTTGTAGCTTACAGTGGTCTTCCCTAGCCATCTATTTCTCTCCCCATTCTGACTGTCTAGCTTTTTACCTCTTGCTGGGACCCTGAAGAACCCTGGATCAAGGCGCCCTGCCTCCATAATCTCTCCTCCAGCCTCCGCTGCACCGAGTACAAACAGCTAAGAGCCTTCCCTTGCTTCTGTCACTTTAACTTGATGCCAAAGTCTAATTTTCCAGGGCAGGCTCAGCCCTTGCACCCTCATCACCATCACCACATTGCAACCCCAATGTGGTTCCACGTCCCTGTCTGGTTCCCAGATACCTTAATTCTCCACAGTCCCACTTTTGACTGAGATCTGACATCAGATCTGTCTTCTTGCTGGCCTAGGAATAACTCATACTCATTGACTGCTTGATCTTGAAATATTTAGGGTCCAGTTCATGAAGCTACCAAGGACTACTTGTTAAACTTTTACTTTTTTCTTCATGGAAGTCCCATTTTGAGAGACTGTCTCTACCAACTAATAGGAACTGTGTAGAAATCAATCTGTGTTATCCATTTATTACCAGCTAAGAACTACAGTTAATTCCCTTGGGTGACCTGATGGGGCCCAAACAGGTCTTGACCTTAAGAGGCAAAGAGGTCAGACCCTGGACCATGCCCATCTGTGTCCATTCACCCTATTTTGATTTTGTTCATACATCTTTCCGGGTCTCCTCTTCCTTTCTGTGTTTTTGTCTACCTCCTTTCCTCATCCATTTGGTCATTGCCTCCCAGGTCTCAGTATCCCCTACTGCAGTGATGGCGAACCTTTTAAAGCCTTCAGTGATAACAAACAACCTGCTGTGGCACATATGCCACAGTTCAACACTGCCCTAGTGTCTTACTATGCTTACCCTGGTTGGTCACTTCATATTCTAGTACCCCTCCAATTCCTCATATTCAAGTGTTAGTCCTTTCTCTAGGCAACCAAAAGAGACCAGATCCCTATTCCTGTCTCCTTCATGTTCCATCTATGACAGTGCCTCTCAGAGAGTCTCCATTAACTCTTGCCTCTCAGTACCATCATTATCACCTCATCTCCTGTAACCCCCCCCCCCATTCCCATTCTAGGGCCCCTATCAGTGTGGTGATTATGGCAACTCTCTGGGGTAGGATTTATTGTTGCCATTTTATAGATGAGACAAGCTCAGAGAGACCAAGTAAAGGCTGAAATATAAGGAAGCCTCCTGTTCAATAATGCCAGGCCTAACCACTTATCTCTAGCCCATAACCCGAAGAAATCCAAGCTATCTGGTCTGGCTGCTCTAGCCACCTCTCACTACCCTGGACAGCCAGACTTTTCCTCCCTTCCTTCCACCCCTCAGTCCTGGGAAGACATACTACGTTCCTGGCACTTTTTTTTTTTTTTGAGATATAGTCTCACTGTGCAGCCCAGACTGGCCTTGAACTTGCAGTGATCCTCCTGCCTCAGCTTCCCAAGTGCTGAGATTACAGGTATGTGCCAAATGCCCAGCTTGTCCCTGGCACTTTTGAACCTTGGCTGGTGCTCTTCCCATGACATAGAACATCCTTCCCTGCCTCCAGGTTGTGGACCTGTCCTCCAAGTCTCCAATGTTCCCTTGTCTACCTCCATGCCTGAGTGTTCAAGGGTAGGCAGCTTCTTCCGTGCATCTCAGTGGACAACACATGCCTTCACCACTGCAAGAACAGTCTTCAGTGCCCTGCATGAGGACCCCCTGCTCTTCACAGCAGAGGCCTTCAAAGACTCCTCATCACCGGCACAAGAAGGGAGAGGGTCAGCTCCTACTCTTTCCAAATGCAGAGAGGAAAGGGGCAGACTGGATTGGTCTCTCCTGCTCTCTGGCTCCTTAAGTTGCTCTGTTGTTAGCCTTGTGGGTTTTGTTTTGCTTTTTTAGAGGTACCTGGAATCAAACTCAGGACCTCACACTTCCCAGGAGGTACTGTGCCACTGAGCTTTATCTGCTGCCTCCACCCCCTCCCTCCACCTTTACCTCAATTCCTGCCCTTTGTCTTGTCTAGGAATCAGGGACCCGGGATGATTAAAGAATCACTTTTGAGGTTCTCTTAACTCTAAGGTAAACAACTGTTTTATTGAGACCCATTTTCCAAGGGGGGCCTAGATGCTGCCTCCGCCCCCTTTCAGCTGGCTGGGAGTACTGTTAATTGCTAGGGTCCTGGGAGCCGCTGGAGTCTCTGCGCATGCGCAACCACAAGGGTACCCTGACCTCGCAACCACCCAGTCCCGGAGCCACAGCCCTGCGCAAGGGCGGGGCCCACAGACCTGCAAGAGCTGCGGCTGCTGGTGAGGCACGGATTCTGCCCAATCTGTTTCCCTTCCCTCCCCCTCCAGTAGAGAGAGGATCCCGGTTCAGACGGCCTCACTCTCGGGTCCTGCCTCGGCGGGGCAGGAGATGACAGTGCAGAAAGGGCAGAGCGGGATGGGGACGGGTGCAGCAGCTGTGGTGGGGGCGGGGAGGGCAGGGCTGCCGGGAACCGAGGGGGAGGAGGCGTTCTTCCAGGCTGGGAGCCTGGCTGCCCCGGTCACGCTGGTTGGGGGCTGGGGACAGGACATGTCCAACCCCAACCTGAGGTACACCTGCACACAGCCAGGGAGGGTATAGTTCGATCCGCGGCCCCACGCGTCCTGTGTCAGTGCCCAGTTTTTATCTGTCCTGTCCACTTCTCTCTCACAGATGAGGTTCAAAGAAGGGGACCAAATTGTTCAGGGTTACGGAGCACGTGTTTTGTGGAGCTGAATGTAGGAAGACCCACTGCAGTGACCATGAATCAATCCTGAATTCAGGCAGGTTTGCTAGCGTCAGCTCTCCAAGCACCCCCCCACTCTCCAGCGGTTCTTCCTTTAAAGCCCTACACTTCGAACGCTTATACTAATGCAAAGTGACCTCCTCCCCATGACTCCTGTGCTCCCTGGTCTATAAAGAAGAGACCACAAACAGGAAAAAAATGCAGTTTATGTGTAGGGTAAAGGAGGGAGGCTACCAGAAGAGGGGGCTTCCTGCTCACCCCCCCAGGGGGCACCAGGAAGTCAAAATGGGTATGCTGTCGCAGAACGGTTCCTCAAGCAGGGTGCTTCAGAGGTGTGTGGGTCTCAAGGGGAGGGACTGGTCCCTGGGCCCAGGTAGGAGGCCCAGCTCTCAGGGGTGCTGTAAATGGCTAAAGCCCCTGGCACAGTAAGGGTTGGACCTCCCAAATCTGTCTGGACATCCAACAGGAGTGGAGTCCCAAGTGTGGGGTCTTTTCCTAGGAGGAGTGAGGATGTCATCAGAAGAGCATTTCTCCTTTTTTCAAGGATAAGACCCCAGAGTTTGACTCATGCTCACTCAGGATAAGCTCTCATTCTTAACCTTCCCATTCTTATCCAGTGGTGGAGGGATGGGTGGCTCAGAAGGCTCCAATGGCAGCCTGAATCCAGGGGCTTGCCCTGCACAGCTCAAACTGCCCATCCCACCCAAACTTGGTAGCTCTGCCCAGGGTCCCAGAGCCCCCACCACCATTACCTGGACTTGGAGAATTCAGCTCTTTGACCGCCAGCTCAGGCTCACCCCTCTCTGGAACCAAGGGCTGCACCTGCATGGGAGAACCCCAGGAAGCAGCTGGGGAGGAGCCCGGTAGCTGAAGAGGAAAGCTGAAGGTTCACTGGGGCCATCCTTAGACATGGCTTTGGCTCACTAAGATGCCAAGGACCAGAGAGTGTGGCCCCACTCCACCCCCTTCTTACCAGGGACAGTGCCATGTCCAAGTCTAAGAGGGACCACTCTCGCCCTTGGAGGCTGGAGCCCAGCATCTGGGAAAAGCTCTGAGTCAGCAGTGCCCTCCCAGGCTGCACAATGCCCTAGTCCCACCAAAGGGGTACTCACATCCATGGGTACTGCAGGCTCTACTCCCTCAGGGGGAGGCCGAAGCAGCATTGGAGGTAGCTGACTTTCTGGGCTCCCGCTCCCCTGCTCCAGGTCCAGAGGCCCCCTGTATAGGAAGAACTGTTGTCAGCCTGCAGGCTGCAGTGTTTGCCAGCTCAAGGAACTGGGTATATCAGGATTTACATCCCTCTTTCTGAGCAGGGACACATAGAGAGTGCCTCTGCTTCCTACCTGGGACCTGAGGTCTTGGGATATGTTCCCTTCTTTGTGCCAGTGTAAATATCAGTGGTTTTTAAACTATTGTGTATTATAATCACTCCAGCAAACTCATTGGAAATGCAGACTCCTGAGTCCTACCACAGATGCGATGAGAGACCTGACTAGTAGTCTCCAATTTCCAGAGGATTCTGATGCAGGTGCTCCTAGGAGCACACTATAAGAAATCAGGTGTCTAATGTCCCTCTCAACCACCAAGGGGCAGATAACACAGGGCAACCTCTTGAGCTGTAAGTGCCCATCTAACTGTGAAAGAGGCCCACAGGATTCACTGTCAAGAAAGGGCTCTGCTCACCTGTCAGGTACCTCCCTGGGGCCCCTTGGTTCAGGTTGTTGGGCACTCCTGGGGCCCTCAGGGCTGAAGCTCCCTTTCCCTTCCAGGATGGCCTTCACCACAGCCACAGGCAGCGGTGGGGGGTCTGTCACGCAGAAGTCACACTGGTTTGGGGCCAGGGCCAGCCCGGCCTCGCCATCCCCCCCTGGACTGGCCGGCTCTTCTTTGAGCAGTGCCAGGCCCTTCTCCCTGTACCAGAGAAAAGCTTCAGCCAGACCCTGGCACTGTCCTCTCCTCCTACCCCCACAGCCATCTGGGCTGCTAGGCCCTCCCCTAGAAGGTTCCCCAGGGCAGCCCCTGCTCCCCTTACCTCCTGCCACCACTAGAAGGAGAAGTCTTGGGCCCTTCAGGGGATGGAGAATCTTCTGGGATGTCAGAGATGATGGGGCCCCTGGCCCTGTGAGGGCTAAGGCCCAAGGTAGTCTCGGAGAGGGGCTGCAAATAAAAAGGCTAGGCCCAGCCTTTGACTTCTAGCCACAAGGAAGGCCAGAACCCAACCAACACCCAACTGAACCAGATCTAAAGGGCAGGGTTTGAAAAAAGAGGACAGTTCATGCTGGGGAGCCCAGGTCTGGCAGTAGGAAGGCTGGTTCCATTTTTTGGGGGGAATGGAGAAAAGTTCAAACTTCTCATAATCCCAGCTGTACCCTAGGAAAAGGGAGGGAAAAAAAAACAAACCCCTACCGACTGGATAAAGAAAGGGTCCTGCAGGAGGGCACCAGGAAGGGGACAGGTGTTGAATTTGGCAGGTGTTGGACATAAGTTCCCTTCATCCAGCATCAGGGACCTGTGTGGGATGAGCAGGCTGGAGTGGGGGCAGATTCAGGCCCTTTGCCTTGAAGCATTCACTTCCCTCTCTCCCTCACTCCCACTCTCCCTCCCTTCCTCCCTCCCTCCCTCCCTCCCTCCCTCCCTCAGGCCCCAGCAGCCAAGTCAGCAGAGCCCAGGCCTGTTGCCAGGCATCAGTCACATGCTAGAATGGAAGGGGCTCCCCCCATCCAGAGATGGGGGCCCTTTGGGGGTAGAGAAGGGAGGGAGGGAGCATGGTTTGGGCCTCAAGCCCTCTGTTGTTAGGATACTTTGGGGAAGGGAAAGGGACTTCTGGGGTCAGAATTTGGGGTAAGGTCCTGGAATAGGAGGATCTGGTAGTTGGAGTACCATAAGGTAGAGATGAAGGATAAGAGAGAAAGCCCTAGTCTGCATGAGGATGGTTGTACAGGCAAGGAAGGGAATAAGGAATCCTGGTGAAGAAGGAGAAGGGGTCTTTGCCAGTTCCGGGGGCAGAGTCCTGGGAGTGGGAGTATGGGTGTGAGTGTCCCTGGCTTCCTCACTCACAGCTTTCTCTTTGTTCCGGCACTGCTGGCCCCTGCCTGAAGTGGCCCAAAGAGGCACTGGATCAGCTGAAGAGAAAGCAAAGGGTTAATTCATACTTTTACACACACACACACACACACACACACACACACACACACATATTGTATGATGTAGGTCCAGGTCCAGACGGGTTTAAGGAGGGAGGGGTGAAAGGTTGTCCAGGATTGGGAGGGAGAAGCGAGATGGAGGAGTGGGGGAGAAGCACCTTGCCGATGATCTGGTGTTGCTGACCATGGCTCTGCCTCAGTGTCACCAGCTCTCGCCATAAGATCTCATTCTGCCTGAGAAAAGGGATGGGAGGCCACTGAGGCTTCCGAAGGTTTGCCCAGTCACCATCCCATGGAATGATGAGGTTGGCATCCTGTGGGACCACCCCAGGGCAGTACATCCTAGGGTTTCACAGGGTCCAGTTGTCTGGAAAGAGGTGCCAAGGCCCAAGAAAAGAGGGGGCTCCCCAGAAACCCCTGGCAACCATGATCCTCTCAACCAGATCCCTCTCCGCACTGTCTTCCCGGCTCCCGCACTGCCTGAGCTCCTGCAGCCGCGCCTCGGTGCTCTCTTGCACTCCCCGTAAAGCCTGCACCTCGCCCAGCAGCCGCCCTAGGTCTTCCGGCCGCCAGCGACCGTCGTCACCACGCAGAGCGGGCACCTGCGGATGGAAGACAGCAGCGTGTCACTTAGAACATGCCAGGCAGTCCCAAGGCCTCACTTGGGTTTACTGGTTTCTGAAGGTTCTCCTTCACCTTGCGCCGCACTCGCTCCAGTAGCTGCTCTCGGCCGCGCACGAAGCTTGGGTGCTGGAACTCGACGTGGTCACGCTCCGGCCTGAGTAGGCCACCCTGCTCGATGCTAACCACCTTCCGAAAACCATCTAGGGAGTGGGGTGTGGGGGTTTGAGGGTCTGAGTAACCCCAATCTCCGCATTGTCACCCACACCCGTTCCCTGCCCGGCGGCTCGAGGGACTTACACATGTTGAGTTGGCGCACAAAGCTCGCCATGTTGCTGTGCTTGAAATATTGGGGCAGAACTTCCTTGGCGAAGCGGCTCTGATCGCTTACGAGGAAGCTGGTCCCGCTCTACCGAGAACGCCGCCCGCCCGCGGTGCGGGTGGAGACCAGAGTCCATGAGCGGCGCCCGCCCGCCATCAAGTCAGCGCTGAGGCGCGCGCATTCACTCTAGGGTCCAGCCTGCCGCTCACAGGGATATGGAACAAGGCAAGGCCAGGACCCGCTGGGGCCCAGCCCAGGGCGACCAGTGAGTCCCTAACCCTTACCCGACCCAGTCTCGGCTCTCAGAAGGGAGTAGCAGAGGCCAACCCAGGGTCCTCCTCGGACCACGACGTGAGCCTGAGCCAGACTGCGATGTGACCCTGACCTAGCTGGAGCCAGCCCTTACCTTCTTCTGGCCTGTTTTCCGATCTGTCAACCGGGAGGAGTGATAACTAAATGACCTAGGAGATCCTTGGGGCTCTATGTCTCCAGGAGGCCCCTAATCCTTCCTCTGCCCTAGAGGAAGTCGACTCATCCTCAGCTCGCACACCCCCTCCAAGGTGAACTACCTGTACTGAGGACTCGAGGGACCCCCAGCTCCGTCCCAGGCGGACCCTGGGTGGGCGTAGGTATTCACTGACTTGGAGGGACCCCGGGGAACCACTGGGGGTGTCGAAGGGCCCCAGCCCTCACCGGGCTCCAGCGGATCAGGTGGTCGGTGCTTGGGTCGCCCACCAGCGCCCATAGCTTGCCAAGGAAGGCAGGTACGGGGCTGGGGCCTGGCTCCGTGGGCAGCGCGGCTGGCGCTTCCTGCATGGCGCAGTCTCGGCCGGGCTCAGCGCTCGGGCCGGGCCGCTGCGGGCTTGTCCCAACCGCGAAAGTGCTGCGTTTGCCGCCCGCCCCGCCCTACTCCGCCCCCAGGCGCTGGGTCAGGCGGGGGCCACGTGCGAACCCGTGGGGCGGGGCTCGGACAGCGGCCGAAGCGCCAGCGGACTGTAAGGGCTGGCTGACCGGAAATGTGCGGAGATGGGTGCGGAGGGAGTCCAGGGTTCGAGCCCCTTTTCTCGGTCTATTTCCTTCTGCATTGTTGGGGGGGGTAATCTTCGTGTGTGAACTACTGTGAATTTGGAAAGTCTTACAAGGTAACAGCCGTGGGTACAATGAAGACCCGGTTAGGGCAGACAGGATGGGTAGGAGTGGAATGATGCCGGGGTGCGTCATTCCAAGGGTGCGGAATTCCCTGTTCTTGCCCGTGCAAGCTGCTTCAGTACCACAGACTTTGAAGTCTGTATCCTTTTCACCTCCGCTCGGACGA
Organism: Hydrochoerus hydrochaeris; assembly: GCA_004027455.1. Lineage (NCBI taxonomy): Eukaryota > Metazoa > Chordata > Mammalia > Rodentia > Hydrochaeridae > Hydrochoerus > Hydrochoerus hydrochaeris. The sequence continues at coordinate 654,681 of PVLA01000089.1, forward strand.
CTCTTCCTGCCTGCTTTTTCCCGGCACTCCCCCTTTAGAGCCGACCAGCCTTTTGGAGGATGCAGATACCTCAAGGTCTGTTTATTTCACATAGTCCCTACGAAGCGGCACAGATATTACAAGGTCTGTTTATTTCACACTCACCCCTATGGCCCGCTATGGCCCAGCCAGCGCCCGTGGCCACCCTCCTCCCACGCCGGGCTGCCTAGCTGGGGCGGAGTGCGCAGAGGAATGGGGTGAAACCCAATACCACCCCGACAGAGTTGGCATCTACAGAGGCTGTGCACTGCGTGGACTCAGGGTGTCCCAGACTAGATCCGACACCAGCCCACAGGTCTCAGTACCAGTCCCCGTTTCGAGAGGCACAGAAGGTAAACGGAATTCTGAAGGGGCTGCAGTTAGTTGGAGGGCACCCAGGAAACTCCTTCCTGCATGTCAGAGACCTCAAGTCTGCAGGATGGGGGTGGGGAATTGACCAATCACTGCACGAGCGTGGGCAGCCAGGGATGTGGCTCGCGCTTTAGTTTGAGTGTGTAGCTGCGCAGGCGCGGGCAGTGCGCGCGGAAGGCTGCAAGCACTGAGGGTTTCACCACGCAGAAGCAGTGTATCTCGTGCAGGCCAGAGCAACGTGCTGCCAACTCCTGCAGCGCCGTGTCCAGCTTGGGTGAGGCGGAAGCACGCACCTCCAGCACACGCAGGGTCGCAGCGTAGTGGTGCGCGGCGAAGTGCACCGAATCAACTGTGTCTCCCGAGAGGTCGAGACGCAATGCAGCCACAGGTACTGCTGGTTGCAAGATACGCGTCACATTCTCAGCAGGCATTACGGGGTCAAGCTCCAGCTCCACCGCCAGCCCTGGGTGGCGGCAGCGTAACGCCGCCCAGGATTCATTGGGCACAGGGGATGCGTGTGCATCATCACGGCACGAACACCGAAGGGCCAGGAGCTCGAAAGGCTCACGATCTGGCGCGGCTAACACCTGGAGTACGGAGGACGATAGGCTGGCTAGGTGCAGGCCAAGGGCACGCAGGTGCGGGCAGGCCTCCAGCAGCTCGAGTACTGCACTAGGCCTCACACTGTCCACCAGCGTATGATTGTCCAAGAAAATGCTTCGGAGCTCTGGACAGCCACGTGCCACCTGCAGCACCAACTCATCATCCAGTGTGAAGGGCAAGCGCCGCAGGTCAAGGTGGCGCAGCTTGCAGGCGTTCCTGCAGACAGCGTGTACAGCGTCCAGAATGTCGCGGCCTGAGTCAAACAGCGGTTTCTCACCGCGGCACTCCAGGCGCAGGCCTTGAAGCTTTGGGGCACCGCTTGCCAGCGCCGTCAGCAGCTCAGTGGCTGACCTGCGACTTGTCTTCCTTGATGGTTCATATTCCAGCCGTAGATTGTGAATGTAGTCCAGGCAGTTGCACAGATACAGTGGCAACATGCCTTCCTGCTCATAGTCGCAGCTTGGGTTAGAGTACAGAAAAGGAATTGGGGGAATGTCTATGACCAGGGGACAGGCCTCTACTATCCCTCAGTTTAGATTCCCACTATCCTCTCCCTGGCCGTGCCTCCCCCCACCCTACCCGGGGACACATCTCTATCTAGACCTGGCTGTATCTTATTCCTTTAGAAGACTTGAATCAGCCACACGTTGAAACCCTGACACTAACAGCCAGTGATATTTTAGGAACTAGCTGGCTCTAAGAAAGTGAGGCAGGGTGAATGAAACCTCTGGGTTGCCAGGTTCAAATTCCAACAATGCCATCCCCTTGCAGAATAACCTGTGGGAAGTGATAAAAGCTTTCTGTCTCATCTGAGCTATGGAGTTAATGCTGCCTATCTGTCACAGGACATTTTTGTGAGGCTTAAATGAGTTAATATATGTCAAGCAGTTAGAATAGTTGGTACATATATAGTGGGTGAGCAGAAATGTTAGTAATTATTTTTTCAATATGGGTGAATTTAATAAATCTTCCCAAATCCTGGCTTCACAGAGCAAGCAGGAGGATGAGTAAATGGCAGGAGGCAGAGATGTCAGCTCACCTGATGGTGGTATCATACCACACAGCACTGCTGGTGGCAGCAGCAGCCCAGGCCTTGCAGACCCTGGCAGCAGTGGCACGGTCCCTGATGGGCAGGTAGCAAAAGATGAGTGCCAGCACCTCCTCTGGCAGTTGTTCTGCCATGTTGCAGGTGGGGGCTCTGCTGCTGCTCCCACAGATTAGGCCTGGAAAGAGAAGACATCCCTGGGCTCAGGAAGGGGGCCCTGGAGCTGGGGTGTAAAAATGCTTATGGTCTGTGAACTGCTATATTTTATGAAGCCTTGTGCAAAATGAAAATACCTGAATACCTGTTTACAACATTAGGAATTTCAGTTTCACAGGGCTGGGGATGTAGCTCAGAGTAGGCCTAAACTCAGTCCAACACCACCCAAAAAAATTTCAGACAGTGACAGCAGAATTTTCGATCAAGTATTCAGCCAAGTGTGGGCTCTACCCCATTGAGCAGGTCTTACTCAGGTCCTTAAAGTTGGCCCTGGGTGCCAAAGAGTGCCTTTTTTTGGTTATTTTTCATTTGTTGAACAAGTTCCAGGTGATTCTATAGGTTTCTACTAGAGAAACATTGCCCCAAACTCACCAGCCAGTAGAGGATGACTGACTACAGGGTTAATAAAGTGGGAGCCTGGAAGACTTTTGACAGGAACCACGGACCAGTAAGGAAGCGGGAGCGCTGTGTGTGTGTGTGTGTGTGTGTGTGTGTGTCCTGGAATTTGCGCCACATTTGGGGATTTTGGATACCCTCCGCCGGTCTTGTTCCTGGGAGGCATGGTACCCGGTTTGAGTACCAGGGATTAGCAGCGGTGAGATTATAAAACTGGATCCTCAGGGCTACAAGAAAATTCTGATCCCCAGGTGGCGCCCTCTAGTTAATCCACCTCGAACGGACGGAAGTCCGGCAGCTCTCACTCTGGGACCCTTAGGTTTTGCAAGAATTTCGAGATCTCAACGTTACCACCCGCCAGCGGTTCTTCCTGCTATCTATTTTACCTGCTTAGCGAGCCGGATGAGCTCCGCTCAGAGGCAAAGAATTAGCCACCGTGGTAGAAGGGTGGGCTGGAGCTGCCGGGAGCCGGGAAGGCGGGATATGGGGGCGGACAGGGCGGCTCGGGCTGAGGCACCGCCCCAGCGCCTCCGCGCACACCCGGAAGCGGAGTGGTGGAGCGGAGCCTGGCGGGCTAGGAAGCCTAGGCTCTGCGGTGGTGGCCAGGTTAGTTCAGAGGGAGGGAAGGGGGGCTCCCGGGTGCGGCGGGCGCAGAGATGGATTTATGGCTCCCGGGCGTGGGCATCGTGCGGTTTGTCATTGGGAGCTGCTGCGACCAGCTGGTGGCGGCGGCGGCCTGTTGAACTGTTTCCGTAGGAGGAGGAGGAGAGGATGCGGAACTGGAGCCTTGCAGGTTCCTTGTCCCAGCTAAGAGTTTTGGAGGGGCTGCTGGGCCATGTGGTGAGAAGGTGTGAAGGGACCAGGTCTGTGATCGTGATCCCCTTCCTCTTTCAACTTAGGCACGAGCGAAAACCTAGCATGAGGGCGCGCTAGTGGGATCCCAGGAAGTTCCCCTCCCTAGGTCCAGAGTGGTGCAGCTGAGAGGGGGTGCATCTGGCTGGGTTGCACCGAGTTGCTGACTTCCAGTCCTTGGGCCGTGCCTACAGGCGGGCGGCCCGTCTCGCCCATACAGTGAGCCAGAAGTGTTACCTGGGGACTGTCCTGTGTTAATAGGGCGTCGTGCCTGGCTGTCTTCTGGTGATTAAGGGCAGTTTTTAGTTTGGTAACCAAGTGTCCACATTAATGCCTGCCCATTATTCCAGCAACCCAGCCTGGAAGTCTCAGCCCTGCCCAAAGAGGCGGGGTGGGGGGTGGATTCCCAGGGGGTGGGGCTTTGGGGCTTCCCAAGGAAGGGTGTTCTGTGGAAGGCCACACAGGAATGATTCCAAAATGGACAATAGCAGAGCCTTCCCCACCCCACCTCTTTTCTACCTTGTTAACCGACCTCTTGACCTCCAGGCCAATGTTAGTGGTATGATGAGACATCCCCCCTCTCTATGCTTCTAGTCCCCACCTGGAAGGCCTGATGGTCAGAATCTGGGTCCTTCAGTCCCTACCTCCACTCTTTGGGCTGAGACCACATCCACCAGATCAAAACTTTCAAGTCAGATGGGCTAGGAAGATGTGAAAGAAGAAACATTTCCAGACTCTCTCACGCCACTTTTCCTGGGCTTACCTTGCCTTATTGATTGGCTCCTTACTGCTCTTAGTCCTACTTGTTACCTGGAGTCTCACCTTATATTTGTTTTGTTTTTTTAAAAATTTTTTATGGTTTTGTTTTGTTTTTGTATCAGGAATGTAATTCAGGGCCTCATGCTTGCCAGGCAGGTCCTATACTACTGAGCTATATCCCTGGCTGTTGTTTGGTTTTTAAAGAAAGATTTTTTTTTTTAGTACAAAGGAAATGTTTCTATTTTACATAAAGTAGAAAAATTGCTAAATACAAAAAAATTAAAAATTGCTCCAGATCCCCATCATGCCCAGAAATAAACATAGTACTAGTATTCTGTTAGTTTTAAAATTAAATTTCTGTTGTTCTAGAAAAGTACAAAAGAATCGATACATTTTATATGAAGAGATTAGCAGGGAAGTAATACTTCAAAGTATGTCCTCTGAGGCTGGTGATATAGCTCAGTGGCATAGTATCTGCCTGGCAAGTGCAAGGTCCTGAGTTTGATTCCAGTTACCAAAAAAAAAAAAAAAAAAAAAAAAATGAAAAGAAAAGTGTGTCCCCTGTGCTCAAAGCCACGGTAGGGCCCTCACCAGCTGTCATGTCTCTTACTACAGTGGGTGACATGGTCCTACCAGCCAGAAGAGTTACATGGGGACTGTCCTGTGTTAATAGAGCTTCAGGCCTGGCTGTCCTCTGGTGGTAAGGGCGGTTCTTAGGACACAGGTTAGGACCTGTGAACAGACCTGAAATGTAGTCTTTGCTTCAAGCTCAAGATCCTTACTTTCTCCTCTCTATGTCCAGGCTTCTGTTCCTGGCTCCTCCTGGAGCCAGCTAGGGCCACCCCATCTGCCCCAACCAGAGCAAGGGCTCACTACCCCTATTTCACCATTGTAAATGCTAAAACCAGAAAGTAAAGGAAATGACTGATGGGGGCAGGAGGTGGGATTTTCTGAGAAAAGGCAGAGAAGAGACAGGACATTTTCTCCACTTGCCTCCTCATGGGGCAACAACAGGGTCAATGAAGTGCATCCCTGGTTGGGAATTTTGCCTCCTGGTCTAGGGTCAGGGTGGTTTGTTTTGTTTTTTTGTCTTTCTGAAACATGGTCTCACTGTGAAGTTCAGGGTGGCCTTGAACTCATTTTGTAGCCCAGGCTGGCCTCAAACTCCCAGCAATCCTCCTGTCTCAGCTTTCCAAGTGCTGGGATTCAGGCAGAGGTCACCACACCCAGCACTTAGGGTCAGGTTTTTGACAGATGGATGGAGTCAGGGAATGGAGGAGTCTATAAATAGAATGATTTGAGTTGGAAAAGACAAGAGCCCATTTGCAAGGGCTTTATGACAAAGGGGAATGGTTTAGCTCACATAATTGAACAATTTGGAGTTCAGTGGTTTCAGGGATAGTCAGAGTTAGGGTCAGTGTGGTTAGGAGTACACCTCTCCATCTCTTGGCTCTGTTTCCTTCAGTATCGGTTTCATTCTCAGCCAGGCTCTTTCCAAGCAGTATCAGAGATTTACCACTTCCTTCTGATTTATCCCCAAGGGAAGGGAAGTTAATGCTGTTAGCACAGCTGAGTGCCAGGCTTGATTCTTACTGGTCCAGCTTGAGCCCTGAATGGAGGCCTGAACTAACCTATGCAGAATGGTGAGCAATAAATGTACACTGGGGCCTGGGGATTTAGCTCAGTGGTGTAAGTGCTGCCTGGCAAGCGCAAGGTTGTGAGTTCAATCCCCAGGACCAAAAACAAAACAAAACAAAACAACAAAACCACAAACCAAAAATACAAAAAACACTGGCCAGGCCTGCTTCACATACATAGACATGGAGCTAGGAGGTGGGATTTGCACTCCTAATATGTGTACAGATAAGAAGAGGGAGGAAAGGAGGTCAGAGGTCTAGGGTTAGTGGAGGGAGTCTGTGTAGTACTAAACTAAAAGTTAATTTTTTTCCTAAGGGGGAAAAAAAAGCAAAGTCAAAAGGTATAATGAGCATGCAGATGAAGGAATCTAAGGGTGGGGTTGTACACCTGCAGAGATCCTGGGTCCCAAGTTCAAACTGAAGGTCAGGCCAGAATCTAGTTGGCTTTGGGCATGGGAAGCATCCAGAATGATTCTGCTGTCATCTTTGGCTTAAGGAGGAGGCAGAGATTCTTTCTTTTCACTGCAGGGTCTTTCTCTGCTCTTCTGCCACTATGACCTGGGACTTTTTTCTCCCTCAGTACTGGAGATTAAACCCAGGGCCTTAAACTGCTAGGTAAGCATTGTACCATTGAGCTATATCCCCAGCTCATTTTATTTTGAGATAGACTTTTATCAAGTTGCCAAGTCTGGCTTTAAACTTGCCATCCTTTTGCCTCAGCCTCCTTAGTGGCTGAGACCACAGGCATGTGCCACTGCACTGGGCAACTGTGAGACTTTTCTAGAAGTCAGTGGAGGAACAATTCTTATTACAATTCTGGGCAGGGCTGGACAGGGCTTCATGTAGAAATAGAGGCCAAAGAGGCTGCCTGTGAAATGGTGAACTAATGCCCCAAGTATGCAAGCTATCTGGGATTGCTGTGGGGGATGGGTGGGCCACATGGAATTGGACAGTTGTCTCCAAGTCTGGAAGTGACCTGGTTTCCTGTCTGTAGGTCCAAGACACAAGATGGCAGCTGGGTCAAATGGGCATGAAGAGCGGGTGGGAAGTGCATACCTGTTTTTGGAGTCCTCACTAGACAAGGTGGTACTGTCAGATGTCTATGCACATCCTCAGAAGAAGGTGGCAGTATTCAGGGCTCTACGGACTGCATTGGCAGGTGCGTGGTTGGTGTTATAGATCGAGCTGGGGCTGAGGGTGGTGAGAAAGATTGGGAGTGGGAAGTAACTGGGGCCTGGGGCTAGGGAGAGGAGGAAGAGCCCTGGGTGTAGGCCTTCTTTGCTTACTGCATGCATGTCCTCGAGTAGACATGTGTGCCTAGGTCTGTGTATGATCTCCCTACTTCTGCACTAATGTCTCCCTGCTCTGTGCGCCCCGTTGCCCACCCTCCTGACCATCCAACTTACTCCTTTCTACTAATTACGCATTTCTCTCTCCTCTTTCCTCTCTCACTACAGCACTCCTTGCCTGAGGCCCCTCCCTAGTACCTACACTTCTCAGTCCCTCTTACCCCAGGGCAGAGGCCACAGAAGGCTAAAGCCAGTTGGGGGATTCTACTTCAACCTCAGCAATGAGGATCCCTCTCCTTCCAGGGGAGAGGGAACCTCACTAGGTGGAGGCTGAAGACCTGAGACCAACTCCCACTGCCCATCTTGGCGACCCAGGGCAAAGGTCCTTTTTCTGTGTTGAAAAGACTCTCCTTTTGTCTTATCCTTATTTGAACTGAATGAGACTAGGTTACACCCATTCTGTAGTAGGTTCTGGCCTGCTTTCTGGGTTATTGCTCTTGCATCCCAATTTTGTCTCTCAGCTGGGATCTTTGGTTAATCCTGCACCCTAGGCCAGAGGATGGGGACAGGGGTTCAGTTGATCACCAGCTTTGCTCTTCCTTCGGCTGCTTGGAGAACGGCCCCGCTAAGGGACCGCCTGGCGCCTGACTGCTCATCTCCGCAGAGAGCTCCCAGAGCCCCGACATGCTACAGATACTGAAGATCCACAGAAGCGACCCTCAGCTCATCATGCAGCTGCGTTTCTGCGGGCGCCAGTCTTGCGATCGCTTCCTCCGCGCCTATCGCGAGGGGGCGCTGCGCGCCGCGCTGCAGAGGTGCTTGGCGGCTGCTCTGGCCCAGCCCTCCATGCTGCTGCAGCTGGAGCTGCGCGCCGGCGCCGAACAACTGGATGCTTGGCTGACTGATGAGGAGCGCTGTGTGCAAACCATCTTAGCCCAGAAGGTGCAGCTGACTGGGGTCCGGATGGGGTAGGGCGGGGACTCACCAGCGAGAGGTCCACTGACCGTGCACTCCCTCCCCCAGCCGGACCGGCTCCGGGATGAGGAACTCACTGAGCTGGAGGATGCATTCAGCAGTCTAATGGTGGGTTCAGCAGGCCAGAGTGCCAACACGGGGGTCACTCCTGCCCCCTCGCAGTCCCCGGCCTCCTCTCTGTTGGAGGAGAAGCCGCCACCGTCGGCTGGCCAGACCTTTCTGTTCCGCGGTCACCCTGTAGGTGAGGTGCAAATGAAAAGGCAGGGTCCCCGAGTTGGGCCGGACTGGGCGGGGCATGGGCGGGTACCCGCTCTGAGATGCCCTGCGCCCACCTGCCTCTCCACTCCCTCTGCAGTGAACCGGCCGCTGAATCTGCAAGACCAACAGACCTTCGCATGCTCAGTGGGCCTCAAGTGGCGCAGGGTGGGGCGCTCCCTGCAGCGTGGTTGTCGGGCACTGCGGGACCCTGCTCTCGACTCACTGGCCTATGAATATGAGCGCGAGGGTCTGTATGAGCAGGCCTTCCAGCTGCTACGGCGCTTCGTGCAGGCAGAGGGTCGCCGCGCCACGCTGCAGCGCCTGGTGGAGGCCCTCGAGGAGAATGAGCTCACCAGTCTGGCTGAAGACCTGCTGGGCCTGGTGGATACCAACAGTGGCCTCCCCTAGGCCAGGTGCCAAGAAAGCACTGTCAGCCAAGAGTCCTGCCAGGCTTTGGAGCACCTGGATGGATCTAGGGTCCTATCTGCTGCTACTGCTGATGCCTCCCCCTTCCATTCAAGGAACTCTGAGACCACACTTAACACCCCCACTTCACTGAGCAGCAGGGGGCAAAGTTGACTGGCTAACCAAAGACAAGCATCCCCTGAGCCTGCAGGCTGCACCATGATGAGTCTGCCTAAGTCCGATGGAGACAGTGTGGATATTTTCCTTTCTGGCCAGCCCTCACCTCTTCATAGAATGTATTAAGCACCTGGAACTTCCATTTCCTAGGTATCAATCCTAGTGCTGCAAAAACTGTGAGCAAGACACGCAAATCCTATCTACCCCAGCTCACATCTGGTAGTAATAAAGTATAACACTTTACACAGTGAGTTGTGGGAATGTGGAGGCCTATTCCAGTCTGGGGTAGGCTTCAGCAGTGGGAGCTGGCTGTAGGAGGGAGCAGAGAAAAGGGCAGTGTTCCAGGCACATTCTGGGGGCAGTGTTTGGAGAAGGCAAAAGGGAAGGGTGTTAGAAGTATGAATTTAGGTCATGCATGGTGGTGCCATGCCTGTAATTCCAGCACTTTGAAGGCTGAGGCAGGAGGATTGTTTTGAGTTTGACGCCAGCCTGGGCTACAAATTTAGCTGGCTTGAACTGCATAGCAAAACCCTGTCTCAAAGACAAAAGATCAAAAAAAAGAAAGTACAAATGTAGAGTGGCTGAATGGAGGTGGGTGGGGCAGGTTGCTGAGTGACCCATTGGTGAGGGATGACATGGGGTCTGATGAGCCATTTTACAATTTGTATTTTACAAGGCCAGTGAGAAGCCTTTGAAGAGTTTGGGGAATTAAGACAGGGAGGTTGATGAGGATGAAAGAAGGGGTAAGGAAGACAAAGCTGGGACAGTGGCTACAGAGGGAGAGGAAAAGAACAGAACACCAAGAGCTGTTTAGGAAGAAATAACAGCCTGGTGACCTTGGAAGAGGAACAAAGTGAGAGAGAAGCTTGGGAAGGCCCTGTTTGCTCTGTTCCCAGGGAGTGATGATCCTGCAGGGCATCCAGGAACTCTGAGTGTATGGTTCTGAGTTCAAGAAATGGGTCAGACTAAAGATTCATCAGTGGATAGGTGGGAGTGGGTAGGGGGGCCCAGAGGTAGGTGCCAAAAGAAACCTACTAGAAAAGAAACATCCTAAAGAGGAAGGAGGAAAAGCAGGAGATCTGGAAGCCAGGGGATACTCATGTTATGGAGGCTGCCTTATCAGTCAAGATTAAGGAGCACCTTTTGGGTTGAGGGCTATACCACAGGAGGTAGGAAGTGAGGCAGTGAAAAAAGCCAGAGAACTTAATAGTCTATGAATGGAAAAGTATAATGGTTGGGATGAAGAGTTTGCTTTTTAAGGGAGCAGACAACTCCAGAAAGAGGATGGTGCTGGGTAGCACCACTTTTTAGCAGCCTGTTCTCAGACTATGGAGTGGGATAGCTATTGCATGGGCCAGGACCCAGAGACCTTGAGTTCAGGAAGACAGAGCTGTGAGCTGGCAGCAGAGGTAGGCAGGGACTGGGCCCTTCATCTCCAGGGTGCCTCTCTGCCCACTTGTGTCACAGCTTGCCTGTGAGATTAATGAAGCCTCCTCAGACCAGTGGCACAGGTGAGGTGGTCCTTTCTACCTACAGGAAGCTATGCTGGGGACCAGGGGACGCAAAAGGATCTGGGCCCCTGGTTCTATATTGCAGGGGACAGATGAAGGGCAAGGAAGCAGAGAGAAAAGAGTTCTGGACTGAATTCCAGAAGACCTCAGGGCTGTACTGTACCTTTTGGCAATCATTTAACTCCCTGAGAAGCAGTTTTTCCATCTGGGGACAAGCAATGAGAGTTGCTGGCAGGGTTCTTTCAAGAACTGGATGCGTTCTCTTGTGTGTGTGCGCGTGTACTGGTATCTGGTAGGATGATCCAGGAGTAAGGCATCCATGTTCCCCAGAGGCACTTTATGGCCCCCTGCCTGGTAGGATCAGGGTTGCTGAGGAGAGGTGCTCTGAAAAATGACCCAAGATAGTGGCCAGGTAGATACTTAAGACCCTGTGCCCCAAGGATTTGGGACCAGTCAGCTTAAGGACTCCTGGCAGCCCAGGCCCCACCCTATCTGCGCGGAGACAGCAGTGAAGGGACACAGACAGGATACTTCCTAAACTTCAGAAAGGTGGATTTGTGGAGTGAGACACACCACCACCAGGCCTTCTCCATTCACAGTCCTCCGCTGAAGCATCCTCTCCGGAATTAATTAGTCCCTACTTGGAACTGGTTCTCCCGGCACCGGGGCGGAGCTGAGCTCCAGAGGTCTGGGCACGCACAGCACAGCTGGAGGGTCACGTGGCACAGCTGTGGGTTTCCCCCCCCCTTCCTGCCAACGCAGCATTTGGCTCAAACCCCGTCTATGGCCGCCCTTGGGACCCTGTGCTGAGTCAGGGGGTCGCGCTGCTTCTAAGGGCCTTGAGTGAGTGTCGGGATCCCAGAGACCCAAGCCGGGAGTAGGGCGGGTAAAGGTATAACGAACGGACTCAGCCTCAGTGCGGCGAGGCGGGAAGTAGGATCGCGCACCCGCATCTCCCTGCCGGGCCTCGGGGCCTCGTCCTGGGTCAGGTGAGAGTTGGGTACAAAGCGGGAGCTTCTTGTTCCCTCAGCCCGTTCGTCCCAGCAGTGCGAAGGGCCCTAAGTGGGATGAACTTCTAGTAGCCTGAGGCCCCTGGGGCGTGGCGTTTTGCCCCTTCTTCTCCAGGAGGGCAGGGCTGGGAGCCCCTGCCCACTCACTGCCCGCCATTCTACCACTTCGGGAGGCCCTGCCTGCGACCCTTCGAAAAGGAAAGGCGCTGGCCACACGGACATGAGGAGGACGCTGCGCCTACGCGGGGACGCGTCGCTCACACTGCTTCTCGGTGCCGCCCTCGCCCTCCTACTCTACGTCCAGCGCGATGGCCCGGCCCCAACCTCGAGCGCGCCGCGAGAGCCAGGGCAGGTAGCACGGACCCCAACACTGAGGCCCCGCATGTTCCAGGTACCAGATGTACCAGACGCCGGCGCAGCTCCACCGGCCTATGAAGAGGACACACCCGCACCCCCCACTCCTCCTGGCCCATTTGACTTCCGCGGCTACTTGCGCGCCAAAGACCAGCGCCGCTTCCCTCTACTCATTAACCAGCCGCACAAGTGCCGCGGCGACGGAGCACCTGGCGGCCGGCCCGACCTGCTTATCGCTGTCAAGTCTGTGGCTGCTGATTTTGAGCGGCGCCAAGCCGTGCGCCAGACATGGGGCTCTGAGGGTCGCGTGCAGGGGGCGCTCGTGCGCCGCGTGTTCTTGCTGGGAGTGCCCAGGGGCCCAGGCCCGGAAGGGGCAGATGCAGAGGGGGCGGCCATGCCTGGGCACTGGCGTGCCCTGCTGCATGCTGAGAGCCGTGCCTATGCGGACATCTTGCTTTGGGCGTTTGACGACACCTTTTTCAACCTAACGCTCAAGGAAATTCACTTTCTGACCTGGGCCTCAGCCTTCTGCCCTGATGTGCACTTTGTTTTTAAGGGCGATGCTGATGTGTTTGTGCACATAGGGAACCTGTTAGAGTTCTTGGCCCCTCGGGATCCTGCGCAGGACTTGCTTGCGGGTGATGTGATTTTGCAGGCAAGGCCAATCCGTGCACGGAGCAGCAAGTACTATATCCCTGAGGCTGTATACGGCCTGCCTGTCTATCCAGCCTATGCAGGCGGTGGTGGCTTTGTTCTTTCCGGAACTACGCTGCGCCGCCTGTCCAGTGCCTGCAAGCAGGTTGAGCTCTTTCCCATCGACGATGTCTTTCTGGGAATGTGTCTGCAACGACTTCGGCTTACACCTGAGCCTCACCCAGCTTTCCGCACCTTTGGCATCTCCCAGCCTTCAGCCGCACCTCATCTGCACACCTTCGACCCTTGTTTCTATCGTGAATTGGTTGTAGTGCATGGGCTCTCCGCTGCTGATATTTGGCTTATGTGGCGCCTGCTGCATGGGCCATATGGGCCGGTCTGTGCACATCCACAGCCTGTTGTTGCAGGCCCCTTCCAATGGGACTCTTAACTACTCACCAGTGGCTGACTTCTGTCACTCAGTCACAGGATTACCAACTCAGATTACTATTGTTTATGTGGCCCTTGCCCAGACTACTGGGTGTCTGCCTCAGGATCCTAAAGAATACTGAGCTTGGCTCCTGGTGGCCCACACCATCATAAGCAGGTCTAGAATCAAAGTCATGGTGACCCACTAAGATGGCCAGGGTTGGGGGGTTAGATCATGTCTTGCCCAGCAGGCCTTAGACCTGTAGATATATTTAGTTTTCTTAGTAACACATAGGTATATATTTTGGTAGGAGCTTGGTTTCAAACCCTTTAGACGATGCAGACATATTCAGGGGGGCTCATCCTCTGTAAGGCCAGACCTCATAGCCAACATAGACTTGGTAGGCATTATGCCTCAGCCCAATCTGCTTTTTGGGAATACTGGGAATTGAACTCAGTACCTCATGCTTGCCAGGCAGGTGCTAAATCAGCTTCCATAGTTCAATCTTACTTAAAGCAGACATTCTGCTTCTCACACCCTCCTCCAGACTGAGTTCCAAGTCTTACCCCTGACTTTAAACCTTTCCTCTCGGAGGTCTTTCCTGGAGCCAACCCTTTTGGGGCCCAGGTCTGACTGCAAGACCAGGGACAGTCACAGGGACAATTGTGTCATGGTCCTACTTCTTCATCCCCTTACACCCTCACTGTTAAGTCAGTATCCTTCTAATGCCCGTAGGGAGCCCTTTTAAGTCTCCTCCATTATAAAATTTTCCCACATTCTTCAACTACCCCCTTAAAAAAACCAACACCTCCACAACTTATTTTAGTACAAACATCCCAGCAACAGCACATGGGAGGCTGCTGCTGAGGGCATAGGTGCTTTATTGGAGAGAATGTGGGTAAGGGGTGAGGAAGGTTCCCCCTTCCAAGAGGAGAGGGAACAGTCCTGGCTACCCGTGACAGTAAGATATGCAGGGTCTCTGGCCAGACTGTGGTCAAAATGGGAAGATACTCAGTCACAAAGTCATGGATATGCCACACAAGCCTGGCTGTAGGTGCAGGAACCATACAGGCAAGCACCTGGGGCAGGTCCCTTGCATATTCATCATGAACTATACAGAATGAGGCTGTACATGACTTAATTACAAAAGAGTCATATTTACAAAAAAATCTGTACACACATTTGAAAAACTCACAAAATTGTCATCTATGTATCACAAGTTGCTAGACCAAAATATTAAAAATGGGATAAAAGTATACATTTTTCTTCTCAATTCTTTTCAAAAGGATTAATATTTTAAAGCATATATATGCTACTTTCCATTAGCAAGACCTATTAAGAGATCAAGCAGCCCCACATTCCTTGAGCCCCCAGAGGCCACAAGCCATGAAAGGCCTAACCAGGGGATAGTAGCCAGGGCTGGGGTAGGGAGCTGGCCCACAGTGTAAAACAGAATGCTAAAATACAAAAAAAGGAAGATGTCTTTGGCTAAAACTTTGGCATTAAATAAAAGAGGCAAACAGAATAGAAACATAAAGCCCTACCAGCAAGGTTGGTTAGAATAGGGGGCAAGGCAACCTTGAAAGCTGGCTCCAGTGGTAACTAGGCCTGGGCACATTCCTAGATGGTGGAAAGCTGTGTTTCTCCAGGTGGGTGTGCTTCCTGGGACTGGCAGAGAGCACACACAAAAGGAACAGGGAAGGGCAGGTGGGCCACCTTGACCATAGCCAGCTCAAGTAACTAAAGTAGATGTAGTGCAAATGTTGCAACCAAGTACTAAGAACACACTACCTGCTTGCCTGAAGGGTTACATGGCAATGTGGAGCCAAAGGAAGGAGTCTGTCCTCATCCTTGATGCCTGTATCAGCCACAGACAGGGCCCCAAGTTTTCCCAATGTGTGTGGGACAGGGGTTGACATGTCCTGCCTTCTTCTGTGTTAGTCCAGAACTCCTGGGTCCAGATAACAAGGCTCAAAGTTTGTGCTTCTCTTTGCAGTCTGTCTTCCCTGCTGGCAGCAGCAGGCTTAGGATGGACAAAGAAATATCTGGGCCTCTTGTCCCATGGCAGAGCACCCAGCCCGGGCCTGCCTCTGAACATTCCAACAGCCCTTCAACACTGACAAAGTGTCCAGGAAAACCCATAGGGTGGCACTGAGATTCACTGAGCAGGATGTCACCCACAGTTCCATGGGCAGAGGGGCACAGGTGGTGATGTCCCTAGGGGAGCTCTGCTGTTCTCAGGTGGGCACCAGGCCTGGGGGGACCATATAGGGTCACAGAGGCAATGTGGTTATTCTGCATGATCTGGTGCAAGAAGAAGACAATGGGTCAAGGGGGAAAGGTAGAAGACATGTAGATGGCTCTTATGTACTGGAGGGTTGAGGTAGCCTGGAGGTTGTGCTCATGACATACCTACACAGAAGGCCTGGACTTCCTGAGCCCCCATCTTCCCTACTTCACACTAACGGGGAACTCTCCCCAAAGGTGTGCCTCTTCCTATGGAATACACAGCCTCACCACACCCATTTATCTAGTCCTTCTGGAACTGCTAAAGGCCTGCTAAAGGTGTGCCATCCAGATGGAAAACAGGGGTTACCCAATGTTTTCCCAAGCCATCAAGGCCCCAGGAGCTTTTAACCCACAATACTTTCAGTCACATGGTTCACAAGGGACTTCAGTATGCCCGGGCTGTGTCCCATTTATCCTGAGGTCCCCTCTTCCTTGTTATGTTTTCAGATACAAATACAAGATTCCCGTTACTTCTCATCTTGATGAATGTAGATTTCTTTAGCTCCTATTACCCCAGGTTTTTTCCTTTTTTTTTCTTTTTTCTTTTGAGACAGGGTCTCACTCTATTCCAGGCTGACCTTTAACTCACTGTGTAACCCAGACTGGCCTTGAACATATGGCAATCCTGTTGCCTCAGCCTCCTGAGTGCTGGGATTACAGGTATGAGCCACCATGCCTGGCTCCCCAAATTTTCCTGTTAAGTGTGGGAAGGCTAAGTATGCAGACAAGATTGTCCAGAAAGGATTAATCTGCTCATCTTTGAAGTTAGGCCCGCCCCAGTTCCTGAAATCACTTGCTAGAACCCTGCAATAACCAGCAACCCTCAGTGGCTTATTTTTAGACTCTAGCACTTACCTCAAAAATCATCCGCTGAAGACCAAAGCAGAATGTGGAGCCAAATGGGTTGGTGTTGTTTGGGGATGAGGACCTGAGGCCACAGAAGCCCAAATTAAGAAATGTAGACAAAAGGCAAAGCCAGAAGACTATCTAGTCCCTTCCAAGATGTAGGCTACTGGCCAGCAGTCTCACATGATTGCTAGTGTATAACTGTTTACCACATAGCCCTCATGGTCCTGGGGTTCAGTGTGACCTCACCCAACTCAGAATCCTACACAGTCCAACATGGCACAAAAAGTCACTGTGGGTCTGAACAGGACCCAAAGGTGAAAGAGAATCTCAAGACAGCCAGGATTAGGTCTGCAGATAGCAGGTTTTTTTTTTTTTTTTGTACAGGGAATTAAACTCAGAACCTTGCATCTGCCAGGCAGGTGCTTGTGTCACTGAGCTATATCCCCGGTCCTAGGTAGCAGCTCTGATGGGGGAAAAGAAACAGCCCAGGAGATCCAGGCTAGTTATTCCTTTTCTGAAAATTAACAGTGAGAGGGAAGTAGGGGTGGGGAGATATATAGGGCAACTCATCTGTTACAGACAAACATGGAGAACAGTTAGTCTAGTCCTAATGTGTAGGGTAGGCCAAGAAGTATGTTTTGGCAATATCAGAAGCTTCCATCATTTCTAAGTAATACACCGGCAAGCTTCCCTGGGCTTCAAAGAACAGGATGGGGGAGGGTCAGAAATAACTACTGCCCACTTACCTATGCAGGATAACAGGTTTCTCCACAGGGTGGCCCAAGAGCTCATGGATGTTATCCCACTGCAAGAAGGACAGGAGACTTCAGGGGTTAGCAGGGATCTAAATACACCTGTGCCATATGGCTGGCTCAGAGAACATGGCCCCAGAACGGTGGCAGGCTCATGCCTATCTCATTCTTGGCTGTCAGGTAGGAAAATAGGAGCTCACCTTGCTATAGGTTGTGCAGGTTTCTGTCTGATCATCTTCATTTTCTGAAAAGAGAATATAGGAAGCAAGCTGGTAGCTGGCCAACTCACCTGGGCACCAGCTCTGGGTAGAATTCAGAGTTAGCCACTCTTTGCCCTGAGATTCAAGTGTGTAGGAAACATAGCTTGTTTAGAACTCTAGGGGTTAAGAGATGAAGGGGTAAAAGGAAAGCAGTCAGGTGTGAGTTACACAAACTGGCAGTGGGTGATGGGGACCAGTGATGGGTTGGGGGTACTGGATGACCATCTGTAGATAATAAATGCTCCTTCCTCCAGAGGCCAATAATCCCTATTCTTGGTCATGTGCAAAGGCTGTGAAGCCAAGAAAATCCAGTTTCCAGAAAAAGGGACTAATCCCAGAAAAACTGAGCCTATGGGCAGAAGCAACTGGGTAAAAGCACCACTAACCTAACCACTACCAACTTCTTTGCTTGGATCTTTTCCTCTTCTTTGAGTGGAAAAGTAATTCTGAAACCCCTCTTACTCTGATGGTACTCCCTACTCACCTTTCTTTATGGCTAGGGGGATCTTGAACTCACAGCGGTGATAACTACAAATAAGGCAGAGAAAAGTTAAGGCTGGGCCTCCTGCAAGTCCTGACCACTTCCATATCCCAATCGTGCACCCCAGAAAAATTAGAATCATACATACTTGCCGTAAGTCCCAGCTCTGTGCCCTTGACATAGTATTTACTGGGAGAGGCCAGATTTAGGCACTTAACTCAAATACAAAAAGGTATTGCCCTGAAGTCTATCTAAGGAGCCTATCACCTTGGACAATATATCAAGGTTTCTGATCCTATTTACCTATCTGTAAATAAGTACAAATAGAGAAATTTAAAGCATTAGACATTGTGGCAGGAATGTAGCAGGCAATCAGTAAAAGTTCATTTCCCATGAAACAGAAAGAATTTAGGTAGAGGCTATAACTCAGTGTAGAGCATTTAAAAAAAAATTTACGTAGAGATAAATTAGTGAATACCCAAAACCATAAGTTCTTTTTCCTTGAGGTTTTCAGCCCAAAGCATCTTTCTCAGAGGTACAGGGTTAAGATTAGGGTACACTCACATGTTAAAATTATAATGCCCAGGATAATTGGTATGTAGAACAAACTTCTTCACTTTGTGTGTATTTGCATCAAAGAGGATGTCCTAGGATAGAAAACAGGTAGGCAGAGGTCCTGAGGCAAGGCAGGGACTTTTCTAACTTTCTGAATGTCACGACCTGCCAAATCCTCCTGGCTATCATTATACTCTATGGAAATTAGTAACCCCTGGAACTAAAATTCCACCTGATTTCTGAGTACTCAGACTTACATTTGATGATATCCATTGAACATGCCCTCCTGCTACTGATACTTTCCCAGCCTCTGCTAGCTGCTCAGACCTAGGACCTAGGGTTACCTCTAACTCCATCCCCAT
This sequence comes from Hydrochoerus hydrochaeris, assembly GCA_004027455.1. Lineage (NCBI taxonomy): Eukaryota > Metazoa > Chordata > Mammalia > Rodentia > Hydrochaeridae > Hydrochoerus > Hydrochoerus hydrochaeris. The sequence goes on from PVLA01000089.1 coordinate 673,169, forward strand.
TTCACATGCCAGTCAAGTCTTACTAAAGCTGTCCATTCTTGCCATCTACCCTGCTGCCTATCATCATTGGCGCTTGAACGTGGGAGTCAAGGTGTAAGAGCACTGAGTCCCTCTTGCCATTCATCCTACTCCCAGTTTCTGATTCCACAGCAGCTCTCCCATAACTCCTGGTTATCTCTGGTCTTTCCCAGATAGGAAGAGCCAATCTCTTCTCTCTGGAATCTACTCTTTCCTGGTTCAGGACATCAGACCATAGAGGCCTCACAGCTAACTTACAAGACCCATAGTCCAGGCCAGCCCTGCCCTGAGGTACTCCTTGCTGATATATTGGCTGATACAACCATTTCTCATATATGCATCCTGCCCAACAGTTGGACTCTTAAGCACTAATGGCAGCTACCATTTCTATCTGTGCCTTAGGTCCATGGTACAGAGCTGCAGCAATGTTTCTGCGCCAGTCCTCTAAGGACAGCATGTTCCCCTTAGAAAAAAAGTAAAGACAAATCAGGAAACCTAGCATTTCTTGGCACTTTTGGTGGAAGGAAATGTCTACTGTGGGGTAAACACTGTCAAGCAAAGCCAGCTGAGGCCAGGTTCTCCAATTACCAGGCATGGTTACAGTCACACAGGTGTGCTCCCCTACCCCAGTGGAAAGGAAATGCTTTTCTAAGACATCATAACTTACCACCCCAAGTGTGAAGTAGTTAAAAAAGTAGTCATTGCACTTGGATGGAACTTGTTTATGAGGGGAAGGAGAATGAATTTTCATCTGTTGGGAAAAAATAACAACAAATTAAAATCCAAACCTTAATACAGTTCTTAAAGAGCTACAGATTAGAGGTAGTGCATATCTCTAATCTCAGCACCTAGGAGGCTGAGGCAGGAGGATTGCTATTGCAGCCAGGTCTGCATAGAAAGATTCTATCTCATGTGGAAAGTCTCAGCTCCTGGTTGAGTCCAGCAGAAAAGTGGGGCAGATATGGCTAATGAAGGACTTGTTTACAAAGAAAATTGAGCACTATGGAAAATGACAGAGGCAAGGTCATGTAATCAATAGGGGTCAGTAAAAAAAAGCTTTCAATTCAGTTCACCATCAACTTTCAGTAGAACAAAGTCTATAGGAAAATAAACAGTTTGTATTTACTGTTATTTTTTTTAGACAAAGTTTTACATGTTGATCAACATCCTGAATACTGTGATTACAGGTGTGTACCACATCTGGCTTATATTTATTGCTGATGTGAGAAAGAAAGGAAGAGACAAAGAAAGGGACTGACTATTCACTCTATAAACATATCTCTCCTACCTTGTCTTCTGACTTATAGAAGACCTTATGTGGAGAGCCAAGCATGCTTAGAACATCTTGGCAGGAATCACCAAAATATACAGAACGTTCAAATACCCGCATCTTGGCATCTGCTAACAGGCCAGGTCCACAACCTGCAAATAATGAGAGAGAAGTTGTTCTGGTTCACATGAGGACTGAAGATACAGTAGACCATGGACCTGGGGGGCCCAGAGAGACTACTAGCTGTATACATCATTATTAGGTCCAGACCAGGAGCAAGACTGTATGCAAGTAGAAACACCAGCAACTACAGCTTAATTAGGACTCTAAGAGAGATCACTATCTATTTGAAAAAATTTCTCTTTTGTCTTCCACATTTGAGATTTTATTGGTTGTGTTGAGGATCAGTATGGATATTTCACTTTGTACATAATTCTTAACACACATACCAAAAATCTAAAAAGCCATGTATTGTTTCCTTTTCATTTATTCCAGTGGCTTTGCAGCTTTAAATTTAGAGGCAAATTTTCCGTAAGAGGATTAAATGCCAGTATCTTTAAATGTTGATAAAGTGTTACTCAAGTCCCACTGATTGACAATTTTGTATCATATACACTACATACCCAAATTTTCAATCTTTTACAGCACATTAACAAAATTAGGCAAGCTGGACTACCATTACCAAAGGTGTTATGAAATGCACATAATTCTGACAGGGCAACAATTATGCAGTAGTTTTCTTTAGGAAACAATTCTACTAAAAACAACACAGGAATAGAAGTCATTTAAAATATCCAAGACATATTAAATGCATGACTATGATTCCAAACTGCCATTTAGTATGCTTTGTATTGCAGGATATAAAACCCCCACCCACAGAATGTTAAGTTGGCACCCAAGACAGTCAAAGCCTCACATAATTCAATATCCCACTATTTTTTGATTGTACCAAAATATAAAAAACCAGCAAACTATTTCATCTCTAAAAAAAAAGTCATTTATACTTAATGCAATGAGGTGGGATTCCCTCCTTTTTAAAAATGTATTTTTTTTGGTACTGGGGATTGAACTCATGACCTCACACTTGCCAGGCAGGCGCTTATGCCGCTGAGCTAAATCCCCGGCCCTTTAAAAATGTTTCTAGCCATGGTGGTACATGCCTGTAATCCCAGCACTCAGGAGGCTGAGGCAGGAGGACCACTGTGAGTTTGAGGTCAGCTTGGGCTACAGAGTACAAGACCAGTCTAAACTGTGTAGTGAAACCCTGTCTTAAAAAGACAAATAAATAAAGTTTCTAGAGCTACTAAAAAACTTGCATTTACAAAATAGTTGATAAAAATATTCCTCTGGATTGCACAAGAAAGACAGAGACTACTGATAAGACATGGTATATGATTAATCACTTGGCTTTTTTTTTTTCTTCTGCTTTGTCAGAGGCTGCACTCTCCTTGCTTTTAAGTTTCTCCATTTTTTGCAGGTAAATCTTTGGTTTCTTGATTAGCCACTTTGGCCTGTTTACCCTTTGCTTTCCTCTTCCTTTTTGCTTGCACTTTTTTTGTCTGAAGATTTATCTTTTCCTGCTGTCCTTTTTGTCTTCCTTTCCACTTTTGCAGGAGCAGGTATAGCTATCTTGCCAATCTTCTCTTGCATTCCTCCTTCTTCATTGCCCCTTCTGACAGCTGGACAGCAGTGGGTAGGGGGTGTGAGGAAGCTGTGGGTGACAAGGTGCACAAGAGCCCCTCACAACTACACTGCCTTTGCCATTCCTACCACCGCCAGAGCTCTACTTGAATATATTTCCTGAGACTTAATCAGTCCTCTAAGAGTCATATGGATCTTCAACCACTCCTTTACCAAGCATTTCTTGGTTCTTCTACCAAGTATTATTATTCTTATTATTCTGATACTGGGGATCAAACTCACAAGCTTATCAGGTGAGCACTTGAGCTGCTGAGCTAAATCCCCAGTCCCCCAAGTATTATTTTTTAACTTTATATTTATTAGTATATATTTGTCATATACACTGGTCAAATTCACTAAATTCAGGGAATTTGTACTTGTACATAATATATTTTTTCCCATTCCTCTCCCCTCCTTTCAACCCTTTTTTCTTCCCTATTCACAATAGCTTTGTTTCCATTTTCTTCCCTTCTATTCTTTTCTCCCCTTCTTTCTTTTTTCCTTTCCCTTTTCATTTGAACAAGTTCTTCCTACTTCCCAATGTCTATCTTCCATTATGCTTCTTGTTTACACAAGAGAAACAAGGAGATACTTAAACTTGTGTGTCCAATTTCACTTAAAATTATGATCTTGAGTAACATCCATTTTCCTACAAATGAATCAAGTGTGTCTTTTACCAAGTATTTCTTTGCTGCCTACCATTGGTTAGGTCACTGTGTTAGATGCTGAGAAAATACTGGTGAATAAAATTGCAGTAACTGCCAAAAAATCTACCACTGAAGCTAACTGTGTAGTGGTGCAGATGACAATCTAATCAACATGCTGCTGTGCTAAGGTCAGAGCAGCAGCAGTAGTGGTAGTGGCAGCAACAGTGGGTGCCATGGATATATATGATGATAAGACACAAAGACCTGTATTAAGAGGCACTTCTTAGGAGTAAACTTAACCAAAAATTGAACTTACAAGGTCATTCTTTAGAAGAGATACAGTGAAGCTGGGTGTGGCACACACCTGTAATCCTAGCACTCTGTGAGGCTGAATCAGGAAGACTGCAAGTTCAAGTTTAGCCAGGGCAACTTAGCAAGACTGTCTTAAAATAAAATATAAAAGCTGGGCGTGGTGGTGCACATCTGTAATCCCAGCACACGGGAGGTTGAGGCAGGAGGATTGTTGCAAGTTCAAGACCAGCCTGAGCTACAAAGTGAAGTGAGTTCAAAACCAGCTTGAACTGCATAGCAAGACCTAGAAAAGACACCCCCCCCAAAAAAACCAAAAAACATGCTTTGCCCAAAATGAAAAAAAGGAAGCCAAGAATAGCAATTCCTGGTACCAAGATAACCATTAACATCACCTTACTCTAACAAGGCTTTATAGTTATCAAAGCTTTTTCATTTCTAAACAATCAATTTGTTATATATGGATGACTCCAGAGAATCAAAACCTGAAAAAACTAGGTACAGACTTCTCCAAATAACTCGTCTATTCTTAGTGCACTGAGTGGCAAATAAATGTTGTGTTTAAATTAACTAGATCCTGAAAAGCACAATTATCATTAACCTTTATCCATAAATCCTGCAGCTTAGGAAAGCCAGAGTAAGCTATAAAAGGTGCAAATTGCCTTGTCAATCAGTGTTCAAAGTCTCCAGTGATCTAAATTTCTCCAGGTACCAGATAATTGTGAATGTCTAGATGGAGTTGAATTTTCTCTTCTCTCATTCTTCTTGAAGCCAGGTAAAATTACTCTGCTTTAGACAACTAGTTAGTTTGTGAAGTATGTCTTCCTATAAATTATTGCTGGGCTTAAGAGCTGACTGTCTGTGTTAAAAGTATCACGAAGTTGGGTGTCGCAGAATATGCCTTTAATTCCACTATTCAGGAGGTGGAACCAGGAAGGTTGTTGTGAGTTGGAAGCCAAGCAGGACTGCATGGTGAGTTCAAGACCAGCCTAAACTATGGAGTGAGACCCTGTCTTGACTTCTGTGAATGTCAAAGAAGTTCTCAACAATAAATGGATTGGACAGTGATTCTGTGAAATCCTGACTTAACAGAAAGGTTTTTTTTTCCCCCTACAGAAAGACTACACAAACAAAATGTGACTATGGCGAGTGTTCTATTCAATGAGGTAGCCAGAATTGGCTACATCATATTTGACCAGGCTCCTCTTGCTACCACCTAGGAGGATTAATGTCACAGATTTCCAACTACTCTATTTAAAGCAGTGATCCTTCTGACCTTGTTACCACATGTTGATTCTCTGTAAAACTATAGCTCAAGGGCAATACTTCTTTTATTTCTGCGGTACTAGAAATGGAACCCTGGGCCCCTGGCAAGCATTCAGGCAAGCACTTGTGCTGCTGAGCTATATCCCCAGCCTTCTATCTTGTTTTGGAAACGACATTTTAAGACATTTTTAACCTGGCAGCTATAAACTATTGAGGAGAGTGAGTTCACAATTTATATACATGATTCTTAATAGTTAAGAACCACTGTTTCAGGGACTGACATGAGAGTCTAATTTATGAAAAAATGCTGGTTAGATAATAAGAGGATGGCCCCTTTGTTGACTCCTAGACTGTCTATATGGGGACGAATTCTACAAGACAGATTGCAGTCCTAATTAGGCACAATCTAAGCTCCAAAGCAGCTGACACTAGTCAGGTATAAGAACAACACAAAATGAGGTATCAATCCTGGAGGGAAAAGCTACTGAAGATGAAAGCTCTTTTTTTTTTCTTTTTTTAAATTGGTACAGGGAATTGAACTCATGACCGCCTGCTTGCAAGGCAGGTGCTTATGCCGCTGAGCTAAATCCCCAGCCCCAAAGCTCTTGTTTATGGTCAGCAGAACCATAGTTCACTTGCCTATCTACTCCACGAACTTGCCATTAAGGGTAGACGAGAGAAGAGCAGACAACACTGCAGCCCAAAGGAAACAACCCAGCAACTGCTACAAAGGTACATAAGCACAGTAGATTTTTATGCATGCTGAAAGAAGTGGTGCCACTGTTGTTTATTAAAATTTGCTAAAACCAGGTATGGCAGCGCACTCCTGTAAACTCAAGCACTCTGGAAGCCTGAGGTAAGAGGATGGCAAATTCTAGCTCAGCCTGGGAAACTTAGTAACTTAGCAAGATCCTGTATCAAAACAAATAACAAAAGGGCTGGGAATGTGGCTTAGTGTGAAGGCCCTAGGTTCAGCCCCCAATTCCGTCAAGGATAAGACTATGTCTTTCCTACCTGGTGGTACAAGTCTATAATCCCAGCACTTGGCAGGTTGAGGCAGGAGGACTACTGGTGCAAGTTCAAGGCTAGCCTGGGTTAGTTCAAATGAGTTCAAGGACATAATGGGACCTTGTTTCAAAACAAACCAAATAAACAACTGACAAAACAAAAACGAAAAACACCCCACTATGTCTTATCCCATGATAAAATTAAACAAAAGTCAGGTATAGTAGTGCAAGCTTTAATCTTAGCACTTGAGAGGCTGAGGCAGAATTGCTGCAAATTTGAGGCCAGTCTGGGTTACATAGCAAGAACAAGTTCAAGGCCAGCCTGAACTACATAGTGAGACACTGTCTCCACAAAAATAAAAAAAAAAGTTTTAACAGTAAATATCTGCATCATTTGTCTATCAAGTATCTGTCAATGAACTAAATGTTTATGTTCCCTTAAAATTCATATGCTAAAATCTGGATTCCTTGATGTAATGGTATTATGAGGCAGGACCTTTAGGAGATGATTAAGTTATGAGAATAGAGACCTGACTGGGATTAATGCCCTTGTAAAAAGATCCCAGAGAATGAGTTCCTTCCAACATAGGAAGACACAGTAGAAATCTATGAACCAGAAAGTGGGCCTTCACCAGAAAATAAATCTATCAGTCCCTTTTTCTTGGAATTCACAGAGCTCTGAGACATTAAGTTTCTCAGCTTATGGTATTTTGTTACTGCTGCTTGAATGGGTGAAGACATATTTCTTTCTTTCTTTCTTTCTTTCTTTCTTTCTTTCTTTCTTTCTTTCTTTCTTTCTTTCTTTTTGGTCTTTTTGAGACAGAGTCTCACTCTGCAGTTCAGGCTGGCCTCTTTCTTTCTTTCTTTCTTTCTTTCTTTCTTTCTTTCTTTCTTTCTTTCTTTCTTTCTTTCTTTCTTTCTTTTTGGTCTTTTTGAGACAGAGTCTCACTCTGCAGTTCAGGCTGGCCTTGAGCTCACTCTGTAGCCCAGGCTGGTCTCAAACTCACAATGATTCTCCTGCCTCAGCCTCCCGAGTGCTGGGATTACAGGCGTGAGCCACCATGCCCAGCTGAAGACATATGTCTAAGTTTATAAGTTTTTAGAATGCCCCTATGAATGCATATGATGGGAAAGCTACCCACCTCAAAGCTAGTAACTGACCTGCAGCAAGTAGGCGAAGTCGTAAACCTGAGGGTCCAGTTCCATCTCGAAGAACATCTACACTCTCAGCATACACATTGCCCAGGAAACAGCTCAAAGGCATCATGGGAGCCCTAGGGGCAGGGACAGAATAAATCAGGTCTTGATTCTCTTTCCCTGGTAGCCATGGCCTTAGAATGATGCCCTACACTTACTTGGTATCTTGTAGGCTGTTTCCACTATAGATGTACATTCGTTTTACAGTTGCTCCATGGGGTATCTGGAGAGAAGCCAGACCATGGGCAAAATTGGGCTGCAAACACAAGATAAGTTTTACTAAGGGCACACTGTAGGTCATATGACTCAGGCTCTTGGTCAATAAACTTATGCTAACAATGTGAATTCATCTTTAAGAAATAGGTAACTGAAAATCCAGAAGACAAAAGCTCCAAACTCTTGGCCACTGAGAAAACTGAAGTGATTAGAAGCTTTAAAGACATGACTAGGCTTATCTCTGAATACCCTCTGCAGTGGCCTCTTTCTGAGAATGCTGGCCTACGCCTTGCTTTCCTGTCAACTCTACCCACTCTACATTCTCTGACTCTCAGTGAGCCTCGGAGACAAGGAAATCAGAGGCTGGATGCCTGTCCAACCTCCCAACCCCCACAATGACTGCTGCTGACCCCATGCCATAAGGGCAAGATACCAAGGAACTGAAGGGCTAACCTCATACTTGGGAGCTTCAGTCCATGAGTCTAACTGAAAAGAGAAAGACAGTCCTCTGAAGTTGAGGTGAAATAGCTGCTCAGCAGAGTTGTACACTATGGGAGTAGGAGACAAGAAAATGACACAGCTGATTGGCATCTGAAGTCACTAATATAAACCAGTCTGGCAGGGAGTAATGACTAGCAACACCTTCTTTATGTCTTGTTTCTGAACTGATTTATTAGGTTAAAAATATAAGGGAGAAGCTTTCCTTCACATACCCAAGCACCAACCTCACAATCCTCAAGTATGGTAGATCATACCATCTGTTAAGATATGGTTATGGGATGCCACTGATGACCCAGGGAATCAGATGAACTTGGTTTACCTCCAGGATGAGTTGCGCCAAAAGACTGGTCAATCTGCTCAATGGTGGGAGCTATAGCTTGAGAGTTGAAATGAACACCACTGAAAAATAAAAATACTTTTTTAATACTAGCTTTGCAAGAATGGCTCATAGATCATGAGACACAGAGGCTGGAAAAGTTATTTTTGTGATTCAGTGAGTACAATTACGTAAAAATAAAATGTTTAATTAAAAAGTTTTTAAATAAGGGAAAAGTGGGCTGGAGATCATGCCTGGCAAGAATAAGGTCCTGAGTTCGATTCCTGATACCAATAAATAAATAAATAAATAAACAAGTAAGAGAAAACAAATGAGTTGAGAAGGTCAGTTCTCATGCAGCTGATACACATCACTGACTTTGAGTTAGGGGACAGAGAAGACAGACCTTAGTTTAAAGGCTCTAGTAAGGCTAAAAGACCATCGGAACCTGCAGCAGTCTGTGCTATTATGCATTTGTTTATCTACTCCTCAATCAGCAAACATTGCCTGAGCTTACCCCAGGAGGCAATACCCCAGGAAGCTGGTCTTCATCACACTCTTGTAAAGGGAAGCTTACTGAAAGGAGTATGCTAGATGCTAGTGTAGCATTACTCCATAGTGTGGGCTCAAGTATCTATGAACTATACAGGACAGTGGCAGCAGATCTGTAAGTATGCATGTTAATTTGTTTTTCTCTTAAGACAAAAGATGTTAATGTATCAGTTGTTTTTTCTAAACTAAAACCTCAGTATTTTTTAATTGGAATGTTGGCACTTTGGGATAAATAAGTGGGTTTTGGGTTACAGTTTGGGCACTCATCCCTAAAATGTTTGTCATCATTGGTATACGTCATCTGCATATTCATTCTAAAAAAAAATTGGCTCTAAAGTGGTGGTGGTCTGCATTCCTTTTAGTCTTGGTTCTGGCATCTGAACTACCTCTGCTGCCCATGAAAACATGTGCCAAAGACAGATTGGGCAAGGTGGGGCAGTTATGACTTAGGAGACTGCCATATCATCTCTAAGCTGAGGTCCCACTTTGTTGAGAGGGTTAGATGACATATATGGGAAGTATTTAACACAGAGAATATCTGTTATGAGGTTAATTTCCTCAGAAACTGAGCAGGCTGGGAGTTTGCCTCAGGAAATCAAAGCATCAGACAATAACCCAGGCACTGCTACCAATGGAATCCTTTACTAACTTAACAAAGACAGTAGATGAAGTCTGTCTGTACCAAGTATGACCTGTACCAATAGAAGGGGAACTTACCAATATTTTAACTTTACTTTAGTCAAGTCATATACTTCAATCACCTAAAAAAAAAAAAAAATCAAATGTTAGAGTTGCTAATGCTTTCAAGCTGATTAAAATGACAGACTGAAAAAAATTAAAAATAAATTTATAGGGGCTAGGAGTATAGCTCAGTGATAGTGTATGTGCAACATTCTGGGTTCCATTTCTAGCAGTAACAATAACAACAACACAACCTCCCCCTACCCCCTCAAAAAAGCTAGACATAGCAGCCCATGCCTGTAATTCCAACTACTCTTGAGGTTGAGGCCCAAGTGCAGGTTCGAGGCCAATCTGGGATTTTACTTAGCTGTAAAGCATGTACATAAAATGGATGAGGTTGAGTCAACCCCAATATCAAAAAAAATCAATCAATCAATCTATCTATATCTAGAAGCACTGACTGTTATCTTTTGTTCGCATTTTAAAATTAGAGAGAAGACAGCTAGGCATGGTGGCATGCTGTGATCTCACTTCCAGCTGAGGCAGGAAGACTGCTGGGAATTCAAGGTCACTGTTGGCTATATACTGAATTCAAGCCAAGCCTGAATGACATACACAGTGAGACTCTGTTTCAAAAAATCAAAGGAAAAAAAAATAGAATTAGAGGAAAGAAAAAGTCAGAACCTATTTCAATCCCATCTGAAGGAAAGACTTACTGTTCCCTCTGCTGGGCCCTCATGGCATTTAAACACTTTCCTCCATACTTTTCTGTTCACTAGTATCACTAAGTTAGAGTCCTTGACTGACTCATTAGTTTGCAGGAGGAACATGCTCAATGCATGTCAAGCAAGTCTGCCTAGTATGAAGCTAGTTAAGGGTAATATGATGCTTGGAAACATGAAAAGCTGAGAGGAGTGGAGCTGGGCAAGGAAGGCAGGGGAATAGTTATGATTTACAAGATAGTTAAGGTCCCCTTTGGAATGCCTGGGTTACACTGGGTACGGTGGTATACACTATAATCCCAGCACATGGGAGGCTGGGAGTAAGGACTGCCATAAATTTGAGGTCAGCCTACACTACAAAGGGAGACCTTGTCTCAAAAACAGCAACAAAGAATGCCTGGGTTATGGCAGTGTACCATGCCAAACTGGTATGCCATTTCACTCAGGTTAAGGCTTTATCCTGGCACAGCCACAATTTTCAATCAGAAGTCCTACTCATTAAAGGTACAAGCATACTTCTACTCTGACTCTTACCACTATGGCTAGCCAGGGATCTTTCTAAGGGATCATGTTCTTTAAACTTACTTAGCAGCTCTACTTAGCAGCTCATTTGTGGTGTGATACCAAGAACCTGGAAGTACTCAAGTCTTCTGGAAAGGTTACTTCATAACCTAACCAGGAAAATGGATCTGGTATGCTACTGTTTGGTGCCTACATTCATCCAACCTCATGACTCTGAGGCAAGAGTTTGGTGTCACATGTCTAAACTGTGACACCAAGGCATTTGAAAACAGTATATTAAAAAATATCCTGGACTGAAACAGGCATTAGCAAACTATATTCATATTCCAATTAAGACATCCTGTACACCAGAAAGTTGTTTATATTTCTACAATCAACTCTTAGTGGTATTATGCCCAAGACCCAACATTGCAGAAGAGCAGTTTCTATTTTGTATTTTCCAAGTTACACTGTTTGACACAAGAAATGAAGTAAAACAAATCAAGATACATAAGCCTCACTAAAGTCATTTGGTTCAATTCTGTAATTAGGGCCCATTCTTAGTACTTCTCAGCCTTTTTTTTACCTACCCATTTCAGGCCATTTTTCCCTTTTTTTTTTTTTTTTTTTTTTTTTAGGCAAATAGGCACAGCTTCATTGTGGTGGTCTCAGAATCCAAGTTTTGTACCCACTTACAAATTTTGGAAACATTTCACAAGAGTATACATTAATCATCTCTAGAAAGACTGGTTCAGCCAGACACAGTCATTAATAGTTACCTTAAGTCTCTGATTGAAAGCATCAAACAGTAGTTTGATCCCGTCCTGAGTCAAGTTAAGGATGAGGTCATGGCTTAGAGGAGACTATAAAACAAAAATAAAACATACTCTAACAACTAATTTATTCACCAGCACAAGCATATACCAAAAGCCTTATAATATAAATGCAATGCATAGAGGATACTCAAGAGTAGACAGTCCCTGTCTCTCCAAACTAATGAGGTTTGGAAGTGAGAAAAACTGTAGCATGAATGCATAGTGCCATCTACTTCCAGCCTACAGCTCCTACTTCATAATACTGGCTGCAAACAGCACCCACCACCACCTTCCAGGCTTAAGTACAAATATCTGGCAAAAGGGACAAAATCATGTGATATACAAGTTTTTCCATCTGAGACTCCAGCATCCACATTTGTTATATCAGTTTACTGCCATCAAACCTATAAAGCATTCGATGAGGAATGTATGCCATGTGAAAAGGCCAAGGATCCAAACTCAGCAGATGCTATTTATACATGTCAATGGAACCTACATCCACATCTATGCTCTCTGTACATGCTTCAGGGAATACATTTATTCTGTGCATAATTTCAGCCAAATTCTAGGCCAAGAAATACCTTGCAATCTGATTATATGTAAGACGTAAAAGATTACATATCAATGGGGCTGGGGATACAGCTGAACATCACAGCATCTGCCTGACAAGTGCAAGGTCCTGAGTTCAATTCCCACTTCCAAAAAAGAAAAAAATCCCAAAAAACCAAAAGCCCAGAGATGAAGATTACACATCAGAGCTGAAGTGTGGATCCCAAAATATTAGATACTACCTTGATCTGTGTTATGTAAATTACTCTTTCTGCGTATCTGCCTCTCTGCATATTGCAGAGATGATTCCAGGCCATTTACTAAGCTCAGTTCAAGGAACTCAGTGCTTCCCACCACTCTCACAGTCACTCATCCTCGAGCCACTCCCCTCGTGGAGAATTAATTAAACCTGGGTTTGGCCTTGAATAGAGGCCTTTGTTCCAGTTAACCATCACCTAGCTGGACTTAGGACCCCTTGGCTCCCCACAACTATAGATATGCCTCAGTCTTTATTCTCATCGTGGGTTGCACTAAAAGTGGTAGACTGAAATTAATTCACTAGAATTCCAATAATTTTCCTTTGGAATTACAAATATAAACTTTCCAGATTGTGACAAGGACTGGGAAGGTTCTCTCTCATCCTATATTATATGTGCTTCTTTCTGAAAAGCCTAAGATCTAAGGAGTCACATTTTTACATCTTCCTCTCTGAGCCTAGGGGGAGAGAAGTAAAGGTAGTAAACAGTGCCTTGATGACCTTAGTTGACTCTTAAAACTTTTTTGAACTCAGGTTTCTACTCAAGAATACTATGGGCCAGGGATTTAGCTTAGTGGCCTAAACGCCTGTTGGCAGGCGCAAGGTCATGAGTTTGATCCTCAGTACCAAAAAAAACCAAAACCAAAACCAAAAAAAAAAACAAAACAAAACAAAAAACAAAAAACCAGACAGATCATAAGGTCAGAAAGACCAAGCACAAGTCAGATGTTTGAGGGTATCCTGGGTGACTTAGTGAGACTCGGTCTCAAAATAAAAAATAAATGCCTTGGAATGTAGTTTAGTGGTAGTGTACTTGCCTAGTATGCACAAACCCTGAGTTCAATCTCTAGCACTGCAAAAAAGAAAAGAAAAAAAAAGTAAAATAAAAAGGCTGGGGATGTAGCTCAGTGAGAAGGTCCTGGGTTCAATCCCTAGTACTTTCCCTTCCTCACAAATGAGAAAGCCTTAAGCACAGACACGGCACACAGAACTTTCCTCCTTCTGTTCCTGCTTCTGGTTTAATGCAATCAAATCAAGGACTCAATGTCTAAAGACTCACTGCCCTGATCCAGGCTGCCTAGAAGTAAAAGCAAAAACACCACCATTTAAAACATGATTGTTTTTGTCTCAGTAAGTGTTTTTTTTTGGGGGGGGGTACCGAGGATCAAACTCACAACCTCGCGCTTGCCAGGCAGGCGCTTATGCTGGCTAAGCCCCTGGCCAACATGATTATTTTTGAAACTGGTACACAAAATGGTTCAAAGGGCTTAAGAGTTTTTCAAATGGAGATTCTTAAAGTAGACAAACTGACAGAGCTGCAACTGTCAGAGAAGGACAGGAATGGAAGGACAAGTGTCACTGCTGATGTACCTTACCAGGGAAGTTTTCTCTAAGAGCCTTCAGGGATTAGCTCAAACTGTGTGCTCCACTTTACCCCAGTAATCCCACAACACAGCAGACCCAGATGGTACCATTGTGCTTGGCAAAAACTAGAAGAATGTTATCATCTTCCAGTAGCTCTATATAAATGCATAAACCATTAAGTCTCAAGCAAGACAACAAAACAGTGAACCGGATCTTGGGTTACTAGTCTCAATCCATAAATTCCACTTTGGAGAAGGCCATTCCACGGAAGTGAACAAGAGGAGGCAACATTTTTCTTTCAGGACTCTTCCTTGAATGAGGAATGCTAAGAGAATCTGGATTTTCTGATACTCACACTAGATCTGATTATGTTTTTCCTTGGCATTGTTACAATTTAGGACATAACAAAGTACTTTTTGAAAGCAAGCAAATCACTTTCACAATCAACATGTGAAATCAATGTAATATAAATAAATATTTTATATTCTTGGAACAAAAATACACACGAACTATGTGATGCTCAAGCACACATAGGAGGAATACATGTCATGGAGATTGAACTCCTTGAGTAATTTAGGTGACCCCCATATGAAACAACAGTTCATATGGGTTAGAAAACATAGGTTTTTCACTCTAGATCTGAATTCAAATCTCTGCTCTTCCCATTTCTTGGTTGTGCAACTTGTGGCAAATTAATAACTACAAAATAAAGCTATCTGCTAGTAGTTGTTACCATCTTTTCTCCTATAATAAAAATGGAATCTGGCTGGGTATGATGGTACATGCCTATAATCTCAGCCCAGGGAGGCTAAAGTACGAAGATTTTGTGTTGGAGGTCAGTCTGACTATCTAAAGAGTTCAAGGCCACCTCCGACTACAAAGCAAAACTCTATCTCAAACAAAAAGAAAAACTAAACAACAATAACAAAAAAGAAAGATGGGATCTACTTGATGTACACATTTAATTTCTAAAATATAATTTGTATAGCTACAGTAAGATATTTCTATAACTTTTAAAAGAGGCGAATGTTTTCTGTAATTGGTGAGAAGCAAAGAGACTTAGAAAAGTAAGGGAAGAAATCGCCTAAGAGTATCAGATCCATGTTTAAGGAATACTACATCAGATCTCTGAGAGATAATCTTTTTGATCTTTGTCAAGAGATTACTCTATTAATCACATACTGATTTTACAGGAAAAAAAATCAAACTGGTTATTAATTTACCACAAGTTGCACAGCCAAGAAATGGGAAGAGCAGAGATTTGAATTGAGATCTAGACTGAAAAACCCATGCTTTCTAACTAGTTACAGATACTTAGAAGTATACTGGGGAGCATGAGCTTAATGTTAACGAATCCTACAAATACTAGAATAATGGACAATGAAGGTAGTGATGTAAGAAATAAATTTCCTTTTTACAAATTTAAGAAAGCTTAACGCCTGTTTTCAAAAGCAACCAATCTTGAGGGTGTCTGACTCTAATTCAACTTAGTGTATACATGGATATAAGCTCAAGAAGCAAGCCCATTTCCCATTTTGATCGCTGATATCTGTCATGAAGTAATTTCCTTACAGTTTAATATGAAAGTTAGACTCTGTTATAGATGATCTCTTAGCAGAAACAAAAACAACAACAACAACAAACAATAAAAAACAAAAAACCTCCATACCAAAGTACTTTGAAGGCAAGTACTATTGCAAATCAAACGATAGTCCCTCAGGTGGCTTCCCATTGAGAAGTCTATCTTTCTTTCCCCCCTGTACTAGGGCCTTCACAATGAGACATGGTCTTGTTAAGTTGCTCAGGCTGGGTAAACTTGCAACCCTCTTGCTTCAGTCTTTCATAGTGCTAGGATTACAGAAATGCTCCTACACATCTAGCAAAGCACCCACCTTCAAGACCACTAGGCAGGTCAAGCATAGATAAAAAACATGTTTAGTTTTTATTGCTCCTCTAAAGCTGGCAGCACCAGATAATTAAGACCCAAAGTTTTAGAACCCAGGTGATAATATACATAGGAACTAACCAGTGCTAAAAATGTTCCCACTGGAACATAACAATCCCTGTTAGCTGGCCTCTCCCTGATGACCTTTGGAGGTGACTCACTAGCCAGGGATGCTATTTCAGTAAACAAACTGGCCACAACTCACCTGCTCACTGTAGAGAACCTGGACGTTTTTGATGATTCGACAGTGCTTCTGAAGAATAGCCACTGCCTGGGCCAGAGGCATTCCTGAAACAAAGGAAGGACACTTGTGTTGGTTACTTGAGCTACCCAGGTACTGAAACAAACCACCGATCAGAAAGCCTTCAGACAGGGTGGTGCTACTAAGGCCAACAGATATGATTAAATTAAAGTTCAGTAAACAGTGAAAGCTAGAATAAAGTTAAACACTAAGCAAATGAGACTGCCCAGGGGAGGCAGTGAATAAAGAAAACAGTTTCCTAGAAATAGAAACATCCACACTGATCCCAAACAAATGAAGAGCTAAGAGAAGGCAAAGTCAGCACGTACCAAAGAACAGGGCAAGAAATGCACTGTCTGCAACACTTTAGAGACAGTCTTCTGAACTGCCAATTCTAGTTGTCACTCTGCCATAGATGATCTATAACCTGGGCCAGGTCCCTTCTCCTCTCTGGCTTTGGCTCAGGAGCTCTAAAAATAGTTCTATCACATTGTATTACTTATAAAGTCCCAGTAAAAAATTTCAAAATCAGTCAGGTGTACTGCCAATACTCTGGAAAGCTGAGGTAGAAGGGCCACAAGTTCAAGTCTAGCTTGGGGAAGTTAGCAAGACCTTGTATCTAAAAAATGAGGGTTCAGAGATGTAACTGAGTGCAAAGGTCCTAGGTTCAATTCCCATACCACAAAAGAAAAAAAGAAAAGGTTTAAAATCACACATGTACGAATCAATTTATGTTACCAAAAATTTCACTACATTTTTACTTTAAAATCCACAAATCTCTTGGCCTATTATTAACAGATTTATATATGCTTCCAGTTTAGGTAATCCGTATCTCAAACATTCCAGGAACTACAAAGATCATCAAAAACTTTGTTTTCAGAGTTCTCTCTCTCTCTCTGTTTCTTATTGTTTGTGGTACTGAGAACAGAATCCAAGGATGTTATGGAACTGAGCTGTATCCCTGGCCCTATTTTATTGATGTTACAATACTGGGGATTAAACCCAGGAAGTGCAGTGCTACATCCCCAGGACCCCTCACCCCTTTTGAATTTTGAGACAAGGTTTCACTCATTTGCCCAAGCTAGTTTCTCTCACTTTTCTTTTTTAATTTCAACTTAACAAGAAAAAGATTTAATTAGAAAGTTTAAAAATTGTAAGAGATCAACACATGCCTGTGATCTCAGCACTTAGGAAGCTGAGGCAGGAGGATCACTTCGAGTGAAGGCCAGCCTGAACTATATACCAACAGCCTATCTCAGAAAACCAAAACTAACCAAGACAAAACAGCCAGCCAGCCAAACAAATAAACAAAACACAGAGAGTACAAAAAATAGGAAAGGAATCCAGGCTGAATATCTGGAAGGGGCACATTCTTAGAAAGGGGATTAGACTAGCCTCATCTCAAACTCTTGATCCTCCTGCCTCAGCCTCACAAGTAGATGGGATTACAAGTGTGTCCTATAATGCTTGGCTTCATTGTATGTTTGTTTATTTGTTTGTTTTTCAGCTGTAGTCCCCCATACAGCCACATCCCCACCCTTTTTAAAATTTTGAGACAGGGTCTCAAGTTGCCTAGGCTGGGTGTAAACCACAAAGAGATCCACAGTGTGGTTGTGATCCTTCTGCCTTAGCCTCCTGTGTACCTTGGGGTCACAGGCACAGCTGGCCAGGCCTGGCTTCTGTTGTATTTTAAGCAACAGAGACTTACAGAAGTGGGTCCCAGGCAATCTAAAAACAAAGAGAGTGGTGGTACCAAGGATAACCTGAGGACAGGCCTCAATCAGCACCAAGTGTGGTGGATAAATCTTGGAAAAACAAATTATGAACTTGGGAGGCTGAGGGAAGAGGATCACAGAGATTTTGAGGCCAGGCCAAACAATACAGAGAGATCGTACCTCAAAAAAGCAAAACAAATGAACAAATATCCCAAAATAACAACAAAAATCAAACAACCACAAAACACCCAACAATAAAAACAAAAACAAAACTTGTAGCCCAGCTACACTTAGGTCAATCTATTCTTTTGAGAAGCCAATGTTGAATTTGAAGGATGCTGAAGCACCCTATAGTTCTTTTACAGCATTATAATAAAGTGAACTATTTCTGTAATCCTTCCATACCACTAGCTAAGGTCTTGGGGTATAAGACCACTATTCAATTTCCAATGTTCATGAGCAGATCCAACAGAGGTATAAGCCATTTTTGCAGAGGGGAGCCTTCAAGGCTTACTAAACAAGGACTCTCAGAGAAGGCTGAGATTTTATCAGTGGCTCCGCAAATCTATCTTCTTTAGACATTTTAAAGACTAATTTTTTAAAATTTAGACATATAGAAAATATATTCTGCAAGTCTCACTGAAAACATTATTTCAAACTTGCACTGCCTGCAATCCACCATGGCCTAATTATCTTAGCATTCACAGGTTCCTCTTGGCTTAAGTTTTCTTGTTTCTGCATAATCTCCTAACATTATACAAAAGGCAGGAAGGCAGCCAAGTTGCTGGATGCATCTCCCTGTTATGATGTGAGGAGAATGACTGCAAGGGCAGATACATACATCTGCATTTACAGATTACATTAAGAAATTTGGAGACAAAAATTGAGCCCATCCTTGGAAGAGCCAAGAGAAGTGATAGCAGGAAGCCTGTTCAACTATGGTTTATCACCTCTATTTCCTCTCTGAACCTATTTTTTACCTAGCAAATTGAAAAAATACCTTACAGCGTTGCAGTGACAAGAAGCAAGCACTGACTAGCTCTCTAGCCTTGGAATATAATTTTACAGCACATTCATTTCTCAGACCAATCCCTAACTAACAGCCCCAATAGCATGCAGATGTATTGAGAGTGGGAGAAGAGATTAGGGAGCAGAAAACAAATGACTTACACTATTTTAAAATGCAAGTTTTTTTTTTTTTTTTTTTTTTTTTTGTACTGGGGATTGAACTCACAACCTTGTGCTTACCAGGCAGGCACTTATACCACTGAGCTAAATCCCCAGCAAAATGCACAAGGAATCATGAAGGTTTAGGTTCTTTGAGTTCCCTCCAAAGTTTAATTCTGGACTCATACAGAAATGTCCTTCTAATTTTGGCTGCTATTAATATAGTCTGAAAGAACTACCCACTCTGTGATTCTTGGAAACTGACTGTTAGAATGTGGGATTAAGTTGTCAAAACAGTTACCAGAAGAGGCCTTGCTTTTTCACTTGGTTTTCTGAAAACCCTGATTTCAATCCTACTCACTACTTTAGACCAAGTGACACTGAATGCTTGTCCCACAAAGAGATCCACAATGTGGTTATATCATTAACACAGTGTGAGGTATAGCTGTGGTTTTTATCCAGACCTAGGAAGTCCTGGTGTGGGCAGAAGCTGTCAAGGAAGGGGAGGAAAAGGTTAACTAGAAGCTAAACAATGTTACCATGTTACTATTGGCCTCTCAATCAAGGTCTTGGGGCTTCACAACAACCTAGAACATTTCATAGCAGCTAAAACTGTGAGGATCTCCAGAAGAGTGGTCTAAGTTTTACTGAGAAGACCTCAATAGAACTGACCCTACAATTTGCAAATACACTGACCACCAGTAGGGTCCTACCAGGTTTCTCCAGTATGCTGTCTCCACAGACAAGAGTCTTCCACTTCAAGGATAAGCCATGATCCAGTGAAGCATCTGACTCAGTTTTGTAGCCCACACTAGAGTGACAAAAGTTCATTCAGCAAACAAGAAGCAGCAACAGCTGCTTCCCACCCCCTTCTCTTGGTGATGGAACATCAAAATAAACACACTGGAGTTACTGAATGCAAATATCCTTGTAATAAAAGTAGTGATGTTGGGGATAACGATGGTGGTGGGAGAAAACTGGGCTACCTAAACTTGATTACAAACTGTAGGTATTTCCCCTTAATTCTTACTGTACTCAACTTTTAACTTGTATAGCAGAGGGCTGGATTTAGAATTACACCATCATACAGAAGACTACAGTTCAAAAGAAGGAAACAAGTCTAAAGTTGCCTTAACAGACATAAAGTTGGTCAGGTGTGGTAGTGCTCTGTAACCCAAGCTTTTGGAAGGCTGGAGCAAGAAGGCTGCTGCGAGTTCAAGCCCAACCAGAACTACACAGCAAGACTCTGCCTCAAAAAACAAACAAATGACAACAAAAAACAAAACAAAATGAACACAAGAATAGATAATTCCCCTTGACCAAATCCCCACTGTCACATTACAGATCAGAGTCTAAGTCTCCTAAAGAGGGAACCTACATCACCAAAATGCACAGAGAAACAGATCAGAGACCATGGTGGTGTTAACAGATGTCAGCCACTTCTATTATGCTGTGCAGTGGGAACAGGAATCACAATAGTAGATTCGCAGACACCAGTGAGGGTTACTATAGGTACTTAAGTGCCAAAGAGCCATGAAGATCTAAGGCATGCAAGCTCTTAGTATCACCACTATTACCACTACAGCCTCACTGTCCCAGGAGCCACCCTGCTGAAGCCTGAGGCGAGGGTGTCTTTGTCCCATAAAGCGACTGACAGGCACATCTGGCCAGTTGGAGCAGAAATCCAATGCCTGGAGCCCAAACTGTCGAAAGGACAAATAGGCAAGAAGCCACAGGCGGGCGGCCTAGAGAACAAGAGACCAGAGCCGGGTGCGGTGGCGCACTCCTGTCATCTCACCGCTGGGGAGGTTGAAGCAGGAGGATCACGAGATCAAGGCTAGCCTGTTCTACACAGTGAGTTCGAGGGCAGCCTAGAGTATAACACGAGACTCTGTCAAAAAAAACAAAACAAAACCCAAAAGACGAAAAGTAAAAATCAGTGAATGGCGTCCTACCGAGGGACCTCATACTCACCCAGGGTGAATTCCCATTGCTCGTTCCCCAGAGAGCGTTCAGGCACCACCTCCAGGTCCAGCATTGGTTCGCCTGGCCGGGAGGCCTCCCTGCGGTAAGGCAGATAGGACCAGACCTAAGGAGACAACACAGCAGCTAACTCGCCGCTCTCGCCAGCTGGTGACAGCCGTGCTACTCACCCCGTCACCGTCCCCAAGTGGCAGTACCAGCCCGACACCACACCTCACCTCACTTTACCTCACCTGCTGCAGAAGCGGTGGTCAAACCAGCAGTGAGTACAACTGCTGCAAAACTGGCGTGACGGGCCGTAAAGTGCGGGTGGGCGGGAAGAAGGCGGGGTTCCAGTCGCAGGGGCGGGGGAGAGTGGTGGGCATAGGCGGAGTGGCGCACGCGCAAACTCCAGGTCAGGTAGTTTTGACAACCCAGGCGAGAGTCAAGGCTGGACCGTACCATCGCAAAGGACTGCTGCTTTAAGAGCGAGGAGACCAAGACGGCGCGAGCCCCCACATTTGCACACGTTTCACACGTCTACGCAAGGAAAGTTACACCACGCAACACACACACTAGACAGCTACACTGTATCCATCTACCGTCTACACATACGTTCTTCTAGCGTTCATCAGGCTCAGAAGGGCACACTGAGGCCCAGAGGGGAGGAAGGATGCCAAGTCCTGGAGCCCCAGGGCTCGCAGTGGTCCAGCCCGACTGCCTTTAGGTCCTCGGGAATGTACTTCCTCCAACCCCACCCAGTCGCTCGCCCGAGCAGAGCCTACTGGAGTGCGTGTTGGAGAGGTGGGAAGAATGGGAAAGGGTTGATGAGGAGAGGACTGCCTAAAGGGGAAGGTTCAGGCCAGGCCTCCTTTCAGAGATGCGTAGTCTCATGAAGGCAGAGGCCACCCAAGCAAGTCGGACTCAAGTCAGTTCAACTGACTCATGGTCTTGACTAAATCTTTAGTCCTCTCCGTGCCTCAGTTTACTCATTTACCAGCGGGAGAAGGGCTCCTCTAGCACGTTCAGCACGAGCTTTTGGAGAGAGCACCCTGGGGCAATGTGAAACTAAAAGGCGACTGAGACCTCCTCTGAGGCCAAACATTCGATCATAGCCAGTCTGTGGCTTCTCATAACCACTCTGAGAACATAAGATTGCACCCCATTTTATAGGCCAAGGAAGGTAAATCTTGCTTAGAGTTCCTTGGTCTTAAGCAGCACAGCCCAAGTACTTTTCATTACAGCAGTCGCTTAAGTAAAGTTTTTAGCAGGGAGTGACATGCTAAATTCTTAAACTGGCTTGACAAGAATGTAACATGGGAGAATCCATCAAAACGAAATCACTGCTACTGGCATTAAAACAAGTAGGATGTCCATTGCAGCATCATATACTAGAGCAACAGAACTAGGTCACTGGATGCCCTTTAGAGAAGTAGCTGAGCTCTGATGTATGTAATAAGATGTTTAATGTAAAAGGCGCTCTGAGAAAAAAGCTCTGTGCAGCAGTGTGCATAGAATTTTTTTCCTCTGTAAAACCACTAAGAGATTGACCACATTTCTGGAAAGATAAACAAAAAATTATCAATAATATGTTTTATGGAACCAGGTATAGTGGCACAAATCTCAGCTATTTGGGAGGCTGATATAGGATTTCAAGCTCAATGTCAATCTGGGCTGCACAGCAAAACCAAAACAGCAATAAAGATAAATCTTATAATGAACCTAATATGGGAGGTGGGAGGCAGGGCAAGCAGCATGAATCAGAGGTTTTATTTTGTTTGTGGCACAACAGATTGAGCCCAGAGCCTTCATACACCATACATCCCAGTCCTGAAACTTCTCCCCTTTTTAAATCTTGAGACTGTGTTTTGCTAAATAACTAAGTTATCAGGTTGGGGTCAAACCTGTAATCCTCTTGACTCAGCTACCCTGAGTGTTAGGATTACAGAGGAATAATACCAGGAATACTACCAGAGCATGCATCTTTTTGCTCCTAGCCTCTCCAGAGGAAAAAACTTTTAAGTTTTTAGATGAGATCTCATTATGTTGTCTAGGCTGATCTTGAAATTGTGTTCCTGCCTTAGCCACAAGGGCAAACATTAAAGACATGTCTTGCTACTGGAACAGAAACAGATCTGTTGATAGACAGAATGGAGAAAGCACAAATAATTCCAAGTACCTTCAGTTATTTTTGACAAAGGGGCCAATAATTTATGCTAGAAAAGATATTATTTTTAAACAAATGGTGCTTGAAAAACTTGTTACCCATGTGCAGAAGAATCTTGATCCATGTATCCCACTCTGTACTAAAATCAAAACAAAATGGATCAAAGATTTAAGAGTTCCTGCAAATAGGTGAGGGAGGGGTAAAAAAAAAAGAGTTCCTGTAAATAACCCATATTGGACAAGAAATAATACCAAGATTCAGTGAATTAGTTTATATCACATTAAAACCTTCTGGGCAGCAAAAGAATCAACCAATGGAGTGAAAAGACAGAATGAAAAAAAAAGTTTTACCAGCTACTCCTCAGAGAACTATTACCTAGAATAGATAAAAAAATAGTTCTCCTAAAAGACTCAATCATAAAAATGAAAGAAAAAAATACTTGTCAAAGAAAAAATACAAATGGCCAATAAATGAATGAAAAAATATTCATCTTATGTTAGCAAAAATGACTGTATTCAACGACTCAGAAAACAACAAATGCTAGTGGGGCTGTGGGAAAAAGGAACTCTCTACACTGTTGGTGGAAATATAAAGTAGTACAGTTAGTTTGGAAATCAGTATGATCTCTCAAAAAAACTAACCCTAGAAATTCCACTTATCCTAGGTATACCTCTCCTGGGTATCTGTGGTGGACTGATAACTGGTGGTCAACTTGTAATACCAGCTAAACTAAATCAGCGTGGTGCTGAATGTGGATGGCCCTCTTGAGCATTGCTGTCAACACAAAAGGAGAATTGAAGTATTGTTTGGAGCTGTTGGTTCTCCTGGAGGAATTTGTCATGCTGGCTTCCCTGATGTGAACTCAGCTGTTATCTTAAAGAGGAGCTCAGGACCTCACTGTTGGAAGGATGGCTGCTGTAATTTTCAGGAGAGCACTGGTCCTTATTTTGAGCATTGCTTCTTGGCTCCATTGCAGAACTCTCAGCCTACTGGCATAGATCCTTCACCCCACTGGCATAGATTTTCTAGCTTCCCCTGCTGACCTTCGGGCCTTCCCAGCACAGATGCATGAAACAGACTTGCATGAGTCACTATTGTGGGCTCTAGGCCTCCAGCTGGACTTGTGGAGGGCATTGCCATGGGCTATGGGCTCTAGGTTTTCAGCTGAACTCATGTAGGTTACTGCCATGGGATCCAGGCCCTCGGCTGGATTTGTAGGTCTTTAGTGTGTGGAGAGATTTCCTGTACTTTCTTGACTCCCTGGGTGACCATTATAAATAATATACTAAATTATGTGTCCTGTATAATTATTTTCCTTACAATCCCTGACAACAGTATCTTTCCAAAAAATGCAAAGTCATGATACATACCCATGTTCATTGCAGCATAATTCATAATGGCTATACCATGGAAGTGGGTCTATATACCCATTAACTGATGGATAAAGAAAATGCAGTATTTATATTTATACACACTAAGGTGGATTACTCTTCAGCCATTAAGGAATATAAATTTGAATTATTTTTAGGAAAATAGATGGATCTTGAGACCATAATTATAAGTGAAAAATATTCAGTCACAAAAGGTTTGGTAAACTGGGCATGGTGGCACATGCCTGTAATCTCAGAACTCAGGAGTAGAATTGCTGTAAGTTTGAGGCCACCTGAGGTACACAGTGAGTTCAAGGTCAGGCTGAACTACATAATGAGAGCCTGTCTCAAAAATATAACAAAAAATAACAACCTCAAAAATGGTTCCTTTGAGAGACCCAAAACATAAATGAAGAGCAAAATAAAAAAGCCATATTAAGAAACAAGGAAGTAGAATGCAGAGATAACAAAGGGATATGGGGTAGGGCACATGGGAGGAAGGGGGCACATGGGGAATAAGTGATCAGGATGCAATTTGTGCATCTATCAGTTCCCCAAACTAAATGTAATCACTATGTGTCACAAACATATACCAATAAACATTTTTTTAAATGGAAAAAATATGCCTAGGCAAGAATGGCTGGGGGTGGGGAGTGGCTGGAAGGCTTGGACTATAAAACTTGAGACTGGAAAGAGTCCCAAGGTTGGTGAAGAAATCTTAATTAATGGTATCTAAGGTGAACTCAAGTCTAAAAGCCTGGGAATAGTTCTGTTTCTTTTTTCTTTTTTTGCACTGGAAACCAGACTCACAACCTCATGCTTGCCAGGTAGGAGCTGTGCCATTGAGCTATATGCTTGGCCTGAGTTCTATCTCTAGCCAAGTGGCACATGCCTGTAAACTGGAGGCTGAGGCAGGAGGATTCCAAGTTCAGTTCCAGCCTAGGCAGCTTATTCACTGTGACCTGAGACAGGAAGTAACAGTGTGGCAAAACTGGCTGGGGAAATAGGTGTGACTTGTTAAATAAAAAATGCCAAGACACATGCACAGAACAGGTCTCAGAACCCTGCATGTGGACTTCTTGCAAGAACTGAAGCAGGTTTTTGATAGGATGGCCTCGACCTGACATCAAGTTGAAGAATGGATGATACAAGGAAAGAGCCTGGTTCTTTTGTTGTCTCTAATAAAATTTTGTTGTTCATGCTTGTCTTGACCAATTCTTTGCTCAGGACAGAAAGAACCTAGAAACCACCTCCAGAAAGACTCCAGCACCCCAAGATCTGGTAACATATTTGATGAGCCAGCCAGGAGACCAGACACTTTATGCACTTTTTTTTTTTCCTTCTTTCTCTCCTCTAGGCTTGAGAATTCAGGAGAGTTCTCATGCTGCCCAGGAACTGTTTCCTGGGTTTCCCAGCATGCTGTGGGGGAACGAATGCACAGCCTTGTTTTTCTTCCAATTGTAGGAGACCTATAGGCCCGCTTTAAGTTTATCTTCTCTTTCCAATTTTTGGTCACTCATTGTGATAAATAGCCAGAGAGCCTATTATTACACACTTTTGTCCTCACATGTGTTTTGAGTGGGGTTATGGGAGAGACAAAGAGAAAGCCACAGACTTCTGCATAACAAAGTAAAAAGGACTTTTTGTATGGATAAACCAAAACAGTAATAGGGAGGTAATTTCTGTGAACAGTGTCATTCACCAACAAAAGTTTACCTTTCCTCATGTGTGATCCACCCAAGTTTTTGTCAAAGGTGAGAATGACAGCTTTGGGATGGTGGTACTAGAAAGGCATAATCCAGAGCTCAGTATGTACAGAAGTAGGTAACTTGGGGAACTGGGCCAACTAAAGACTGGTCATTTCCCCAAATCAAGTTTTGGGTTGTTTAGAATAAATTGAAATGGCTAATAAAGAGTAGATTCAGGAAGTTAGGTAGTCATGTCAGCACTCCAGGCTTGGCACAGTCTCAGGTCAGTACAGTAAAACTCAAGATATTAAAAACAAAATTTTTTTTTGTAGAGGGTTTGAGACAAGTCTTCCTATGCATTTCAGGTTGGCCTTGAACTGAAAGTGATCATCTTGCCTCAGCCTCCCTAGTGCTGGGATTACAGGCATGTGCCACCATGCCGTTTGAAAATTTGAATTTCAATTCTGCCATTTAGAAGCTATTACCAGGATCCTGGAATCTTGACCTATGATGACCAAAAGGAGACCATGAACATAGGAGGCAGGGTGTAAGCAAATTTATTTAAAAGATAAAAGCAAGGAAGTAAAGTTTCTATTAGCCTAGGGAAGTTCTAAGTAGTACATCTATGAGGACTCTGTCTAGGGTTTTTTTTTGGGGGGGGGGTACCAGGTACTGAACTCACAACCTCACATTTTCTAGGTTTTTAAAGGGCTTTATAAGAATGCTAGCCATTGTGCAATCTCTATCCTGTAGGACACTATATATATATTTTAGGGCCCAATCTATGTAGCATTCATGCAGTATCCATGTACCTTTGAGTCAAGGGCCTGCCTGATCACCCTGAGGTTGGGGGCCAATCCCAGACAGTTGAACATCTGGAAGAGCTTTTCTAGGCTCCCTGGAGGGTCAAAACTCAGCGGACTCCATTTTGGGGCTGCTGTCCTTTCCCTATTTGGGTTGCAGTTTAGGCACTCATCCTCCAAAGGTTTGTCACTACCATTCTGTATTTTCTATCTTCTTTTGCTTCCTGTTTCTGAAACCCCAGATATTAGGTCAATGACGACCTTAACTATAAACTGCTTAAATTATTCTAATCAAAAGCTGAGATAAATAAAAGTGCTCTATTTGTATTATTCTATATTTAAACATACTAAACTGCAGTTTTCAATGACCTCAGCCAGGAATGTTTTTTAAGTATCATGTGTACGTATGATGGTGGGATTACAGGCATGTGCCATCAGGAGCTGATGGTATACAAGGGAAATCAGGCCTTGAACCTGCCTGCAAAAGAATGAAACCTCTCTTTTGGAAAATGTTTAGAAGATTTTTTTTTTCCTTTTTAGACAAAGTCTCTCTATGCAGTTCGGGCAGGCCTTGAGCTCACTTTGTAACCCAGGCTGGTCTCGAACTCACAACGATCCTCTTGCCTCCCAAGTGCTGGGATTACAGGCATGAGCCACCACGCCTGGCTTAAATGTTTGGAAGATTAAGACACCAAAGTTACTTTGTGACAGACAGAAAACATACATGTTAGCTGGGAGTTTAGCTCAGCAGTGTAAGTGCCTGCTTGGCAAATGCGAGGTTGTGAGTTTGATCCCCTGTACAAAAACAAACAAACAAGCAAGCAACCCCCCCCCAAAACCCCACAATACATAACATGTTAATATGGGCATAATAGCTTTAAAAATATGTCCACAATTTTTTTTTTTTGTACCAGGGATTGAACTCACCACCTCACGCTTGCCAGGCAGGTGCTTATGCCACAGAGCTAAATCCCCGGCCCCCAAATACTTGAACATTCTGCCCTTCAAAAGATATAGCTCTGCTTTTGCAGCAGTACACACTCATGATCCTAGTATTCAGAGGCTGAGGCAGGAGGATCATGCTAATTTGAGGCCAGCCTGGGCTATGATAGTGAATTCAAGGGGAGCTGGAACTATATACTGAGATCCAATGTCACTTGCCCAGGGAGAAGTCCATTGCCACACTGTAAACTGCCTTATGGAGAAACTCATATGGCAAGAACCTGCAGGTTACTCACACCTAACGAGGAACTAAGGGTCTTCTGTCTAATAGGCTATAAGGAACACAAGTAAATGATCACAAATAAAGTGGGAATGGAAAGTGTTTTTTTGGGAGGGGATGGTGATTGAACTCACAATCTTGTGCTTGCTAGGCAGGTACTTATGCCACTGAGGTAAACACCACCTGGCCCGAAAGTGCTTTTTATCTAGTCAAGCTTTCAGATGACTGTGGCCTGGAATGACTCTAACCTCATGAAACTTTGAACCAGAACCACTGAGCCTAGCTACTTCCAGATTCCTAATCCACAGAAACTCTTGTACTTTGCAGTCCCTACATTTAAAGAAAAGGGTTTCTTAACAGAAGTGACCACTAGATGTCACTGTTGTTGCTATCCTTTCGGTATAGTAAAAAGAACTACAGGTTCACAAAGAACTTTCATACATACCACAACGAACACCAGGACAGAATTATCAGACTATGTCAATAAAGAGCCAACACTCTGTTTTCACTACGGAGAAGTTTATTGTGAAAGTAAAGTAAAACATACAAACACACAGTATGGCTAATGGTGGCAAAGCAATTGGGTAGCTTAAGGCAAGTTTTAATGGAGATGAGTTTAGAAAAGATGATGCAATGATGTAATTTTGTTTAAATACAGATTATGAAAAAATATCAAATTGCATCAATAACTTAAAAAAGTAGTTTTCAAAGCCTTCACTATTGGAGAAAAGGGCTTATGATCTTAATGCCAGCATTAAGACAGACAGATGCAATACAGTGCTGATAGGAAAAATTCGGTATTTACAGAAGGATGGCAACAGGGGACACTGTAACATTTGACCTTATTTACTGGTGGACTGAAAGCCCTTAGCAAGAAGCAATAGAGAAAAATGTACCATCATGTTATTAAAAAAAATTAAGTGCTGAAGTCAAAAACCAAGGAGCTCTGTGAATAAAGTAACCTTAAAACACAACTGTAAGGATCACTTGAAAGGTGATTCCCTCAGGGGAAATCAGGGCACTGAGTGTGTAAACATGTGAGTTGAACAACAAATACCAACCAAATTCATTCATAGTACTTAGTTACACAAAATTGGCATGGTCTTTTCTGATGCATTATCATTTATAACAATTTAAACACACTCCTTACCATGCATGACTTCAAATATATAAACAAATATTTTTATTCTGAGATACAGGATATCTGTTTCTGAATTATAAGACCTATATACAATGAAAGTCACATCTCCTTCATCAATCAAGTATATTTATATGTCTTTTAAATGCAATGACCTTATTCAGACTTCATTTTCTGAATTAACTGTCAGTTTTTTGAACTATTTAAAATAATGCCATTCTATTATGATAAAATACATTTTTGCAAAAATTCAGAAATGTAGTAACATTTAATGAGGATGATCATGGAAAGTATTGGTAATGATGTGCCAAATGCTTTAGCACTTTTTCCAGTCTTGTATGAAAAAACAAACAAACAAAAAACAAAGTTGCACTCAATTTGACAATAAGCCTATTTAAAAAATATTCCCACACTAATTCATCTCAAAAGATGCAATATTAATAGTCCTTTTTCAAAATACGATATATACTTGTGAATGTTTTTTCAAGAATAGTTAATGGAAGAAAATGTATCCTCTACACAGATGAACATTTTCTCTCTAACACTAATCTTTCATCACCCAGTATTGTTTTTACAAAAGCATGCGATATAAAATACACATCAAAGCAGCTATTTTAAACATGATTTTAATACAATATCACCTTTGTAGCTGATTCATCACTGTCTCCAGTTTAATAAGCTGTTATACACATGAAGAAGCTCCAGTATCCCTTTTCTGACTTTTAAAAAAATCCCTGAATAAAACAGAAGCCAGCCTGTGACTTCTTTAGGCATTTCAGTAGAATATTACCACTTATGGAGAATATCTCCATCCAAACTCATGATTACAGAACAGAATCTAAAACATTTGGGACAGATTACAGTTAACACCAATTTAAAAATTTCATATTTAAAAAGGAAAGAAAGAGTACTGATTATTAGCATTTAAAAAGGATACTGCAACTTTAACCATTGTAAACTCTGAGTTAGAAGGCTGTGGCAGACAGCTCTATGCTACTAGGTTTTTAGTTTGTAAATAATGCAAACACATCAACAGTTTAAAATGCTGTAGACTATAAAAACAAAAAAGGAAAAGGGGGAGAACAAAACTAAACCAAGGATACTTATCTAAAAGGAAGCTGCATAGCCAACAAATCTGAAGTACAAAAAAATTAGAGCAACTGATTAAGGAAAACCCTCTGATATAAATTTTAATTTCTTACTTTTAAATGACATGAACTTTTAAATTAAAATGGAGGGGAAAAAAAGCTTTACAAGTAGATAGTTTCAACTCAACTAAAATAATGCCAACAAGGTAAGCTTGCATAGAAAAAAATTCCAAATTATTACTGGCTACATGCTACAAAAAAAAAATAGAAACGCAGGTATTATAGTGCAAACCATGGCAGTTTGTGATGTCTTTTACTGCCTTAGGTTGAGAAGTAGATGGTAGTACCTCCAGTTATCACAGTTTCTGGTCTTATAATGAATTATTCCTGCCAGCTAGAAGCATCTGTATGTAAAGATGGGCGGCACATCTGTTGTGCTACTATTAACGAAGTTTGAGATCATCATTACCACCTAAATTGGAACCAGGACTAGGGTCTTGTTGTCTTCTTGCCTGCAAAGACAAAACAGTAATTCAGGATTAGAAAGCAGTCTGAAAATCAGAATAGTATATAAAATATAAGTCAAAATAGCACATAAATACATAACCAAACACTTCTCAACCAATATTTTCACAAGACACAGACAAAAGAAAAATTAAAATTAAGTATTACATTTTGCTAAAGTTTCCTTAAAAAAATCCAGGATAAACACAATATTTTACATGTAAAAAGTATTATCATAAATATGTACTACGTGTAAGAGCAAAAAAATCTATTTTCAGGGTTTTTTTTGGGGAGTAGTCTTTTTTGAGACAAGGTCTTGCTATGCAGTTCAGGCTGGCCTTGAGCTCACTTTGTAACCCAGGCTGCTGTCGAACCTGCAGCAATCTTCCTGCCTCAGCCTCCTGAGTGCTGAGATTACAGGTGTGTGCCACCACGCCCGGCTCATGTTTTCAGTTTTGGAACTAAAGGGTTTAATGTTAACGCAACACAGCCAATCACAAAAACAAACTTTTCTTTTTGATAACAGTTAATATTTATTGAACATCAATTATATACTAGGTACTATTCTAAGTATTCTCCATAAATGAACTAATTTAATCCCTCCCAACAGTTGTCACATCAGTAGCACATATACTAATCCCCCCAAAAAAATCTAAAACATAGGTGCTATCATTTCCCTGTTTTATAGATAAGAAATGAAGTCACATAAGTACATGATCTATAATTATACAAGTGAAAAAATGTAATTTAGAATTTCTATGGATAAAATACTGCCTCATAAATAAAAATAATTGTAATTATAAATACTTAGGTTTTCAAGATTCATAGCATAATGAACACCCTATTAAACTATGTAGAGCAAATTATTTAATAGAAAACAACTAACATTGTTCATGACACTTTGCTAATACAAACGTTTTATATGACACAGTGTCTCTCTGGCCCACATACAATGTTTTCCTTTTAGTCTCTTAAAAAAATTCGAATGTATTTTTCTGTAAGCTCTTAATGTTTTCAAATATTGGTCAAGCACAAACTTATGTTTGTATCCAGAACCTGGTTCCCTTGACTCAAGTTTCCCAGTTAGATAAGGGCAGCTCCACTTTACCTGATGTTTAGGCAAAAAGCCTTGGGGTTACCCTGATTATGTCTTTCACACCCAAAAGTGAATTCTGATGGCTCAATCTTTAAATATATCCTTAAGCTGACCATTTCTGAATACCTCTACCACTCTCAACTCTAGTCCAAGCCATACTCATGGTTTACCTGGATGTTCTTGTTTTTAGTCAACTGTTAATATGACAGACAAGAACTGACGTTAACTGCAATTACTTATACAGTATCTTAAGCTAAAAGGATTTGTGTATTAATAACACCAACTGATTCTCCATTGTCTGTATCATTTTTGAAACATAATTAGCACAAAATCACATGCTGATTTAAGCCTAGGCCATTATTGAACTTTTTATGAAGCCAAAGCTGCCCTTGCTTTTGATCCTCCTGCTTGGGCCTCCAGAGTGCTAGGAGTACAAATGTGTGCCGCCATCCCTGATGCACATTCTGATTCCAAGATGTAAAACGAAAACAAAAAAGACCTAAAAAAGCTATAAATATGACTGACCTTTAAAACCAAAGTCTTAGAGCTGGGGATTTAGCTCAGTGGCATAAGTGCCTGCCTGGCAAGCATGAGGTCATGAGTTCAACCCCCGGTACTAAAAAAACAAAAACAACCCCACCCCAATCAAAGTCTTAACAAGTCACTTTTGTATTGTAAGACCAGGTTTTTATTTTTAC
Source organism: Hydrochoerus hydrochaeris (assembly GCA_004027455.1). Lineage (NCBI taxonomy): Eukaryota > Metazoa > Chordata > Mammalia > Rodentia > Hydrochaeridae > Hydrochoerus > Hydrochoerus hydrochaeris. The sequence goes on from PVLA01000089.1 coordinate 705,841, forward strand.
TTTTTGGTAGTGGGACTCAGAACCAAGGCTTTGTGCATGCTAAGTGTGTTCTCTACCACTGAGCTATAATCCCAATCCTAAAGTCAAATTAAATCTGAAATTATACCTATGTCATCATTTATGCTATTTAGCAAAAATAACAGCTACCCTATTTACTTTCTTTTTTTTTTTTGTACCAGGTATTGAACTCATGACCTCATTTATCAGGCAATTGCTTGAGCCACTGAGCTAAATCCCTAGCCCCTTATTTACTTTCAAATGAACAAAATCCTACACTAATTCTTTCCTTCTTACAAATTTTGATGTATTTCTCACTATAGATTTGAACTATTTTTGTTAGCAGATTGCACACTAACCAAATTTTAGTATATTCCATTCAATTAAATATGAACTCAGGTTAAAGTTATTCTCCATAGTAGACCAAAAGTGCTACATACGAATGTGCATGCATCAGAAAAACAATTTATGTTCCATACATAATCAATGCTAAGCGTGGTGTAAGGACAGATCAATTCTGCAGATCAGATTTGGTGATACACGCATCTAGTTTCAGTCAGTGAAGGTTAGAAAGGGGGTGTGCAATGAGAAACACTTGACAAAAATCAATTCCTATTATATATTTATAAATCACTAGTAACCTAGGAATAATACTCTGTGAAAAGAATAGTTGTGCTTCTGGATTTGATACAAATAAATTTCAAATTATATTAATAATGAGATGACAGGGCTGGGGATATAGCTCAGCATCACAGTGGCTGCCTGAATTAGATTCCCAGTACCCAAAAAAAAACAAAGCAAAGCAAAGCAAAGCAAAGCAAAGCACAGCACAGCACAGCACAGTAAAGCAAAGCACAGCAAAGCACAGCACAGCAAAGCACAGCACAGCAAAGCACAGCACAGCACAGCACAGCAAAGCAAAGCAAAGCAAAGCAAAGCAAAGCAAAGCAAAGCAAAGCAAAGCAAAGCAAAATGAGAGCGCGAGAGTGTGTGATACGACTCCAAATGGATAACAAACAATCACCAGCAGTTGGAGTTTTTCTTATTGGTTACAACTGTGGTTTATTTGTATAAAATATTATATTTGTAAAAAAATTATATTTGTAGCTAAGCATGTACTATGGGAGGATGAGGCAGAAGGACTGCAAAACTGGAACCCAGTCTGGGCAATTTATTGAGACTCTGTCTCAAAAAAAAAAAAAAAAAAAAAAAAGGTCTGGAAATATAGTTTGGTAAAAAGGCCCTTGGGTTGAATTTCCATTAAAGGAGAGGGTTAAAAATCATGAGAAGACAGGTGTGGTGCCACACACCTGTAATCCCAGCACTCAGAAGGATGAGGCAGGAGAATTGCCACAAGTTTGAGGTTAGTCTGGGCTACATAAGCAAGTTTAATGCCAGCCTGCACTACATAGTGAGACCCTGTCTCAAAACAAACAAACATGGAGAGCAAGAGTAAAGTTGTTGTGTTATTTATTTGTGGATTAGTTTCTATCTGCCTTGTGCTGACAAGGGTAAGTAGCTAGGCACAGCTTATAAATACCTACAATCTCAGAATTCCAGGAGGCTGGGGCAGGAGGAGTCCAAACTCCAACATCATATGGAAAACTTAAGTGAGACCCTCTCTCTCTCTCTCTCTCCAAAAAAAAAAAAAAAAGGAAGGTAAAGGGCTGGGGGTTTAGCTCAGTGGCATAAGCACCTGCCTTGCAAGTGTGCGGTCATGAGTTCGATCCCTGGTACCGATTAAAAAAAACAAAATAGGAAAGACAGAATGGAAATAGCCAAGAATAGAAACAAAGAAGAAGCCTGATGAGTATGAATGGGGACAAAAGAGTGATGACTGCAAGCCAGGAAAAAATGCTAGGAAGGAAAGTGTATAGGCTGTCATATGGAGGAGACAGACACAGAACAAGATACAAGCTTGTGAAATAGCTTCCACAGGACAGAAGTTCCACAACTGGATGACCTGCCTTGAGATTCTGGATTGCTCTTTCTTTCTTTCTGTACTGGGAATTGAACTCAAGATCTTGTGTTTGCCAGGCAGGTACTGTGCCACTGAGCTATATATATATATATCCCTGGTCCTGGCAGTTTCTTATGTAGAGTATTTTAAAAGGAATCTTTCTATGGTTAATAAGCCACACTAAATGTCTGCATAGAGGTTCTCTTTACCAACCTAAAGCATCAAGTCCATAGTTTCTTTCTCTCTAGTCAATCCATATAGGCACTTGACTCTAACCATTTATTAACATTATAGTTTTAATATAAAACAGTATCCATCAGCCTCCTTCAGGATATGTTTGTTTGACCAGAGATTGAACCCAGTTACATGGCCTTGAATTCAAGGTGATCTTCCTGCCTCAGCTCCCAAATTCTAGGATTACAGTCATGCATTACTCCTGACTCCAGCCTTCTTTTTTTACAGTTTTAATTTTGAGATTGAGTCTTGCTAAATCAGTTAGGCTAGGCTTGAACTTGTGGTTCTCCTGCTTCAGACTCCTACAGTGCTGAGATTATGGGCATGTGCCATCATACCTAGCTTTCCAAAAAACAAAACAACCTATCTTTCAGTATAACATCACCTAAAAACACGACAAATCCAATTTCTAGGGGGAAGTTGTGAGATGACTCCAAAGGAGAGACAAATATAGTCATCAACCAGCAGCTGAAGTTTTCCCTAGTAACCAGGGCTATACAGAAATAGCTAACAAAAGGGGTATCCAAATAAACCTAACTTTTTAGTTGGTTTCTAATCTTTTATTATTCAAGTCATCAAAAACAATTTTAAAAAACTCATGGTCTGAGCACTGTGATATATGCCTATAATGTCAGAACCTAGTAGGTTGAGACAGGAGGATTACAAAATGGAGGCCAGCCTGGGCTCCATAAAAGTTTGAGGCCAGCCTAAACTATATAGCGAGACTCCTGCAAAAAAAAAAAGTGCCAAAGGAAAAACAAAGATGAAAAGAAAACTTCATGGGAAAAATATAATTACAAACAGGTATACTTCAGTGAGTATGTACTATATCTGGATGATGTATTGTTCACTTTGTGTTTAATACTTAGCTAAAATCACAACACACAATTACAGAATTTGAAAGTAGTAAAGTACTTCAGAGATCTGGTTCAACTCTCACCATAAAGATGATAACCCTGAGATTAAGAAGGATAAATGATGTTTATTAACTTAATACTAATCAACTTAGTGCTAATGTCAGTCTCCTTGGTCACTGTTATTTCTCCCTTTTGTTCAGGCTGTGGGAGACACAAGGCAGAAATTCTAAGTCTTAACATGAGACCAAGGAATATGCTTTTTCCAAATCCATTAAAAAGGTAAAATTGGGATTAACAGAAAATTACAAACACCTGTCAGATAAGCACACTGTGAGGGCTGGTCCAACAGGCACGTTTAAAAAGAAAAATTCTTAAAAAGCATTCAACTTCAAGCAGGGAACGGTGACACATACCAGCACTTGGGAGGCTGAGGTGGGAAGGCTGCCACAAGTCAAGGCCAGCTTGGGCTACACAGCAAGACCCTGTCTCAAAAAACAACAAAAAGTATTCAACTTCAGAAAAACTTTAAACATAAAAGAAACAGTGGAAGTCTACACTTTAGGTTTGGGTAACAGTGGCTATGCCACTTTAGCTTTGTGGACTTAGGCAAGTTTCTTGTCCGCTTGTCCTCAGTTCCTTAAAATGGAGACTTAAGAGACTTGCAAGTGCCTAAGGATCAAAGGTAGCTGTGCATGTTGGAACAATGTCTGTAGTCCCAGCACTGCAGAGGCTGAGGCAGGAGAATTGCTATGACTTCAAGGCCAGACTGGACCACAAAGTGAGTTCAATACCAGCCTGAACTACACAGTGAGACCCAGCCTCAAAAACAAACAAACAAACAAACAAATGAAAATCCCTGCTTATCACTTGCCCAATTTACCTATATGAACTTTTAGAATAACTTTTCAAAATGTTAAAAAAAATCTATGAATGTAATCACTGTATTTTGCAAACACACACTAAAAATTATTAAAAATTTTCTACCTGTAAAAAAATTGTCCTCCCTACTGAAGACTAATTTTTACAAACTAAAAGCAAAACTAAAACCTAAAAAAAAAAAGCAAAATATATAAAGTTCATAGCTGTTATGCTAGCAAGTAAATCAAGACTCTTCCTCTTTTAGTATGGCAGCAGTCAAATGTAGCATTCTCATGCAGTCTCAGTTCATATTCTCAGTTCATTCCCATTTACTGCATTAAAAAAAAAAAAATCCCAGGAGGGCCCCATATAGACATATTGATGATATTTTTCTTACAAAAGAATGAACAATAGTGTAGTTCAGTGATTTGAAATTCTGTCTTTGGAAATTTAAAATAAAGACTTTTTTTTTGACCACACAGAATGTAAGGTTCCAAAAACATGCAAAACACAAATACAAAAACCACATAAAGCTTTTTGCTTGTTTTTATTTCCAAATGGTTTTCCACATAAAAATTCTGTGATTTACTGAATTGTCTTAAAGACTTCTTATAGTAAAATATGCAACAATTATGTTTTCACTATAACAGTAAAAAGAACCATTTATTTGTTAACACTTTATAATCTAACCAAAAGAAAGGCACTTTCTAGATAATGACAGAGAAAATCTCTTTCAGCACCCTGTCCCCTTATAGCTGGATTAAGTGCCAGTAGTACTACATTACGGTTTAGGTCAAGATACCAAGCAAATTGAAGGTAAGTCTCTAAAGACCAATAAGCTGTTTATAATCACAGCCTTTAGGAGCCTGAGGCAGGAGGATCACCTTGGCTACACAGGGAAATACTGTTTCAAAAAACCAAAAAAGAAAAGAAGCAATGTATTAGGCAAACAGATCATAGAGTCATCTTTCCAATTTATCTATGACTGAAGCACTAGGTCAGTCTTCTATTAACTTCAATTTTCTGTTATAAGAACCAAAGACATTTGATTACAGAGATGTGTAACTTCAAGAGAAGTCCCACAGGAAATATATGGTCTTTTTCAATAAAGAAAGGATTCCCAGACAGAAAAGGCACTAGAATACTTCTACACAGCAATGATACCAATAAAGAGCACCATCTATGATTTTCTTTTTTGGTACTTAGGATTGAACCAAGGGCTTTCACACTAAGGTACGGTTCTCCCCAACTCTCCCACCCACCTTTTTTGTTGCAGCACTGGGGATTGAATCCATGACCTTCACAGTGTGTTATATTCCCAATCTTTTTTTTTTTAAATTTTTGAGATAGGATCTCACTAAGTTGCTAAATTGTTCAGGATGGACTTGAACTTTGGTTCCTCCTATCTCTGTCTCCCAGAGTGCTAGGACTATAGGTGTGCAATGCCACTGCTGCCTTCAAAATCCTTTCTGGCTGTTTTAATAATCAAATCAACTAATCACCAACCAATTTAGAGGTTTGAGATTTTATTTATTTGGGTACTGGAAATCAAACTCAGAACCTAGTCGCTTTCCAGGCAGTCACTGAGCCGCTGAGCTGTATCCCTGGCCCAAACCCATCTAAATAAACAAACAGACTAGAATCTAAAATAGCTTGGCAAATGCTATCTTTGATTTTCAGTCTAAAATGTTAGGATATGCTTACTTTTACTGCCAGTCTAGATACGTTATGAACTGAGTACACACAAAGGGGGTGTTTCCAACTGGGTCCCCACTCTAAGAACCAGACATTGAGAGGCAGGAACCTGTGAGTAGGTTTTACAGATAAGACGCAAGAGTTAGGAGTGGTGAGATTACACCTGTAACTCAGCACTCAGGAAGAGATGAGACGGAAGGTTCAGTCTATCTGGGCTACCCAGTGAGTTCATGGGTAGCCTGAACTGCATAGTGAGACCCTGTCTCAAAAACACAACACAACACAGCACAACACAACACAACACAACAGATGAAACTCAGGAGGATAACCAACTTTCCCCATGTCAGTCACATGGCAACAAAGCAATGGAGCTAGCATGAAAACCAGGTAATCTATTATAAACCTTATGTTCATTCTACTACATTGGCTCCTTACTGGGTTCCCTGAAATCATTCCAAAGACCCCAGAATAATTTCTACCTCTGCTTCACACAAAACAGTGCCTCTGTTATATTTCATATACTGGGACTCTGCATAAAATTTCAAATCAAGGAAGATTTTCACATTTTACAAAACAGCCTATGTTAGAGAATTCAGATAGTGAGTTATTTATTAATTTATTTTTGTCTTTTTGAGACAAGGTCTTGCTAAGGAGTTTAGCTAGCCTTGAGCTTATTTTGTAGCCCTGGCCAGTCTCAAATTTGCAATGATTCCCCTGCCTCAGCCTCCTGAGTGCTGGAATTACAGGTATGTACCACCATGCCTGTAAACTATGCACTTTTAAACCAATATATTCCTTTTAAAAACACCCAAAAGTATGATATTATACATAGTATTCTGTACTTTTTGTGCAATGTGTTATTGTGCATTAGTGACTTAACAGTGTTTTATCTGGGTTACTAAAATAAATGTGTCTTCACTCCACAATAGGTTTTCATTTACCAATTTAATGATAATTTTCCATTACCTTTGAAAGTCAAAAGAAAATATTGTACTAGTAACGTAGACTTTTCTTAGAAAACACACACAAAGAAAATGCTAAACCTTACAATGAGTGATGAACAGCAAATTTTCAAAATTTTACACATGGTAACATACCCAAGGAGTTTTATAACTGATTTTAGGTTAAAAGACATTCTGAAAATCAAAACTTCTTGAGTCACCAACCAAACAAAGCTCTGCTTCCCACAGTCAGAACCTTAATTTTACATGTACTTTAAATGCTCATGAGCAGAACCATTAAATTTAGTATGGCAGGGCTAGAGGTCTCAGAGGTTATCCAAATAGTGGCAGACATCCCCAAGCCTCTGTGCTGCCAGAATCTCTGGCTTCCAAAGACCATTTTCTGGGTTCCTGCCACCCACGAGCTACCACTGTTCCCTGGCCCTCAATTCCAGTCAGGCATCAGGACCACCCACTAGAAGCAATATTATTCTTTTCTGCCTCAGCTTTTTCTATTCTGGGCAAAATGGTTTCTAACTTCTCCTGGCAGATTTTACTTTTAAGCTTGACCATCTTTTTGGTGGTGTGGAAACTAATTTCCAACTGCTAGGCTATATTTGCAGAGACCTCCTAGTTAGGAAACTGTGGTTTAAGTCCTCACTTTTTCTTTCATTTACCAACTATTTGGACAGCAAGTCAATTTTTCTGGGATTCTCATCAACTGTAGCAAGAATGACAGATTAGATAACAGTTGAGTCCACAAGTTTGAGTTGCAGAACTGAAACATTTTTCTCCAGTGCTCTTTTAGAAACAAGGAGGTAAACTTCAAGAAAATAAGTTGACACCAGAAGTGTTCCTAGATAAGAAACAACCAGGGTGGGGGGGAGAGCAACCAAAGAAGCAAAATGCATACACAAAATGCTAAAGATATGCAAACCCCGAAGCCCTGCACGCCACTGCCTGTGTGTGCTCTGTAGACAGATTCCAGCTCTACCTCCTAAATGGCAGCTCTCTATGAAAACTGATGTTTCAATTTACTGCTGTAAGGAACTACAGAGTCTTAAATCATTGATGAAAATGTAACTGTTTTCTCTGTGCTCTAGCTCTAATGCAGGAAAAGAGCCCTAATATACTTCAGAGAACTAAAAGGATGTTCTCGTTTGCTAGATAATTCAATTAACTGGAACCAGTACCCTGGTAGAGCTTTTAGTGCTAAAGAAGGATGTTAGAGCTATTATTTACTACAGGCATGCATATACTGAGTGCCATGCTAAATGCTTTACAAGCATTTTCCCATTTAATTCTTCCAAAAAATTCTATGAGAAAACTGGGGCTTAAAGAGAGACTGACAAGTGATGGAGCAGGAGTGCAAACCAGACTTGACTATAAATATAAAACTCATACTCTTGATCACTGGCAAAAAACTGAATAGAAACAATCTATCTGAGCTACAAATTATTTTGCACTTCTGTCAACAGACTGTATTTTTTTGTTCACAGACTCACATAAACACACCCCAGAATGTTTTAAGTAACAACAATATAAGAATCAAACATAAAAATTTAAAACTGAAAAATTTTTAAATAATTAATCTCTGTTTGTTTCTGTTTTTTTGAGACAGGGTCTTGCTACGTAGCTTAGGCTGGCCTTGAACTCATGGTGATCTTCCTGCCTTAGCTTCCTGAGTTCTGGGACTGCAGATGTGTGCTACTATACCCAGCCCAGAAGCCATGGGTTTTTATCTGTGTATTTTCCAGGCCATAATGCAAATCCCAGCACAATATACTGGGATGTACTACTTTAGTACTTAAAATAATCCAACAAATTGTAAACTTTGAAAATTTTTGCAGAGATCATTAATAGGCATTATTTACTTCATTCCACAGGCTGTCCTGTCATTCTAGTATACAGCAAGCCAGGATAGAAGCTGTCATTTGAAGATGTACATGTAGTTAGCAACTAAACACAATATGAAACATTGTGGTAGATAATGTGTGATGACATAAAAATCAGGGGTTTCACCTCGTGGGATTTCAATAAAGTAGAGAATAATCATGTTCATAGTTGTTTCAACACAATTTTCATTAATACTAACAGAAATAAATGCTAATGGAAACTACAAAGTGGAAGGGCTAATTACAAGCAAGAAGATGGGAAGGGGTTGAAATAAAATAAGCTATACCTTAATGAAAAGTTATAAAAATACATTCTATACACCAAAATATAACTAGCATGAGTAAAAAGGGTCAGAAGTATAAGGTAACACATGCACTATAATTACACTTAAACCTTCAATTTTACAAATACAGAATGAAAGAAATGGCATGGAAGCCTGATCATGAGAATTTAAAAGCTTTAAAGAAAAAAAAAAGAATTCTATACATATCTCTATTGTATTATTCTCCTAGGATGTTCCTGGGGACATTCTTAGTTGTTATTAGCCCATTAGATAAATTAACTTATTGACAAAGGGATTTATCAATCACTAAAAGATAAGTTTTATCTAACACATTAACCACTGAATAGACTTGATTTTATGTTTATTCTTTTTAAAAAATTTTTATTGGTACTGGGGATCAAACTCACAACTGCGTGCTTGCATGTCAGGCGCTTATGTGGCTGAGCTAAATCCCCAGTCAATTTTATATTTATTCTAAATAGATACATTTATAACACAACACAAAAGGAAATGACAACAACTTGGTGTCACACAATCTAAAGTGCTTTGAAATGGCCCAAACCCATCTAAATAAATAATTTAGATAAATAAATAAATAAATATAAATAATAAATAAATAAAATTTATTTAATCCTTGCAATGATCCACTCAGCCACAAAAGGTGAAGTTGAACAAAGTGACAAAGTGGCCTAGCCAGACTCATTCTCAGTGCCGCTCAAGCATGGATTCTTAACCATTGTTTCTGTGTACACATAAAAATGTAACATACTTTATGCTAATATAAATAACAATGTATATATAGCTTTGTCCTTTAAAAGCAATGTTCTATATTATGTAACTCCCATGTTTAAATTTTTGAACTGTAAAGTACATAACCATAAAAATTACCATCTTAACAAGTTTTAAGTGCACACAGTTCAGTAGTGTTATATTTACACTGTTGTATGGCTACTCTCTAGAACACTTTTCATCTTGCAAAATTAAGTCTATATCCATAAGCAACCATTCTCATTTCATCTGGCAACCACCATTCTTCTCTCCACAGCTAAGAAATATGACTAACTTTGGTATACTTTGTTTTGGCGGCACTGGGGGTTGAACCTGGGGCCTTTGCACTGAGCTATATACCCAGCCTTTCTGTATTTTGAGACAGGATCTTGCTACATCACTAAGTTGCTCACATTGCTCTAATTGTGATCCTTCTGCTTTAGCCTCCCAGAGTACTGGAATGACAGGCCTGTACTATTGTGCCTAGCTCTAATACAAGTTAAAATTTTTTTTGTTAAGTTTTTTCAGGTACTAGGGATTGAACCCAGGTTGCTCAGCCACTAAGCTAATATTGCAGCCCTCCTACTTCCTGGTAGTTTCGGGGTTTGAACCCAAGACCTTCATACTGACATTATATTTCTAGCACATATATATTTTTATAGTGAGACAGGGTGTTGCTAAGTCACTAAATTGCTTAAGCTGTGCTCAAAGCTGTGATGCTTTTGTCTCAGCTTTCAGCGTCTTAGGATTACAGGCATACAACTCCTACATGCAATCGTATTTCTCAACAATTTATATATTATTTAAATATTAATTTTTAAAGTAGGGTACAATTTTTTTTTGGTATCGGGGATTGAACTCGCAACCTCACACTTGCCAGACAAATGCTTATGCTGCTGAACTACATTCCCCAGCAGTAGGGTACAATTTTATGTAGAAAAAATTAAATGTACACATTAATTAAAAGACATCCAATTTAGCCTGGCTATTTGGAAGGCTAAGGCAAGAGGACTGCAGTTGAGACCAAGCCATACCTCAAAATTAAAAGGACTGTGGTATAGCTAGAAGTAGTACTCTTGCCTAACATGTGAAGTCCCTGTGTTCGAATCCCAGCTCCAAAAAAAATAAGACATCAAATGTAAAAATTGGGCAAGACTAAATTTCAGTGTCTAGCTGGGTATAGTGATACATGCCTGTAATTCTAATACTCAGGAGGCAGGAGGATTGCCACAAGTTTAAGGCCAGCCAGGATACACAGTGAGCTGGAAGTAGAACTATATAGCAAGGTCCTGTCTCAAAAAAGGAAAAAAAAGTTCTAAACAATGTTTCAACTTTTACAACTAATCTGAAAAAATAATTACAAAAAGAAGTAAGATATTTGGATCAATGAATTTAAAAAATACATACTTTGTAGTAAATGACTGTTATGGAGACCAATAAATGAGTTCATGTGCAATCTTAGAACTGGAATAAATTTCTTTGGAGTAATTGCATTTAATAAACACAACCTAACCAAGTACAATTTTTAAAAGTGCAAGATAAAGTATTAAAAGACATTATGCACAAACATCACAAACATAGCCTGAGAGTTTTGGGGAAAGTACTAACCAGTTACTGCCAGCAGCTGTGAAACTCTCACCTCCATTTCCTCCCGATGAGACCTGTCTCTATCTTCAAATTCACGTGTCCTTCTCCGAGCCTCTTCAAAGGCCTGTTGTGCTAATGCATCTTCCTGCTGTTAGAATACATAAAATGTCTATTTTAATTTTGATTTATAATAAAATTTATAATTTGGGATGTTTTATTTTTCTGAAGGAAACAGCAGTATTTCAAAGTATCAATACACTTAGGCCTCAAAACTAAAAATTTGGGTGTGCTTTTAAAAGAGAAATTTCATATTAGTAGTCATGTTTTATCATATTCTAATTGAAAACCCTTTTCTCTTTTTTCCTTACCTTATCCTTCTCACCAACATAAAATTCTGATCAAGTCAATATTTAAACCACAGAAGTACAAAAAAAATTGTCAAATATGCCTATCAGTTGGGATAAGAAAGGCCTTTTCTGTTACAGAAAAGCTGTAAAAGTTAGAGAAGATTACCATAACTACATGGATGCTAGAAACTTCTACATACATGCGTGTGCGTGCACAAACAAAACAAACAAAAAAAACAAACAAAATTAAGGCAAATGGGAAAAATTTGTAACATGTAACAAATCTACCCTAATTCTTTCGCGGTTAGTTACTAAAGATCTACACATGAAGGAACCCAGATATAGGTATACTCATTTTTAAAAAGGCAACTACTTTTAAAACTTTCACCTTTATTCTTTGTTAATCTCATCTGGTGCCATCTTCATCCATTTCTGCTAGAAATTTGAGCCATCTTTGACCTTTTACTCTTTTGTTTCCAGAGTCAATTAACCTTTAAGTCTCATCCACTGACCGTCCACATAATGTTGAGCTTTTTAGTTCCCTTTTCATTTGTAGAAACATTTTCATCATCTTCCACTGTTACTTCACCCACTCACCATCAATGTCTATCTTCTAAAACATAATCTGATTATAATGCCCCCTCCCATTAAAAAAAAAAGCTCTCCTACTCTTTACCACACAGGATTTTCAATTGTTGCAGTCACATATTTTTTGTTTTTGGACAGAGAATCAAATTCAGGACCTTGTGCTTGCCAAGCAGGTGCTTATGCCATTGAGCTACATCCCCTGCCCAGGCATATGCTTCTTTCTCCTTTGTCTTTTTTCCCCCACTCCAGTGCTTGGGATATTCTACCATTAGCTATATATTTTCAGCTCTTTTTGAGCCAGAATTGCACTAAACTGCTAAGGCTTGCCTCAAACCTGTGATTTTCTAGTTCAGGCTTTTGAGTAGCTGGGATTATAGACATGCATCACTATGCCTATTTTGCAGTCATTTATTTATGAATGTGTACTAGGATTTTCAATAGTACCCCAGAAGAAACTAATAGATCCAAAACAATACCACAAATATCAATATTCACTTTCCTAGAGTCACTTTGTAAAGGGGTAGACATGTGACTTACTGTTAATGAGATTATAAGTACAAGTCACCTAATGGTGCTTCTAACACAGTCACTTAAGAGACATTTCACCATCCCTTTTCCCTAAGAATAGCTGCAACACCCAGAGATGCAGCAGCCATCCTGCAGTCATAATGAAGATGTAGTCACTTGCTGGGCCTGGCACAGCAGGAAAATGGAAAGATGGGGGCCCTGATTATTTAAGGATTACACTAGGTCTGGACTGTGTACTGCTGGGTATTTTGCTCTATACACTAAATCTTTTGTCAGTAGTTAGTAGAGTTTTTTTAATACTTACCAGTTTTCAGTGATGTAATGTCTATAACATAAACAGAACTGAAAGATAGAATCAAAATGCTATTCTTGGGGCTAAGGATGCAGCTCAGTGATACAGTTCTTGCCTTACCTGTGGGTCCAATCCAAGCACCACAAAAATACAAAACAAACCCCAAACCAAACAAAAACAAAATAAAAAGAACATTCTTACTATGTGCTCACTAGCTTTAAAACCCAGAGCAAGTGTATCCTATCTCTAAGATTCAGTAAACTCACATGTAAAATGGGCATAATAATTCTTTACAAAAACACTGTAAAGGTTAAATTAAATGACAAATAAAAATTACTTAGCATTATACCTGGTAGCATTAAATATGTGAAAGCACTTATGGACACTTAAAATTCACACACTTGACTATAAACATCACTACACATAAATATTGTATTCTCAGAATGTACCATACAAACCAGGGATATCTGGTCCATAAGGCAGATGCAACATAAAATCAACAAATCAACATAAAACTGTCAACCATGGTTAAGTACAATAGTGGAATATGAGAGGTTAAAATGTGGGAATATAACAAGATACCTAATTCCCTAAGAAAATTATTAGCCATAAATATATATTCTAACAATGCTCATGGATATTTTTCATTAAAAGAATGAAAAGTATTACTAATTTTGGCAGTAAAACAAGAGATTTGATAGCCCTCTATTTTCTCATTCCAACTTGTCTTGGTGACAAATGAGATGCACATATAGTAAACAGAATGCACACTTTCACAAATGGTAAAATCAGAAAGACAATGTGCAATTAATTACCAGTGTTGTCCTAATCTTTCCTGTTCCAATGTAAGTAGCATCTTCCCTTACAAGGACATCTTTTGCTGCTTCAACTAGCTGCTGCCTATGAAGTAGATTAATATTTAGGGACAACTACCCAGCCTCAAGTGATAACAGGAGGGGCACTCTAGTCCTCATCAGCTTGTTATACTAACTTGTTACTCCATGCTCTATATCACAACCTGCACAAAGCAGCAGGTGGACTCAACGTAAATCACAGCTGGTGTTTGTGAAACCCATGTGGAAAATAAAGGTTTAACAGACCTATCAAAAGACCTCATACAGAATATTCTGACCATTCTTGCCATGTTATTTTATCTTTTTTGTATTGGCTGCCTACCTAGCCCCCACTCTCCAAAACAAAACAAACTACAGACATTTTCTACTCTATGGAGATCAGAATATTACATGAAAACCAAAAGAAATCTGCTGAAGTATCAGTATCTACTTCAAAGGCAATAATTTAACATGTGCAGCTGCAAATGGTACATTTAACTCATCACTGCAGCACACCACCTTACGTTCAAATCAAATGACTCTCAAATTAATTTTACCCACATTCTTATGCACATAAAAAACCAACAGTTTATATGCTAACTTCATTAACAGGAAAACCTTTCCAACTGCTAAAGAACACCCATTCTGCATCAGATACTTCAAATATAAAATTTATCCAAAGAAATTACCTATGTACTAATCATTTACAGTTTATAATTATATAACTTACAAATAGCTACTGAAAAACCAACCTAGTTCTTAGTGATAGTGATCTTTTTCTATGAGTTATTTTATTTATATTAGTTGGAAACTTATCAAAGGATTTGATGGTGAAATGCCAATGTTTCCATTTTTTAAACTTTTAGCGAATTGCATTATTGAAAACCAATGGAAAAATATTTAAAAATTAAACAAGAAAGAAAGAAAACCAACAGTGGCCAGGCATAATGCCTCACACCTATAATCCTAGCACCCCAGAGCCTGAGGCAGAAGGATTACCACAGGTTCAAGGCCAGTGTGGGCTACATAGTTCGAGGGCAGGGTGAACTACATAGCAAGACCCTGTTTAAAAAAAAGCAAAAACCAAAAAACAAAAAAGAGGAAAGATTTAAAAAAAGGGTGTAAAAGAACACACTGAAATCTACATCTACAAATTAAAGAAATAAAATTACCAAAATACAGTATCTGTAAACACAATTTATTTTATTTATATTATTTTATTTTCTGGTCTTTTTGAGACAGTGTTTTAATATGCAGTTCAGGCCAGCCTTGAACTCACTTTGTAGCCCAGGCTGGCTTCAAACTTAAAGCAATCCTCCTGCTTCAGTTTTCTAAGTACTGGGATTAGAGGGATATACCACCATGACCAGCAAATAAATATAATTTAGTTTCTATAATTATACACAGAAATATTTTCATTTGTAGGAAAACTAAATAACTGCACTTCACTAAGAAAATATTTTCATGAAGAGAATATACAGACAGCCCAACACAAAAATGGATGAAAGACTTAGTTGCGCTTCACAACTTCTCTGATGTTACTAGAGAAATGATTAAAATCATAGTAAGATATTATCACATAGCTATCAGAATGGTGAAAAAAATCAGACACTGGTAAAGATGTGGAATGGCAACTGGTGTACTGGTTACATAAATCTTGAATAACATTCTGGAAAATAGCTTTAAATATTAAGGCCACACATAAGCTAGAAGTTCTACTCCAAGGCATGTATACGATAGAATGAATACAGTAAGCATAGCTTTCACAATGTATGTACTAGTATATTTAATGTAATGTTATTTGTAACAGCCAGAAGTTGGAAACTAATGAAACAAATATTAACAGAATTTACAGCTGAGGCACTGTGGCACATGCCTGTAATGTCAACTACTCCAGAGGCTGAGGGAGGATGATCATGAGTTTAAGGTCATTGGGGAACACAATAGGACCTCATCTCAAAACCAGACTAGCTGGGCAGGGTGGCACATGCCTGTAAGTCTAGCACTTAGGCGGCAGATGTAGGAGGATCACCACACATTGAGGCCAACCTGGGCTACATAATGAGCTCAAGGCCAGCCTGGACTGTGGAATGGGACTCTGTAAACAAACAAACAAACAAACAAACAAACACACAAACAAATAAACCCAACCCATTGGTATTTATATAGTGCATGATCACAAAAAGAAAAATACAAAATGAAAAACAGAACAAACACATCAGTGGGGATGAATTTCTCAAATTTATTGAGGGCACAAAACAGAACACGCCGTATGCCTCTATTCATACAAATGTATAAAAACAGGCAAAACTAACACATCTGTTACATGCAAAGACTGCAATACATGCTCCAGAGAAGTGCTAGTTTCTAGAATAGAGCAGGAGGTGGCTGTGGTGCAGAAACACTTCTGTCTATATTGAGTATGAAGAACTACAACGAAGAATGTATGGACCTTGCATTATATCTAACACTGTGTAAACTCAAGCTATCTTTTCTAGTTGTTTGTAGATTATTTCTGATTTTCTTTTTTTTTAAAAAAAATTTTATTTCTGATTTTCTAAATACATATATGTTTTGCAATTAAAGACAGCTTCATGCCTTTCTCTCCAATTCTGATGTCATTTCATCTTGGGGGACTGATGGGGCTCCCTTTTTTCCCCTTTTGATAATGGGGCGTGAATCCAGGGTCTTCACACCAAGCTATATTCCCAGTTCTCCATCCATCCATCCATCATCCATCCACTAAAGATGGGATTGCACTAAGTTCACAAGTTACCTAGGCTTGGCTGGAAATCACAATCTTCCTGCCTTTGGCTCCTAGAGTGGTGAGATTACAGGTATACACCACTATAATTGGCTTGTTATTTTTCTGAAAGTTAGGACTCTTTACCAATTTCAAAATCAGTGTAGCAAGGATTCTTTCAAACTTTGAAGGTAGACATGGTGAAATACAGCTGTAATCTCAGCACTCTGGGACGATAATGCAGGAGGTTTGCAAGTTTAAGGTTCACTTGGGCAACTGAGGGAGCTGTCTCAAAATAAAAGATACAGGAAGAGGGGAGCAGTCAGAGGTGAGCGCTTGCCTGGTATGTGCAAGACCTGGGTTTGAGCCCTAGCATCAAAGGTGTGTGTGTGTTGTGGGGTCACTCAGTGGGCAGAGCAATCATGGGTCTGATTCCCAGTACCAGTCCACACCTCAAAATTTTTTTTTTTCCACTCCTCAAATTTCAACTCTGAATCTTAATTTTTTACTAGGAAGATGGATTTATTTAATTTAAGCTACTGGGGATTGAACCCAGGGCCTTTGGGTTGAACTACAGTCCAGTACTTTTTTATTCGGAGACTGAGTCTTGTCTTGTTGTTGTGTTTTATTTTTTGGTATCTTTTATTTTTGTGGTACTTGAGATTAAACCTATGGTGTCATAAATAGCAGGCAAGTGTTCTACCACTGGGTTACATTCCCAGCCTTTTTAACTTTTTAACTTTAAGACAAGGTCTAGCTAAATTGTCCAGGCTGTCCTAGAGCTTTTGACTCTCCTGTTTTCAGTCTCCTAATTACAGCAGTGTGCCACCACAACTGGCTTTTTTTTGATCGCTTGCTAAAAAAATTCTCATCTCTATCTATGGATACAAGTATGTGAAAAGACAACAAAGAAGTAACAAAAAGTCCTTTTTATTTTTGTCACTATGTTTAAACTTTATGAAGAAGATGAACGTTAATTAAAAGACAACACCTGGTGGTGCTTTTTACATTTTCTTCCAACATTTTGAATACATCATCAGTTACCTTTAGGCCTCCATAAACTCAAAAAGAATTCAGCTGTTAAGCTCATGTGACTTCCTTGTATATGAAAAGTCCTTGCAGCTCCAGTTAGTCTCTCTGTCCTTTAATAGATTAATTATGATTCGTCTGGATGTGGATTTCTTTGTATTTATCCTACTTACAGTCCTCTGGATATTTTGCATAATGTAGATTAATATTTGACATTGAATTTGGGAGTTTTTAATCCACTATTTTTTCCAAGACCCACCTCATTCCTTTTATTATCAGCAATTATCAATTATACAAGATAAGGGGTTTCACTGTGACTTCATTATTATTATTATTATTATTTTGAGACAGAGTCTCTTTACATAGTTCAGGCTGGCCTTGAACTTGCAGTGATCCTCCTGCCTCAGCTTCCCAACTGCTGTAATAATAGGCATGTGCCACCACATCTGGCTTGGTTTTGTTTTTTTGAGACAGGGTCTTGTTATGTAGTTCAGGCTAACCTTGAACTCACTTTGCAACCCAGGCTCATTTTTCTGCCTCAGCCTCCAAGTGCTTGGATTTCAACATGTCCCACTGTGCATGGCTCTCATTATTTCTTAAAATATACATATTTTTTGCCTCTCTACCTTCTCTCCTTCTGGACTTTCATTACACTAGTAGTATGTCTGCTGGGTGTTCCACAGGTCTCAGAGACAATTTTTCTTATTTTTTTTTTCTTTCTGTTCTTCAGGCCAGGTAATTTCTATTAATGTATCTTCAAGTTCACTACTTTTTTCTGCCAGCTGATATCTGTTTTTAAATCTTTTAAACATTTTTGTTCCAGTTATTGTACTTTTTAGCTCTAGAATTTTTATTTAATTCTTTTTGTAATTTAGACCTCTTGCTAGGTATGGAGGCTGAGGCAAGGAGGATTGCAAGTTTGACTCCAGCCAGGGCAACTCAGTAGTTTAGTGATACCTTGTCTAAATATAAAGAACAAATAGGGCTGCAGATGTAGTTCAGTGCAGACTCTGGGTTTAATCCCCAGTACTGCAAACATCAAAACAACAAACCAAAATGAAACCTATTGATTTTCTCTATTCAAAGAGCTACTGTCATCATAAATTCCTTAAATCTTTAAAGGAAAGAATTTTCCTTTAGTCCTTTGAACATATTTAAAGTAACTTTTCTGAAAACTATCTCTCGGAACCAACATTTGGGTCTCTCAAAGAGAGGGGGACATAGCTCAGTGGTAGAGCACTTGCCTTATGTACTGTCTGCTCTTTATTCTGTATATGAATCACACTTTCATGTTTGTTTGCATTTTTATAATTTTTTGTTGATAACTGGAAATTTCAAATAATATACTTAACAACTCTGATTTCTGCATCCAGCTGTTTGGTGCTTTTTGTTTAGTGTATGGCATGGACTAGCTGCTGAAATCACTGCTAAGCTGATGCTGCTTTTCCTTTCTTTTTTCTTTTTAAGGCTTGCTTTTGTGGAGGCTACTCCTATGTCAGCATAGTTAGCTATCATGTCAGCCAGTGCTTGGCCAGAGGTTCCACTAAAATATCTCGAGCCAGTAGGCTTTTGCCACTGCTTATGTGGATATCATGAGCAAATGCTTTCAAAGTTCAAGGAGTTTTCCAGTTACTCTGTGCTTAGTGAGGGACTAGAAGCTTGCAAAGATCCTGTATGTTCCCTTTATAGCAAGGTATAGCTTTGCATGTGCACACCTAAACCACAGAAATATCCTACTAGTAGAGCCTCTTTAGTTAACTCTTTCCTTAGATCTCCCTGATAAAATTCTGGCTGAACTGCCTTTTTATTGTTTCTTATAACATTAGCTTTACCAGACTGTCAATGAGACCTTTAATGTTTTCCACACTAGCCCTGGACATGTTTTTTTCCCCCCAAGCTCTGCTCTAAGCAAAGTCAGCCCTCTTTAACAAGACAGCAGACTAACCAGCCCTTAGAGCTTACTCAGTGTAAAAACTGAGGGACCACACAACTGGGGAAGGGATGGCAGCAGCTCTTGACTTTTAGAATGCCACACACAGATTGTCACTGATCCTACTAAAATTCAACAGCTCTGTCTGAATAAATGCCTCTCTCAATTTGTATGACTTGGTTAATCTCCAGAAACCTTAAATAAATGTTTTAATTTTTTAAAACAGTATTTTCCCAGTTTATTAATGGTTTTTGGAGAGGAGATTTGCTAAGCTCCTTACTTAGACATTCCAAAAGTGTTATTCTCACAACGTTCTAAAGAGCAAGGACAGACATTACTGGACTTTTAAGTCTCCATCAAGTAAATCCAATAAAATTTAGAATCACCTAAGGTAAAACCTTCCAAAAATAAGGACAAGAATGTGGGTCTCAATATTTTCAGGATTCTTTAATACTGCCCAAATGTAATACATTCTACTTTTATCTCTAAAGACTATGTTAAAATTGGTTCCCAGAAAAAGGCAAGAGGCTATATAAGTAGGCTCAATGAAGCCTGATACCATCCTACCTGGGCTCGTTCTTCATCAAATTCCAGGCAGCCCATACCATCCAGTCTCTGGAGATCAATCCAGCCTTTCCAGATAACACAGACTCCATTCAGAATCATGGGTGCTTTTAAGTACACCTGAGACAGAAAAGAGATATGCAAACCATTAAAAAGCTATTAGGTACATAAAAATCAAAGTATTAGCTTACTTATTTCTACCCCATAGTTTTCATTTAAAAAAACATGAGTTATAAAATTAAAAAATCACAAAACATAGATATGCACACATGCACACACAAACAACACTCTCTGAACATATTCTATAAATCGATCTGCCACACTAGAAACTTTTTTTTTTTTATGGTGCTGGAGATTGAACCCAGGGTTTTAGGCAAGCTAGGAAAACTGCTCTACTACTGAGCTATATCGTTGGCTCCCAGGATTTCATTTCTAGTCTCAATTCTCCCAAGCTATTCTGTTCTGTTCTGTTCATTTGGAGACAAGAGTTTTGCTATGTAGGTCAGGCTAGACTTGAAATTTACTTATTTATCCCAGGGTGGCCTTTAACTCTCAATGATCATCCTGCCTCAGTCTCTCAAGTGCTGAGATTAGGGGCATGTGCCACCACACCTGGCCCAGGTTATTACAAGAAATTTTACAGGATTTATAAAAGTTGTATGTAGTTAGGTAATGTTTTAAATGGGTATCTTTGCTCTTGCAGCTAAGTCCAGGGCAGTTAGATTCTTTGTCCTGATGGTCTGAATCAGAGATAAAGATGGAAAATAGCTGGAATTCACTATTCTCTAAAGAAAGCATTTACTGCTTCCCTCAACTTTTGCAGTTAACAAGGTTAGGATCTTATACTCCTAGCCCCCCAGTATTGGGGGGTTGAACCTAGGGCTTTTGAACTAAGCTACATTCTCAGCCTACTAAAATTTTGAGATAGCATCTTTCAAAGTCACTAAATTGCCCAAGTTGGACTCCAACTGGGGATCCCCTGGCCTATTCTCCTCCCCCATACTAGATTACACACATGCACTACTATGCTTGACTTCCCTTTAGTTTTGTAAGATATGCTACAGATCCTTGACAATACTATTTTTTTCCTCTTTCTTTGAGTGGGGGGAATGATCTTATTAAGTTGCTTAGGTTGGCCTTGAAACTGATTCTCTTGCCTTAGCCTGGATGCTATTACTATATTAGGCCTTCTTCTTAAAACCTAAGTCAGCTAGTTGATTTTTACTGCTTTTAACCAAAGAACCTCAATGGATAAGACATTTTCTACTCTATAACATTAGATAGTGTGTAGTTCATCCTTATGGGTCCATAAATGACCCATGGCAAAGCAGTGTTATAGTTTTAGAAAGAATTTAACTCCAGTTACTAGCAGTCTTTTAGAAACATAGTACAATATTTTTAGGTTGTGGGTTTGACTATATGTAATAACTACCATTTATCTAAAAACTGATAAATTAACCCCAAATATATTTTTAAACCACTATTAAAATTAAGTACTATACATTAAAACAAAATAAAATAATAAAAATTTACAAAAAAGAAAGCTAGGCGTAGTGGTGCATGCCTGTAATCCCAGCACTGGAGAGGCTGAGGCAGGAGGATTGTTGCAAGTTTGAGACCAGCCTGGGATACAAAGTGAGCTCAAAGCCAGCCTAAACTGTACAGCAAGACCCTGTCTCAAAGACACCCTGTTCCCCAAAAGAAACAGAAAACAAGTATCTTGAATTCTTAATAAATAGCAATGCTTTTAGGTGAGAAAATTAAGACTTCCTTTATTAATCATATTCACCACCTACAGTGTAGGTGTATCTTATACACTACAGAACATCTTCTAATTCTCATATTGGCTAAAAATGTAAGTGTTCCTGCTAGATTTAGTGGTGTACACTTGTAATCCCAGCTACTTGAGGAGTTGAGGGAAGAGGATTGCTTAAATTCAAGAGTAGGAGACCAGCATGGCAACATAGCAAGTCCCTGTAGTAAGCAAAATAAAGCAAAGCAAAGCATAGCAAAACAAAGCAAAACAAATATTCTGTAGAATAAAGATCCACCTAAAGAGGATGATACTAATGTAATCATCTTGAGATTAAACATTCTGATACAGATAAAAACTATGAACACCAAAAATTTGTATTTTGGATAGTCCCAGTGCTTGTGACTAAAAATGTTTATTAGCTATATAATTACAGAAAACTGGTAAGCCAGTTTCTCAGTTTGAGAAAAAAGCTGGAAATACTGTATTTTTCTTTATAAAATTCAACAGTTTCTTCACAAAGAATTTTGCCTCTTCTTGTTTTAAGCTGTCTAATAAGAACTAACTACTGGGCTGGGGATTTAGTTCAGTGGTTCAAGCACTTGCCTGGTAATTGTGAGATTGTGAGTTTGAGCCCTGGTACCAACAACAAAAAAAACCAAAATAACCTCCTCCCCCAAAAAACAACAACAAAAACTACCAATACTTATAAATATGCTAGCCAAATTACTTCTGAGCCATCTCTAAAATAAAACCTACAGGATTTATATCTCTCTACTATATGTTTACATCATTGCTCTCCACTGCTAAACACAACCACTTTTGCTAAGTTTCAATAAACCATGCTGAACCAATTTCTACTTATACTGGAGAGGGGGAGGTGCAGGTGCTCGAAACTCCCAAAGCATAAGGTTCCATTTCTCCTTCCACTTGGACCAAGGGAAACAGTCTACAGTTATAGCTGAAACCGTTTAACCACATATTTCCTTCTGTTCTGATAAGTGTTCATTCCTGTCCACATTGTGAATTTAAAACTCCTTTAATGTCATCCAGTCAAACAAATGACTATACTAATTTATTTTCTTTAAATTAATTAATTTTATTGGTACCGGGGATCGAACTCACGGCTGCGCGCTTGCAAGGCAGGCACTTATGCCACTGAGCTAAATCCCCAGCAACTATACTAATTTAACACTCAGCACCTCAGTAAACCTTAAGACAAAACACTTGACTTGCCTCATACTCCCAAATCCTCTTGCCTCAGCCTCCCAAATTCTGAGATTACAGGTGTGCACCACCACACTCAAATAATGGGAGTATAACACCACACTTATCAAAGTACCATGTTTTAAAATTCTTTTTATAAATTTTTTTGAGACAAGGTCTTGATATATAGTTCAAGCTATCCTCAAATTCACAATTCTCCTGCCTCAGCCTTCCAACTCCTGGGATTACAGGTGTATGCCATGCCAGTCTTAAATTCTTATCCTAATAACTCATCTAATAACAAAGACCAACTTCATACCACTTTAATTGGATTTTATATTCTTCACCAATCGTTTGTCTTTTAGAACTGCAAATTCCATAATCTCTTAACTTATTCACAGTAAAAATTTTTCCTTTCAAATTACTAAAATTTTAAAAACTCATATATTACTTCTTTCTGTTTTTTTCATAGCAAAGAAAACCAATGGTTCATTTTGGGAAATCCTTAAATGGTTTTAGAAAATAGCTGTATTTCTTAATAAAGATTAATGCCTTGTATGCTAATTAAAAATAACATGTTAATGATTCCAGTGATGTAGATGTTCCCATTCAAACAAACAGAATTTTATGCATAGATCTTTCAAGTAAATGTTTGGTGCTTTCACAAATTTATAAATACTAAGGCTCAAAGTATGAGGAGAATAAAATTCTGTCTGTTAATAGTTTGGTATTTTGTAATGTAATTAAATAATGTCATTTAAACACAAAGCATTTTTCACTGCAAATGATTAAGCCTTGTTTCAAACTTTGAAAAAAATTTATTAAAATATGACCTAGGAATTAAACCCATTGTTTTAGAATAGAACTATTTTATACAAAATGGAACCTACAAAGTCTTTTAAATGGACAAACAGATACAACTAAATCATATGAAAAGAATAAAATACCTTATCTTTTCAAAAGTTAAATATCATAGAATGTGCCTGAGATTTTACAGAAAGTTCAAAGTGACTATAAGCTAGGCATGGTGGTACATGCCTGTAATCTCAGAACTCTGGGAGATAGAGACAGGAAGACTACAATTTTAAGCCCACTCTGGTCAGTTTAGCAAAACCCTGTCTCAAAGTAAAATGGGCTGGGGATGTAGCTCAGTGGGAAGGCTGCCCTGAGTTTAATCCCCAGTGTTAAACACCCCGCGCCCCACGCACACACATACCACTGACTACAGGCTCACGTTTTTTTCCCAATGATTTATCAATCCAGATTTTACATAATATCACTTTATTTTCATATTGTTATTTTAAACTCAACTCACTGTGGGTTCAACAAAAATGTTTGTACTGTCAAGTCTAGTATTTACTGATCCAACAGAATATTATTTGGTCAGAATAAGGAATGATATGGGAAATGTCCAGAATAGGCAAATCTAGAGATGCCAAGGATTAAGAGGCAGGGGGAAGTTGGAGTGTCTGCTAACAGGTATAAGATTCTGTTTTGTTTTGTTTTAATACAGGGTCTCATTATGTAGTTCAGGCTGGCCTTGAACTCAACAGTGATTCTCCAGCCTCAGTCTCTCCAGTGCTGGGATTATAGGTATACACCACCATATACCTAGCAAAGAGGTAATGTTGTAAAATTCATGACAATGGCTGTTTAATCTCTGAATGTGCTAAAAATCACTGAATCATATATTTTTAGAGTAAATTTTACAATATGTACATTGTATTTCAATGAAATAGTCATAAAAATATTTGTAGGCTGGGGGCATAGCTCAGCAGCAGAGCACTTGCCTGGTACATGCAAGGCCTCATCTCCAGTACTGCCAAAACAACAAAAACAAACAAACACAAAAGAGCCAAGATGCTCAAGCACAACTATATTCTGTCTTCACTGAGTTGAAGGCCAACCTGGACTATAGAGCTAGACCCTGCTGTGCACACACACAAAAACGTTTGTAATGATCTTTATTTATTATATAAGTGACATCTATGAGCATCCAAATGGAGGTTCTGGGTAGGCATCTGCATCTTGGATTCCATCATTTTGAGAAGAGATCTCAGCTGGTGTTATAAATCTGGTAACCACCAACAATGTGGAATTTAACACTGGAGAACAGGAAAAGAGACTGATTCCCCTGAGGAATAAAAAAGAAGAAAAGAGGAAAAGAAGTTGGAGAAGTCCAACTTCTACATGTTGCATAGGAGAAAAGAATTCTGCAGAGTAGGCTATGCAGTGGGTTTACAGGAAAACATGGTTAAGGTACAGGTTAAGGTTAAGGCTAAAGGTTAAGGTACAGGTCCCCAAGTGAAAATTTCCCTGATGTTAGCAAAATTAGGAACTTAAGTCAATTTTGAGATTCTCAGATTCTTTTATTTAAAGTAAGAGTTCTTAATCTGGAGTTCAGAGAGCCTACAGGGAAGTTTGTATTTATGGCTAAGTATCAAGACCAGAAATCTCACAAAGTTTTGTGTAAAAATGTATGTGTGACCACATGTGCCCTTTTCAAGGAAGATGATCACTTTCATTATACTCTCAAAACACTGTGCTAAGCAAAAAAGATTCAATTTTCCATTCATAGACACCAAGGTCTCCCAAACATAGAGCTTGACAGAGAACTGATACAACTTTTTAAAGCTAAAAATTAGTAACTTTTTGCTCTGACATTTAAATTTGAAAAGAAGGGTATGAGAAAACCTAGTCAACTTTTCATTTATTAACCTGTACATATAGTTCCTTTTTTTACTTGAGACTACTTAATCTAAGAATAGCTACCACTTGCAATATGCATGACATCCTTAACTATATTTTCCTATACAACACTATATATTTTTAAGCTGGGTGTGGTAATGCATTCTTTTTTTTTTTGGTGCCTGGGATTGAACTCACAACCTCGCGTTTGCCAAGCAGGCGTTTACGCTGCTGAGCTAAACCTCTGGCCCCAGTAATGCATTCTTTTAATTCTAGCTACTTGGTAGGCTGAGGCAAGAGGACCACAAATTCAAAACCAGTCTAAGCAACTTGGTGAGACCTTGTCTCAAAAAGGTACAAATGAATGATTGTAAAGAAGATGCAAAAGACAATTTCAAGGTAATCAAAACAATATGGATTTGCAAACAAGACCGTCATGCATGTGTCAGTGTTGAGTCACAAAATATGCATAGACATGAACTGCTGAAGCTACTCATAAAAGTCAAGCAGTGAGGACATCACCTTCAACTCCCTACTCTGGCAGTACTGGGGACTGAACCCAGGGCCTTTACACAGAGTTACACCCCTATCCTTTTTCTTATTTTATTTTTGAGACGAGCTCTTGCTAAGTACTAATTTGCCTAGACTGGGCTCAAATTTGTAATCCTCCTGCCTCATCCTCCCACAGTGTTAGTATTACAAGCATAAACCATGGTCCCCAGCTTAAAAAATCCCTTTCAATTGGAAATATATTTTATTCCTCTGTAACACACTTCTAAGAGCTTAAACACTTGTGATTCTACTCTATTATCTGACGTACTTGGAAACCACTAAAAGGAAATGATTATTATCTCTAAGGACTCCAATAAATATGTAAGTGTTGATTAATAAAAGGTCAGAAAACAGGTAAAATTTACAATTTTCTGGTAATTTTCCTGTATTAATTTCAATTTGAAAAGACCCACTTATTCAACGAATGTTTACTACCTGTCAACTATGTGTACAGTATGATCAAAATAGTAGTGGGAATAAGATAAATTTGTTAAAAAGATTTGCATCAGCTACCCCAAAAAATTGCAACACCACCTTGGTGCTGACCATTAACTTAAAAGTTTTTAATGGGAAAGAACTGCATAAATTCAGAAAAAAACTGTAAGAATTAAGCTGAATTCACCAATTAAATAAGTAGGCAGGATTTATGTAAGATTATGTGAAGTATCACTGATAGGAAAATTTTAAGAAGGTGGATTTAGCAGCTAAAGACCAAAGGTCTAACAAAGCTGCATATTAATATGACTACACTAGGAAGATTGATTATACATGCAAAGAATCAAAAAACTCAACTGAAAGTTGAGTGAAAATAGTGAACTGAGTAGAATAGCTGGTCATAAACACAGAAAAAGCAATAGCTCTTCTATACTGAGTTAATAGCAAATAGGATGTAAAAAAGTTTAAAATAGCAGTAAAAGTATCAAGTACTAATTCTAGTAAGAAATGTAGATTCTGTAAGAAAAAAATCTCAACTTTCTGAAATATTAAAAAGATTTTAGTAACTAATGAGATGTCATGTTCTTCAGTGAAGACCACACCTGCCAATCTATTTAATAAAATCCCAATGAAATGTCAAAATAATGTTTTCTGGAATTTGAGAAATAAGCTTATGATTCATATGCTTATTTACCTGAGAAAATACTAAAAACAGTAATTTCTTGCCTTTTCAAACATTAAAATACAATAGAACAACTAATAAATGTGTAATAGTGCAGTTGTAATCACAGTAGACAGTAGAGCAAAAAATAGCCAATAATGAAACCAAGTATACAAATATTTAACATATAAAAAGGCAACACTTAAAATCAATGACAAAGGGTATTTAACTAATTGAGTTGGCTAAATCATATGAAAAAAATGAGTTTAGAACAAAATAAATATAACTGGTCAAAAATTATGGAAAAGTTCATTTAACAATAATAAAATAAATTAAAACAAGGCAACTATTTTTAAATAAATTTAAGATTAAACTGAAAACCTTTAAAAAAAAAAACACCTTTTTGAGACAGGTTTCGTTACAGTTCAGGATGAACTTGAACTCACTATGTGGCTTGGGCTGGCCTTGAACTTGCAGTGATTCTTGACTTGCCTCGGCCTCCCTAGTGCTGGGATTACATGTGTGCCACTACGCCCAGCCATAAAATTTCTATGAACAATGAATTAGTGAATACTAAATCTTTATTTCTAGGAGCAATAAAGGGTTAGGTGTCCCTTCCAGCCTAATATCTTCCTTACCCCATCACTACATAATCTTGTTTTATGTTTCTGTCCAGCCACTTTATTCAAAATGTATCAGTGACTCATTAACACTGAACTCACGGCAAGCAGCACTATACATCATGCCTGACAGGAACTTATCTAACACACATATTTTCTCCCATAAGCACATCATGCCTTTCTTCTTAAAAACACTAGTTACCCCATTACCACCATGTTTGGGGGCCACTTTAAGCAGCAAAATTATAACAAAAAGCATAAAAATATAAAAAATATGGCATTAAATAGAGTTCAAAAAAAGACACTTGTTTACAACATTAGAGGTCAAACAAGATGGCAGAGCACTGCTTTTAACCTCAACTGGGAACATGCTCAGAAAGTGACTCATTTTCTGCCACTCTTTACATGTCCACAATGATCACAAACAATCTTTGTATTTGCAGATTCCATTTCTGTGAATTCGTCGACTCACTAAAATTTGCAACCCTAAAATCAATGGTCATAGTGCTTTTATATAGTGATTTCACAAACATGCCTATGATATGTAAATTATTTTTGGAAGAAAAGGAGTATTAGGATGCTTAGCCCCAACACAGTATGGAAAGAGTAAAAATAAAATGAGCTTTGGAATCAATAAAACCAGGGTTTAAATTATAGGTTTATCAAGTATGTCTAAGACAAACTATTTTTGTTTATAAGCTTCAGATTCTTCACACGTAAAATTAGGACTAAACACTTCCTTCATTGGATATATGGATGTACATAAAACTTATGAAACAGTACTACAAAAACGACAGCTTACACATACATTTCCACCAATGCTTTTTACACAGTAATTTTTTTCCAAGGCAAAGAAGCCATTTTTTCCAGACAATGAACAGTTGTTCCTACCCACAAACCAGTGAATCATCATACAAGCACTAATACTGGGATGGCCATAGACACCCAGGAAAACAAGACATTCCACTGAAGAAATATGAACACTGCTGTTTAGTTGTAATCACTTCTGTAGACTATTTAACAAATCCCTTTAGAAGGTATTTGGTTCTGATTCATCCTCCTTTAGTCACATGCTTCTCCCTATTCATAAATGCCAAGTCAGCCTCTTAACTGCCAGATAATCGCTGCACATTCAATCTCCTTGCCTCAGAATTGTAATTGGGATGCATGTTAACATAAAAATAGCTACACCTATATTTAATGTAATTTACTAAGGTATTTCTTCAAGTTCAGATGAGAATTGGGAAAAAAACCCCCAGAAAACTAGAGAATATGTGTATTATACACATATAAACATATCCAATATATGATATGTTAACCATTCAGAATTTTGTAAAGACCATATAAGGTTCTTTTCTGTCAATTCATAAAACATGTATTAACATGAACTGGGCATGGTGGTGTATGCCTAGAATCCTAGGACTCTGGGAGGCTGAGACAGGAGAATCACAAGTTCAAACCCAGCATGGACAACTCCAGCAACTTAACAAGACCCTATCTCAAACAAACAAACAAACCCAAAAAACAACAACAACAACAACAAAAGGCTGAGAGCCTGGCAAGTGTGAGGTTGTGTGTTCAAGCCCCAGCCCACACACACACACACACACACACACACACACACACACACACTCGCACAAAGAGTTTAGGGACATAATTGAGTTGAAAGCCCTAGATTTAATCTCCAATACTGAGAAAAAAGAGAAGTAGGGCAGAGAGGATATTAACATGTTCCTAATGTGCTATCTACATAATTTTTAAAAATTAATTAAAATTTAATGGGTATAGTGGTATATGCATATAATACTAGCTCTCTGTAAGCTGAGGCTGAAGGATCATGAATTCAAAGCCAGCTTGGTCTACATAGCAAGTTTAAACCCAGCATGGATTATGTAGTGAGATGTTATTGTAAAACCAATACCAAAACCAAAACAAAGCAAAGCTCTATCAATTAGATCTACAGATAAAAATACTACATCCAATGAACAGTATAATGCTTCTAAATAAAAAGGAGTATTTTTAGAATAAAACAATGAAAAAAAGTATAACAATAAAAGTTAAGATTTTATAAGAGATTTTAAGGAAAAAGCACAAGAAATCCTTTGGAAGGGAGGAAAAAAATAAAAAACAAAAAATAAGATAATCAAGAGGATCATTCTTGGACAATCAACATCCAAATGGTAGAAAACAATTGTTGATTAAATACACAAACATTTTCTTAGGAAGGTAAGTTGCCATAACAAAATGGATATCAAGGACCTTACAAAACAAAGGAGTAAAACTTACCAATGACACTAGACGATATCAAAGATGAATACCAAAACACGGAGACAAGGACTAAAGCTTTGCATGGCTCCTCAGCAAAGTTTTAGTAGCTCACTCAGGGCTGGGAATATAACTCAGTGATGCAATGCTTGGTTAGCATGTGATAGGCCCTGGGTTTAATCCCCAGTACCAAAGAAAATATAAAAGACATTTATTAGAAATTATCATTTTTGGTACCTGGAATACATCTTGAATATCTGGTAGTGCATAGTGTGTTTGAAAACATCTAAATTCTCCTGATAGTAATATTGAATCACATTGATCTGGGCTGGCTTATTTTTTTTTGTAGTCCAAACTGACCTTAAACTCTTGTGTATCCCAGGCTGGGCTCAAACTCATAATTCTCCTGCCTCTGCCTAAGTGAATGTACCACACACTTGGCTATTCTTTTGTTTTAATTTGTAAATTAACACTCCTTTATATCTGAATTTTTTAAAATATGAGAAGGCTCAACACAGTACTTTGTGTATATACAGAAAAAAGAAAAGATTGTGCCCACAGAAACAACCTGCAAACCTGTATAAGACCCTAGATTGCATTCCTGGCACTGAAAAAAAATTCCTTCAGTTGGTAGTATTTCAACAGTTTTTATTCTTAGGATATTTGAATTAATCATTTAATTAATTGCAAACCTTTCCCAAGATTTAGCCCCTTCCTTCTCATGACACATAGGAAAACTACTGCATCTGAGGTCTGAAAAGG
This sequence comes from Hydrochoerus hydrochaeris, assembly GCA_004027455.1. NCBI lineage: Eukaryota > Metazoa > Chordata > Mammalia > Rodentia > Hydrochaeridae > Hydrochoerus > Hydrochoerus hydrochaeris. The sequence goes on from PVLA01000089.1 coordinate 736,713, forward strand.
CAATACTGCTAGAAGGAATACTTTAAGTGTACACTTAAAATAGGTAAACTCTAGCTGGGCATAGTGGCACATGCCATGTAATCCTAGCACTCAGGGGGCTGGGGCAGGAGGACTGCAAATTTGAGCCCAGTCTGAGCACTTTTGTAATCCAGCAAACCCCTGTCTCAAAATTAAAAAGAGATGGGGATATAGCTCAGTGTGAAGGTCTAGGGTTCTATCCCTAAGTGTATAGGGGGACAAAAAATTAATTTCTGGGCAGGGGATCCAGCTCAATGGTAGAGTACTTTACTAGCATGTATAAGACCCTAGATTGCATTCCTGGCACTGAAAAAAAATTCCTTCAGTTGGTAGTATTTCAACAGTTTTTATTCTTAGGATATTTGAATTAATCATTTAAAAAATACCAGGGTAGAAAGCTGAAACAAAGGGGACAAGTGAGAGATGCTCCTCTCAGACATATTACTTTTGCTTTCTTTAATTTGAAATATATAACTCATATAAAGCTGAGACTGAAATTTTTACCTTTATACTAAAATGTATACTATGCAATTCCAAAGAAGAGAAAAAGAAGCTACATAATTTTCAAGTACCTCAGAGAGGTATGTCAGGTATGGTGGCATATGTACGTAATCCCACAACGCAGAAGGCTAAGGCAGAAGGATTTCAAGTCTGAGAGCAGCCTAGGCTCCATGAGTTCAAGATAGCCTGGAGTACATAAAGAGATGCTGTTGGAAAGGAAAGGGAAAGGGAAAGGGAAAGGGAAAGGGAAAGGGAAGGAAAAACAACACCTCCCCCCAAAAAAACCATGTAACTAACTAGGAGGTAGTACTACATATTAATTTTAAAACATTATTTTAAAAAAATTAGTCAATTCCTTCCCTAGATCTAAAAATAACCAAAATAAAACATTTTCTTGAAAAATATAAGCCTTTAGGCTGGGAATATAGCTCAATGGCTCAGTGCTGGCCTGTACGCATGAGGTCCCGAGTTCAATTCCTAGAACAAAACAAAACAAAACAAAACAAAACAAAACACAGCCTTCAGCTAAATTGACAATTAAGTGCTACAAAATATATTTAAAAAAAAAATTTTTTTTTTTTGTCTTTTTGAAACAGGGTCTTGCTATGCAGGTTCAGGTTGGTCTCAAACTAGCAATGATACTCCTGCCTCAGCCTCTATACCTAGCTTAACAGTCTAATTAAATCAAAATCTACCGAGTGGTGGTGGTGTGGGCCTGTAATCCCAGCACTGAGGAGGCTAAGGCAGGAGGATCACCACAAGTTTAGGGCAAGCTTGGGCACCATAGTGAGTTCAAGGCTAGCCTGAACCTTGTTTTTAAAAACAAAGAAATAAACCCTTCAAATCTGGATGTGATCAGTTATTTCAGTTTCTCTTGGGAAAAATCACAGTTCAAAGCTTTATCACAAATAGTTTTCTTTCTTTTTCAGACAGCATCTTACCACATTACCCAGGTTGACCTCAAACTTGAGATCTTCCTGCCTCAGTCAGTCTCAAGTAGCTAGGATTACAGACATATGCTATGCCAAGATGACTGCTCTCTTTTATTTGGAATGACTAGGTTTAACGTAAAACTGAAAAGGAATTTCTCAAAGCTAACATCAAGGAGTCTTATAACCTGGAAATTGGAAATTGTGGGTGGTACGTAAACAGACATAATACTTATTTTGGGACAAAGATGTTGTAGGCAAGTAAGCAAAAGGCTGTGAAAGAAGCAGAATTGAAGCCTTTTGGAAAAGGCTATTTAAAATCAGACTTAAAAACTAATTAGTCAAGATTTAAACTGGGTGTGGTGGCACAGCATGTAACCCCAGCACTTGGGAGGCTGAGGCAGGAGGATTATTACAAGTTTGAGACCAGCCTGGGCTACAAAGTGAGCTCAAGGCCAGCCTGAACTGCATAGCGAGACCCTTTCTCAAAAAAAAAAAAAAAAAAAAAAAAAAAAATCATCCTTATTCATTAAAATGAATGCTATAAAACTTTCTCTGGGGCACCAGGAAGACAAGCAGCCAGCTCGCCACTCTGGTAAGCAGCTATGGCCTGCAAGCCACGGCTGCTCCAGGGTGAGAACCATCAGGTTTCCTGAGATCTGTGCCATGTTGGAAGTTGGGGCACTGGGAAAACAAGCAGCCAGCTCGCTGCTCTGGTAAACAGCTGTGACCCTACCAGTGCACAGGCTAAGAATCAAACATCCAACACCTCCCCCCCGCCATTAGCAAGTGGGAGCCAGAGATCTGAGCATCTCTTGTGAGTTTGACTATATGCAATATAGCAAATAAGGGGGATTTCCTTCTACCATCTCTTTGAAGGCAAATATTTTTATCACTGTTTTGCTCTGTTCTGATTAATAGTATTGCTCTATTCAATATTCTGCTTTTATAAGTTTGGTATTTCCTTCGATTTTGTTGTACCTGATTGAAAAAACAACTATTGTGAAGAAAACGAGACATACTATTGTATCTATCACTGTTATCCCAGTAACTTGCTATGAAGTTCTGTACCAATTTCACTACACTGTCTCAATTGGCTTTGTTCTGTCTTTTTCTGCTGTATTTTACTACCTTCAAAAATAAATAAATAAATAAATAAATAAATAAATACTTTCTCTGCTATTCTAGCTCATGAAATGAGTGATTTAAAAATAGTCACAACCTATCAAAATTCTAAACGGTATTTAGTAACATTTTATAACTACTCAATATCTGATACTAATGTTACTTGACTATTAATTAAAACCATAAACCATTAAGTAGAAATGCAACCACCATAAATAAAATTTAACTTCTCTCTTTCTGAAGCCAATGTAGTAAAACTAGATAATATATTTGATTTTCATAGAAAAAATGGTCAGTGAAGTTGCACTGTAAAGTTCTTTTTTTCACTTACAAAATGATTTTTGTACTTTATATTCATACACTGGATGAATATAGTAGGTATATATAGTCATTAATTCAAAATCTCAATGAAGCTTTATGAAATACAGAAAATACAGATTATATTAAAAAATCTGACCACTCAAGACTAAAATTTATGGTCAACCATAACCATCTGAAATTGGAAATAGATCCTATGAGGAAGCATCAAAGGAAGAAAGAGTTGCTGGGTCCCTAAATTTTAATTTAAGAATGATTTACATTCTATTAAGTTGCTTTTTCCTTGTCTTGTGACAGCTAAATTAGAGGGAAACAGCTTAAAGAAGAATTAAGAACATTTTGGCTGTCAGGGTTTATAATACACTAGGACGACCACTTGGGAAATACGTAATGTTCCAACGAAACATGGTCTTAAGTAGTTTACTAAAGGTATACTGCAGCACCAAAACGCCGTGATTCAGTTACATATAATCTCACCCAACAAAACCATCAAATAACCTAACTTTTGGATGGATGCTTATAACTTAAAACACATTTTTTCACATATGTTGGCACCTTGTTTAATCCTCTATAAGGTACATGATAGCTGGTATTCTGATTTCCATTTACAGGTACAGGACTTTGACTATTCTGAAGTTTTTCTTACTATCCTGTATATTATTTTAAATCTTTCCTGAGAAAGACTCTCAAGAGGCAAAGCAGATGGCTCACTAGACACCTCAGAGCAGAAGTCTGAAATATATTTCCAAAACAGAAAATAAAAAGTACCTATTTATGGTTACTCATCCATTACAGACATTTTTAAAAGATTGCTGGTTTGAAAATATTCCTGTAACCACATAAGCAAAAGAATGAGTAAAAGGGTCTAATTTCCATGAACCCATTTTCTTAAGCCATAAACCCTATTTCAAATAAAATATGGAGTTTTTTTGTTTCCTCTTTAATATTTTAAGTTTTCCTAAATTTACTAAGTTTAAGTAAGCATTACAGTAGCTGACCCCTAAAATGGCCCCAATGATCCTGGTCTTCTGGTATTCACACCCATATGTAGTCCCCCTCCCTATTGAGTGTGGACTAAATTTAGTGATCAGCTTCTAATGAATAGGAGAAGATGCAAGTGACTGAGAAAACATCATAAAAACTATGGTCACTTCATTCTCTCTCTTAGAGGATACACCCTAGGAACTGATAAGTGAGTTTGGAGGTGGGTCTGCTGGCTTTTAGTAACATTAGAGACTGTGCAGCTCCAGCCAACAGCTTGACTGCAGCCTCATGAGATCATGAGCCAGAGTCATTGAGCCACACCACTCCCAGATTCCTCTGAAAGGAATGTGAAGGAATATGGGAGGTGGGTTGCATAGAAACACCAATTATAGTTAAAGTAGGATTCATATGAGTGCATAAATTTGTAAAAAACTCAAAATTATATAATAAAATTGGATGTACTTTATTGAGTGTAAATTATACTATACTTCAAAAACTATTTTTAAAAGGCCACTAATTTCTTTCTTTTTTTTCTTATTTTTGTTGTGACAAGATTTCACTATATAGTCCAGGCTGGGCCTTGAACTCACAGCAATCCTGCTGCATCAGCCTCTGCAATGCTAGGATTATAGTAGAAATGTGCTACCACTCCCAGTTAGGCCATTAAAATTTTGCAGATAAAGGGTAATTTATGAAAGTAATATCTTAGCTTTAGAAGTTAAAGGTGAAGAAACAACAGTTGCAAAAATAAGTCACCCATCAGAAATTCATAGCTCAGCAGGGCATGGTGGTACACACACCTATAATTCCAGCACTCAGGAGGTTGCGGCAGGAGGATTGTCAGGAGTTCAAGCCTAGCCCAGCTACACAGTAAATTCAAGGCCACCAGAACTAGACAGGAAGAGCTTATTAAAAAAAAAAAAAATCACATGCCTAGTGATGGAGAACCTTCTAGACACTGAGTGTCTAAGCTGCAACACTAAACCCACTTATTTGCGAAGTGTCAACACAGCAGTTAAACCTGAATAGTGAGATTTTATTTTAGAAAAATACCACTCATACATGAACATCTTTTGTCCTAAAAGAAAAACACAATGACAGAGCTTTACAATGATATAAACAGCTTTTTATTGAAAGATACAGAATTGCATTTGTGTGCTTTTGTGCCCTCTTATCCAGTGCTCAACTCAAATGCTGGGGCAATTTTGGGGTCCTATGCCAACAGAGAGGGTTCTGCGTGCCATAGGTTTGCCACCACTGTTCCAGACTGACTAAACCTGCACCCTGCTTCATCAGCTACCTCAGAAGATGGCAACCTCATACTTCTAGTTGTTTACTAAAAAATCTAGAGTCATTCTTAACTCCTTTCATTCTTATACATCACATTCAATCCATAAACAAATCCTGTCTTCTTTATCACAAAACACATCCACCTCACACTTATTTCTACTGCTACCACTCTTCTCTAGCCATGATTGCTACAATAGCCAAACAGGTCTTCCAGCTTCACTCTTGCCCTTTACAGTCTGTTTTCAAACAGAAGCTAGAGTGATCCTGTCACAACTTGACACATCCACCTGCCCAAAGTCACTTGCTTTTTCACTCATAATAAAAGTTCACATCATTACAATGTGAACTTTTACAATTACAGTCATTCAACCATCTCCTTATTATTCCTGATCTCACTTTCTATTCTAACTAGTTACATGTCCTGCTTGTATCAAATATATAGTGGTTACTACCATCCCTGGGCCTTTTACTATGGCTATTTCCTTTACCTGGAACATCTTTCACCCCAGACACTTGCATCATTTTCAAACTTCCTTTAGGTCTCTGCTAATAGGCAAACTTCCTTACCTATAACCATCCACTTAAAACCACAATTACAAGGATCACTGTGAGTCTGAGGCCAGCCTGGGTTACACAATGAGTGCAAGGCCAGGTTGAACTACATAGCAAGAGCTCGTTTCAAAAAACAAAGATAAAAACAAACAAAAGCAAAAACAAAAACTACAATTATTAGCCAGGTGTGGAAGCACATGCCTGTAACCTCAGCACTCTGGAAGGCTGAGACAGGAGGCTCAAAAATTTGAGGCCAGCCTTGGGACGTAGCAATATACTGCAATATAAAGGCCCTGTGTTCAATCTTCAATACCACTGAAAAAAATGTAAATATCCCTGCCATTTGATTATGAAGAAAAATAATCTGGTTTGGTAGGTAATTAAATTGAGAGAACAGGGAACATGATACTCATTTGGGATCCAATATAAGAAGCAGAAAAAACTAATTAACATTTGAGGAAGTTCCTTCAATTTTCTTTGCTTCTAGCCTTAGCCCTGTGGAGACAGAAAACCTAACTACTATAAAAGATACTGTAAGAAAGGAAGGAAGAGAAGTAAGGACCCTTGAGCTGCACAGATGATAACATACAGGACAGTACCTTTTGCTAAATTTACTGGAAACTGAAGTGAGGTTCACGCCTGTAATCCCAGCACCCAAGAAGGCTGAGGCAGGAAGAACCCAGTCTAAGCCCAGACAGACAACTCAGTGAGACTGCATTTCAAAATAAAAAATACAAAAAAGGACTGGGACTGTAGATCAATACAAAGACCCTGGGAACAAACATCTGCAGACTGATTAATTAACTGGAGTACTGTGTCCAAAGGCATGCAAGGATTTACTAGTAGGAAGATTATTTTCTTTTTCTTCTCTACCCCATCCCTCCAAGGCTGGGGATTGAACCCAGGGCCTTTGCACTGAGACACAACCCCAGCTTTTTTTTTTTTTTTTTTTGGATTTTTGAGTCAAGGACTCCCCAGATTGCTAAACTGCCCAGGTAGGTCTCCAACTGGTAATCTTCCTACCTCAGCCCCTTCCAGAGTGTTAACATTAGAGGTGTGTATCACCATGCAAGGTTCTTGTTTTTCTTGCCTTAAATGTTACCATTCTTGGAACAGAGTCCCATTTACTTGTTTGCACACTAAACTGGATCCCTATATACCACAAACAAATGGCAGAGGTGAATATCTATCATAAGCCTGCAAAATTGAAAATATTTACTATCTGTCCCTTTACAGAAAAAGAAACTACTAAAATAGATGTTAATAAACAATGTAACATTTTGTTACTGTTGGTTACAGAACTGAAAAGTCTCATTAGCTTAAGTACATGGATAGTATGTTCTTCAAACTAGTGACCAGATTTCATTAATTCATTTAGGCAAGCATACCTTATAGCAGCACTGACACCCATTTATCAGTTATTAAATACTGTAAGACTTTAGTAACATGGAGATACCAATCTCAAAGTCTAAAAAGAGTTTAGCATTAAAGCTGACAGGAAAGCAAAGTATTTTTGGTTTATGCCTTTCAGTATCTGAACTATTTATCCACATTAAACAAACTCTGAAGGAGTGCCTTTTGTTTGGTTTCACAAGGTCTTGATATGGTACCCAGAGTGGTCAACTTCTGGGCTGAAGTGATTCTTTTGCCTCAGCCTCACAAATGCTAGGTCTACAGCCATGAGCCACTGCACCTAGTTCTAAGGAAGTGTTTTCAACGAGGAAAAAAAAATTTTTTTTTAGCCACACATACATGCACCAGACAGACAATAATCTTACAATAACGTCAAGTTTTTCCATAGATAAAAGAATTACCAAGTAACTTCCATATATGAAAGAATTATCAATTAAAAGCAAATCGGTAAATTTGCTTTTAATCTTCAATTGAGTTAATCTCCAAGTGAGTCAATACACAGGAAAGCAAATTATTTGCTTATTGTTACATATTTTTTAAATCCTATAATCTATTTTCCTTTTCCCAATCCAAATATTAGTTGGATTGTTACCCACAAAAGGTGAAACCTAATTTCATAAAACTAAACAAAAAATTCTTCATTGTATATATGAATGATTAGAAATCCTTTCCTTAATACAGGTCTTTCAATTAATGTTTAGACATATCTTACATTTTACAAATGAAGTGACATATACTTAATATGACACTTAGAAAAGTAACTTATAAAGTTGATAGAAACACATATGGAAACATACCTGAAATAGAAGACAGTATATAATAGGATGTAAAAAGTATTTTTTTCTTTAGCAATTTTAAGTTCCTTCTCAATTTCTTAATCAAGAGTCAACCAATCTACTATTCCTAAAAATTTTACCAATTAACAGAGCCCTCAGTATAATATTAACGCCTACCAATATTTTTTTCTAACTTTAACCTAAACACCTAATTTAAAACTCTTTTCCCAGAAACTTATCTTTAGAATTTTTTATAACCTTATAACTTTTAAAATTATTTCCAACTTAAAGTTTTCAAATTGTTTTCCCCAAGATTAAACTTTTTATATTAAAAGAATTAGAAAGTTACCTACAAATTATTCCTAAATACTACGAATTTTTAAACCAACAGAACTTTTTCCCCACTTAATCTTTTTACAGCTCTATAGTCACACGTATTTTTAGTAAGCATAAAAAATTTCTAGTCAATATTTTTAAAGGAATAAAATTTTAAATGTTATAGGAAAGCACATTACTTTATGAGCTAGCCCCTTCTATGGTGAATATTATATATATGAAATTAATAATGGCATAATTTAGAAGTTTAACCATGGTTTAAAAATTATATTACATTCTTGTATCATAGAATGAAAACAAATTTCACGATTTGCTGGCATAATCAGATTTATGATCACTAATAATATAAATCATCAGACAACCTCTCATAAAACAATTTTGTAGTATTTTAAGGCATAAAGAAATGTTTCCTACCTTGCCTGCTTCTCTTTCTAAGTCGACATACTCCCGGCTAGGTGTTTGTCGCTGTTCTCCCTGCCAGCTGGCCGGAAAAAACTGGAGAGACAGATTGGTTCCTGTGGCCACAAAAGCCTTTTAGAAAAATCAATACAAACAGGATCAGGAGCAGGACATTACATAAATTATGCAGGCAGTCATTTATTTTTACATCAGTTTGTCTTAAGCCAGGCAGCACTAAGAATACTTAAAAGTAAAAAACATGCACTCATCATTTTTCTTAAGTATTAAGTTACAAACATCTGATTCCATTTTGTGGACATTTGCCATTGGTTGCTTAAATATAAAATCAGACATGGAATCAATACTTTCCTTCAGGTCATTTTTTGCTGATGTTACGATCTCGTACTGTTAATGTCTAACCAGAAGCCCCTGTCCTTGTTCTTAAAAACTTATGTTTTCAAATGTAAAAATCACTGATGGTCTAAAGATTTTGAATTTTAAAACATGCCACAATTAAAACCTGTATGAGATATTTGGATTTTTCTTGATTTCTCCTGATTAAGGAAACCATGAATGATATGTAGCGCATAAAAAATGCAGTACGTAAGTGCATTTTTAAGTTTATGCTTTAAAGACTATGTTAAAAAAAACTGCACACGGGAATGTCTTTCCTGTGAAAAGCTGTACACATTGGCCTGGGATGTGACAGTACAGCTCTTTTAAAAAAATACACATTTTCTACTATGATTTTACCTTAGAAGAAATGAATGTGACTATAACTTTTATTAAATATTCATCTAATATTTATAAAAGATTCAAATGGTTCAGCTTAGAAAAGATGAATCTAAAACCATTTCAATAACATATTCTATGTAGCCCCTGAGCAACTTAACTCTGTATTTCACCCATGTGAAAAATAGAAATAATGCCAGGCATGGTGACACATGCCTGTAATTCAGGCAATCTGGGAGGCTGAAGGAAACTACCAAACCCCAGGATAGCGAGATCCTCCCAGAAGGAAAAATAAAGGTCTGAGGATATTGTTCAGTGAGCCCTTGGGTTCAACCCCCAGTACCAGACACACACACACACACACACACACACACACACACACACACACATCATTACTCTTACCAAGGGAAACAAGGAAAGAAAATAAATAAAAAGCATACCTGAGTTTAATCTCCATTACCATACACACAAAAAAATTATTCCTTGTATCAAGGGAAATACAGTAAAGAAGTAAAGAGCATATTAAAAAAATTTTTTTTTCATCTAAACATTCTTAGCCAAGCATGGTGACACACTCCTGTAGTATCAGCAGTCTAGGAGGCTGGGGGAGGAGGACTGCAAGTTCTAGCCAGCCTGGGCAACTTAGCGGGATACTTTTAAAATAAAAAATAAAGGGCCAGGGGTGTAGCTCAGTGTAAAGGCCCTGGGTTCAGTCCCCAGTATTAACAAAAACAAAACAAACAAAAAACAACAAAAAATGGTAAACATTTTTGCTTGTACCAGAGAAAGTTTTGTTTGGTTTATTTTGTTAACTAAGTTCTCAAGCATCATTTGTTTTTGAATGTAGGGTCTTCATCTAAAAGCAAGCGTCACATTTTGAGCAATGTATTTAAAACTATCAGCTGAGGCTAAGTCAGCCATGGAGGCATGTCAGCGATCCCAGAGCTTGGGTAGCTGCGGCAGAAGGATCAATCACCAAGATTTCAAGACTAGTACGTGATACATGGTAAGACCCTCTCTCAAAAAACAACCAAAAGAAAACAAATAAAAAACCACAAATAAAAACACTAGCTGAAATAGCTATTTACTAACTCCTCCAATAGTTAGTAGTTTATCCTTTAAAGGGTATACATTTTTTCTTTTCTTTCTTTTTTTTTTTTTTTTGGCAACAGGATTAAACTCTGTAATCCAGGCTAAAAATGCTTTACTTCTTATTTCTACTGTTATTAGTATAGGTACAGTTATCGACCTAATTGCTAAATCTACATTTCTCTTGGTAGCATTTCTCTAATAGTTAGGATACCCTTTTCTCATGGTAGTTTCTACAAACAGAAACTGAACAACGATATTGTAACAGTAACCTTTAAAAAAATCCACAGACTATCAGCATAGGTTTTATCCATTAACACTAGTTCAAATGGAAAACAGCCTTTGAAGTTTCCTAACAAACTGGTATTTGTAAAGTCCTTAGAACAGTACCAAGTAAAACCTAAGTAAATATTTGCTGAATAATATAAAAGAAAAAACTTTTGCCAGGGATATAGTTTAGCGGCACATGGCCGCCTAGCAAGCACAAGGTTGCCGGTTTGATTCCTGGTACCAAAAAATTTAAAAAAAGAAATAACTTTAGTCTCTCTGTATGAGGTTCTCAATATGCTTCCACAGGTCAGCCTCCAACTCTTGGGTTCAAAGGATCCTCCTAGCTGGACATGGTGGCACATGCCTGTTACCCCAACACTTTAAAAGCTGAGATAGTAGGATCACACATTTGAGGCCAGCCTGTGCTAAACAGCAAGATTCTTAAAAAAAACAAACAAAAAAAAGATCTTTCTGCCTCAGACTCTCCAGGAGTTATAACCAAAGGCACATGCCTGCACATTTGGTTTAGAAGTGATTTTAGGCTGGGCATGGTGATGCATATCTGTAATCCCAGCACTCTTGAGGCTGAGGCAGGAGGATCCCTGCAAGTTTGAAACAGCATGGGCTACAAAGTGAGTTCAAGTCAGCCTGAACTCACTGCAAAATCTTGTCTCAAAGAGACACACACACACACACACACAAATCATTTGGAGATTAAACAGCTGTCATTTTCAGTCTAACATAATGAAATTCTCAGAGCACACTGGTATCAAATAAAGAGATTAAGCCCCTAAACAAATGTCCTATGTCAAACCCCAAAGGCATGTTTCCTCAGTATTGTGTTCACCTCCAGTGCACTCCACCCTATGGGCTCTGAGCTAAGACACCCTGCATATCTTCTTACTGTCTTACCTCCTGTTCAAATACCAATCTCAACAGAGATTTCCTGCTTTACCACTTTATACCCATTATCTCATCAAGATTCCTGTCTTGAAAGAAAAAATGGCAAAAAGTAATCATGCTAGAACAGCATCTCCCCCCCCCCTTTGAGACACGGTCTCACTACATAGTTTAGGTTGGTCTTGAACACACTATATAGCCCCGGCTGGTCTCAAACTCACAACAATCTTCTTGCCTCAGCCTCCCAAGTGCTGGGATCACAGACAAGTGCCACCATGCCTAGCGAGCAGCATTTTCCATATACACTTGACTTTTTTGCGGTGCCAAATGAAACCAGGGGCTTGCCCTTGTAGGCAAGCACTCTACCAGTAAACTACATCCCAGTCTGAACTTGTTTTTTAATATAAGGCCTACACATACATAAGAACAGTGAAACTCTTCTTGGAAACATTAAATGGCACACCGATATAATATGTGTATGTAAGGTTTTCAGGTTGTCCGAACTATACTTTAGAGACTTTATAAATTTATAAAATGATACACTTTATGCCAACTCAATATATTTTTTACCATTCAACTGTCAGGATTAAAAATATATATTAGAAGCCAGGCATGGTGTTAGCTTTTAAGTCTAATACTCAAGAGCCTGAGCAGGACTGCCATGTGTTCTAAGCCAAGCTGAGCTACATAGTAAGTTCGAGGCTAGCCTGAACTACATAGTGAAATCCTGTGTGAAAAACATAAAAACCATAAGCCAAAAAAACCAAAAAACCAATAACAAACCACAGTAAATATTTATTAGAGTTGGCATGGTGGGACAGACTGTAACCCCAGCTCTTAGGAGGCTGAGGTAGGAGGACTGCTGTCAGAAGCCAGTCTGGGAAACAGTCAGTTCAATGTCAGCCTGAGCCACGTAACAGGTCTATGTGTCAAAAAAACCCAAACAAAACCAAACCAAAACACAAAAGGCTTGGGATGTAGTTCAGTGTGAAGACCTTGGCTCCAATCCTCAGTATCACACAAAATAATTTGTTTTACTCTCCCCATTATAGTCATCAAACTGTGTGTATTTCTTTTTATTATTCATGTTGACACTATTTCCTACACTGTTACTACAATAAAAATTTCACCAAAGGAATAAATCAAATTTTACCAAATGGATTCCACTTTCTCATCTATAGTCACTATTTCATGAGGTGAAAAGGAGTCTTAATTTTATAGTGGACAAAAGTGTTACAACCTTTAAATTACTGTATTTCACATCTAAACATAAAATGAAATTTTTACTAAACTCAATGTCACATTAAGGAGATACTCAAAATCAAAAGAGGAAAAAGAAGAGCAACTGAGTCAAAAGGATTGGCAAATTTTGAGAACTGTATATATTCTTACCATATGAGACAGCTGTCAAAAGAGAAGCAAAATAATGTCTTTTCCACAACAGGCAGAAATCACATCCCATTTGTAAGTAATAAGACCAATTTCAGGCAATAAATTACGTAACCTTTACACTCTGATGCTAAAGGCATTGTGTAAAATACTTGTATCCAAAGAAGTGTATCAGGGTATAATCTTTATCCCCTAAGAGTTAAAGTTTTTATTTTTTTCTTGGGTTGGGTTGTTTTTGACATGAGTCTCACTGTGTACTGCAGCCTAGCCTTGTACACACTCACTAGCTTTGGCTGACCTTGAACTCATGGTGATCCTCCTGCCTCAGCTTCCTGACTGCTAGCATCATAAGTATATATTACTACATCCAAATGTATGTATGTATGTGTGTATGTGTATATATATATATATATATATATTTTTTTTTTTTTTGGTACCAGGGATTGAACTCATGACCTTGCACTTGCCAGGCAGGCGCTTAAACCACTGAGCTAAATCCCCAGCCCAAAATGTATATTTTAAATAAATTATAAATAATGAACTAAAAAGAAAACTAGGAAGAGAGGGAACGTGAAACGTGTCTTAAGTGTAAATGTTACAGAAGTCAACCTACTTCCTTTAATCTTTTATATTTGTCAGAAAATATATTAAACATAACCTGCAAAAATTTGTGTCATCAGATATTTGGAAGAGAAAGCCTAGTTAGAATGTCTAATTCATACTGGAAAGAAATTTATGACAAACATAGAAATCTGTAAATGCTGCAATACTATCTATACTGCTCCTATACTCTTGCAGCAATACTGTAATACAGTCAGATATACCGTGGGTTGAATTAGATCTCCAATTCATAATTACATGCAAAAAGTCTAATATGACAAAAAACACTCTACTGGCTATGCTTCATTGGGTTTCCAGAAAACCTCACCTTTAAAAGACAGAGATGGTACTTTTACCCTTAACATCATTTACTTCCAGGAAATTCTTTCCTCAGATATACCACTCACTTTTTTTTTTGCTTTTTTCTTTTTTCCCCAGTATTGGAGATTGAACCCAGGGAACTCCATACTGAGTTATATCTCTACCTCCCTCCTTTTTTAAAATTTTGGTTCAGGGTCTCTTTAAATCACTGAGATGCCCAGACTGGATTTGAATTTGTAATCCTACATCCTAACTCAGCCTTCCACAGTACAGGGATTACAAGAATGTGTCACCATTCCCAGAACCTATCTACCTTTTGCAAAAGAAAACCCAAAAGATAACACCATCATTGGACTGTTGTTTTTTTTCTATCATTCAGGGATAACCCCCCCCAAATACTTGTCTTATGCATTTGAATTATATAACTAGTACAAGTACTCAAGAAACTGGGAGGTGGGCTGAAAGAATACATTTCTTTCATAACATGCATTAATGACCACATATTCTAGAGCTCCTGATAAACTTAACCAGTATCATTTCACTTTCTGTCATACAATTCCAAAAAGCTTTCATTTTAAATATCAACTGTTCTTTAAAAATAAATCTGGAGCAAAGTGTGGAGGTGCATGCCTATAATCCCAGCACTAGGGAGACACAGGCAAGAAGACCAGCAGTGAGTTCAAGGCAGTCTGAGCTATATTGTGAGTTAAAGGCCAGTTGGGAATACATAGTGAGACCTGACTTCAAAAAAAAAAAAAGATTTTGGTGATGAAAAGGAAAATTTCAATATGTAAATTAAATCTCCATAAAAATAAGTAACCGGTCATAAAGGGGGAAGGGTGTATTTTTCAGTGCCTTCCAACTGTTAACTTCAGTTCAAACAGCACCTCAGCTGGAAGTATCTAACCAAATCACCAAGAAGATAACAAGATTCTATGCCACAGAGCTCTAACCTTTTTTTTTTTTTAAAAAATCAACTTTTCTATAGTTTCTTCCTACCATTGCCACATTAGTACTTAACTATACTAACTTCACAAGAGGAACTAAGACATACGAATTTTTTTCAACTCAAGGTTTGATGGAAGAGAAGCATCAAATCTATCACCTAAAACAAAGGCCTCAAGGAGATCAACTGTGGCAAATCATGCCGTTCTTAGGTAAAGTGCAGTACTAACAGGATATATTTAGGTTAGAAAAGAGATTTCTGATTCTCCTGAGGCTTAACAATATTCTAAGAAAACTGCACATCCTTGAGCATCTTCCCATAAAGACAATAAGACAACTGGAGTAAAGATGTATTCTTAGCTATACTGGGCGAGAGATAGTTTTATATATAGATTTACTAAAATGTAGCTTGTAAGAAACAAAACTAGCCTGTCGAGCACGACACATGCTTGTAATCCTAGCACTCTAAACTGAGGCAAGAAGATTACAAATTCAAGCTGAGGAATTTAAAGACTCAGCCAGACCTTGTCTCAAATTAAAAATTAAAAGGGTCTGTGAATGTAGCTTGGGGCGTAGGCCCCGAGTTAAATCCCAAATATTGCAAAAAATAAAAATTAAAAGAAACAAACTATCTCTGATCTCAACTGATTTTTCTTAATGGCTGTTTTCTTCCTGTGTGTACCCTGAACCCTGATCGCTGTCACACTGCCCATCCAAGACCTCTGCTTGTTTACTTTGTTTGGCTCGGGTTCTAGATACACTCGTGGTAAACCTATCCACTATGCCGGCTCTGGGAAACCCGAGCCACTGCGGCGGGGCCACAGGAAAAGCGTGACCCGCGAGGACCTGCACGCCAGCCTCTGGTTTTCGCCTTTCGAATCCCGAGTAGGAAGTGAGACGGCGCCCGCTTAGTTCCGGGAGCCGCGGAGTCCGTGGCGCCGTCCGGAACCTGCCTGGGCCGCGCGGCCCCCGCGCAACAAGTGACCCGCGAGCGCTTCGCTTCTGGACTTCCCAGCTCCGTCGACTTACGATCTCAGAGCGGCCGTCGCGGCAGGCGTTCTGGAAGCGCATCTGCCGCTCCTCATGGGGCCGGTCCCTGAAGCCCGTGTACTTAATCTGCAAGGAAGAGACGGCCTGAAATCAAGCAAATCCGCGCCCCCGCCCCGCGCGGCGCCGATAAGGACCAGCGGAGTCTGCGGGCGGCGGCCGCCCGGGCGAGATTGCCCCTCCGCCGCGCGCCAGCCCGGCTTCGCGCGGACCGCGCCACCCAAACTTTTCTCCGCCCGGGCCCACTCGGGACGCGCCGCGGCCTCCGCGCCACCCGTCCACCTCACCTCACACTCGCGGCTCAGCTTCCTGAAAAACTCCTCGTTCTCGAACTTGCTTCTCTGGTCGGGCACTACACGCGGCATCTTCCCGCCCTGTGTCCGCGCCCGCCGGCCGGGCTCCGGGCTTGCGCGGGCACCCGCTGGCCGGCTCCGCGCTGACCGACTGACCGCCCACCCGCGGCGCCCTGACTCCCGCTTCTCTTTGTTTAGGGCGCCCGCCCGCGTGGACTCCCGCTCCAGGGAATCTTGAGGTGCCGCCACCCGCTCAAGCCCAGCCCAAGCCGCCGCTACCGCCTCAGCCGTTGCCTACCGCCCGCGCAGACCCAACTCTCGCCGCCCCCGGCCGCCACCGCCGCCACTTCCTCTCACCGCCCACCTCGTTCACTCGCCCGCCCGCCCCGCCTCCGCTGGCCCCACCCCTCCTTCTCGCGCGCCCGCCCGCCTCAAACTCCAGCAAACAAGACGTACCATTCACAACTCCGTGGCCCGCGCCGCGCATGCGCTACCCGCTAACTTGCGGGGCGACTGGGTTGCAAGGCACCAAGGCTGCTTCCGCAGAGCAACTCCCTTCCTCTTGCCTATCCGCGGGCCACTCATGCAGGGTACACATATCCTATGGGGATCCTCCTGCCTTTTGGCAACTGAGAGTGGTCCCCGCGTGCCTTTTCTTCTGCCTTTCCATGGCCATCTGGAACTTTGGACTGCCCAGCCACTGGGAGTAACCCCATATTGTTTCTTGAAGGCAAGGAAACCTAAGTCCCTGAAGACTTTCATCCCCAAACCCACGGGGAAAGAGTGTAGACTGTGTACATTTAAGATCAAAGGTGAAAGCAGGCTAATGCAAACCACATCGTGGTGGGAAGGCAGCTGTTGAAGTCGGAGTAGCCTTAGATGGGATCTCATATAGCTTGCCTGCCTGCTGACTGTGATCTTACACAAGTACTGAACTGCTAAACCTCAGATTCCTAATTTCTAAAATGCAGACACCCATAGCTCATTGTGCTAGCATTAGAGTCTTTATGTAGGTCTAGCACATTTTGAGAGTCTAAATAAATTTTGAGTTTCTAAAGAACAAGCTAAACTGGGCATAATGGCACACTCCTGTTATCCCAGCAGACGGGAGACTGGGGATGGAGGATCGTAATTTCCACCCCAGCCAGACCAATTTAATGACTTTGTGAGCCTATCTCAAAATAAAAAGGCAGAATGTAGTTCAATGTTCAATCTCCAGTGCAGCCAAAGGTGGGGGTAAATTATATCTATATTATCTATCTCTTGCCAGTCCATATATTTACCTGAACATGCAATCAAATCCACAAAACAGTATCGACAAGTTCTAGGAAGTCATTTAGCCCAAGCTAGAGAAAATCTGACACTAGGTTTATGACAGTTGGTCAAAAATAAATCCTGATCTTTAATGTTCCAGTTTATCAAAAGCTCAGTCCAAGCTGGACATAGTGACACACACTTGGAATATCAGTATTCTGGGTAGCTGTGGCAAGAAGATTGAAATTGGAGCCCATCCTGGGCAATTTAGTGACATAGCAAAATCTTGCCTCAAAAGAAAAGAAAATTTAAAAGGCTTGGAATGTAGCCAAGTGGGAAAGACCTGGTTCAATCCCTAGTACTGCAACAACAACAACACAACAAACAAACAAAACTCCACCTCAGCCCAAAGATGGCAAGTAGGAGCAGACTCTGATTGGCACTAGGCAGCCAGATTGTAAAGGATTGTGAAAATACACCTAAATTCACAGGAATTAGTTCCAAGTTCAACTGATAATGCCTGCCTGAGTGCAGAATTTCACAAAATTTCCCATCCCTATTCAAATCAATCTGTTTTACTGATGTGGAACTGAGCTAGGACAACCAACTGTCTTGGTTTACTAAGGATTGTTCTGGTTTTTATGATGAATCTTATGTCTCCCAAGAAACCACTCAAACTCTCAGAAAACTGGGAACCTTGGGACTGCCCAAGGTTGAGTTCGTCCAGTAAAGTCAAGCCTGTAGGTCAACTGGCCATGATGACAAAGACATGTGGTCCCAGCTTCTGGGGAGGGTGACTCAGGAGCATCACTTGAACCCAGGGGTTGGAGAACAGCATGGACAGTATGGCCAGATTCTGTCAGAAAGAGGGAAAGAAGGAAAGAAGGGAAGAAGGAAAGAAAGAAAGAATTAAAGAGAAAGAATGAAAGAAAGAAAGAATTAAAGAGAAAGAAAGAACATTTATGGATATACTCCTCAATAGCAAACATAGATTCAGCTCCTCTTTAGGACGTGACCCCTGACCAACATCAAGACTGTGTAAACAGGTAGGAAGGCCATAGATTCAGATTTAAAACTACTATTGGTAGATCTTCAGCTATCTCAGAATCTTCCCCTCAGGCCTCTTTCAATTGAAAGTGATGAAAACTTAGTTCCAATAAACCTGTATCAATTTGGTTTTGTCTTTTTGGAGACAGGGTTTTGCAATGCAGTTCAGCCTGGACTTGAATTCACTTTGCAATCCATGTTTGCCTTGAACTCACAGCAATCCTCCTGCCTCAGCCTCCTGAGTGCTGAGATTACAGGTATGTACAAGCACACCCAGCCAAACTTATACCTAAAAGGGTCAGTTTTATTCATATACATCAGAAAAGGGGACAGATGAACATTATCTCCAGATAATACTTTTTGTTTTCCACTGCTCCATTTTTTCTCATGGCTTACTTCTCTGAGTCTCTCTTGGATGACACTCATTTTTTGGCAGAAGATGGAGCCACCCTCTTCTCTTTCTTCTCATAAAATTATTGCAAAGGACTTTGATTACCCATCCTTGGTCACACATTCTCCCTCTGCAAAAACTTTATGTTCACCATGATGTGGATATGATGTAGTGATATTATTGGTCAAGTTACACATATGCTCTCCTATTAAGGATTGGGGACTTGTGGCTGGCAGTGTCAGAGAGAATCTGATGGTGAAAGATGGAAAGAGGGATAATTACAGTTTTCCTAGGAGGAGGGAATAGGAATGCATTATGAGCCCACTGAAGCTTGTATCAGCATCATGCAAAGGATGCTATTTGTATTTGGCTCCACAAATGTTCTGGTCAAACTGGTAGAAAAATTCCACACCAGCAAAATGCAGAGAAAACCAGCTTTAGAAATCTGCAACTTATGTTGGGAAGTAAGTGAGGCAGTCTCTATTTCAAGATATCAAGGCAGGGGGATTTAGCTCATCAGTAGAGTGTTTGCTTAGCAAACAGGAGGCCCTGGATTCAGTCCTCAGAACCTAAAAATTTGGGGTGAAAAAAGATACCAAGGCAGAACTAAGTCACTTGTCATTCATAAAGAGTAGAAGGCTTTATTTGTCTACTACTTTTGCTCAAATCTTCCAGTCCAGGAAAGAAGACCTTTGGGCACTAGGACAGCACTACCATTGTTTAAATGAGAAGACAGTGATTTTCCTCTGAGTCAACAAAGGACTGTGGAAACCAGAAGAGCTCACTGCTGAGAGTTTTGCTGTTGGCCTTCATGGTAGGAAAAAAGGAGGAAACATATCCTAGCAATAACCCATGGAATACTACTTAGCACCACCACATTTTATTTAGGTAGACATTTATGAGAAACTTTCCATTTCTGTCTCTAAAAAATGATCCACAAAGAAGCAATGCTACTTCACAGTGGGTTCAGGAAAGGCTCACAGACTAGCAGCTGATTTTGGCCTTTAGTTTCTAGTAATAATTGTTTCTGCCATGGGAAATATGTAATAAATAAAACTTGGAAGATCTCTAGCATGACCTATATGGCCAGATAGATATCCTGACCTTTGGCATGGGAAAGATCAAGGTCAAGGGAGTTGGGCCTGAATGGGAGGAGTAGCCCACAGGTTAGGGCTCTCTAGGTGTCAGCTGAATGAGTTGGAGAATGACATCTTAAGGGAAAGTGATAGCAAAGCTTGCCAAATGACCCAAAACAGCAGCAGCCTTTGGCAATCCCAGGCTACAGGGCAGCCCACATTCCATGTTGTCTGGCAGGGACTACTAGGAAATAAGCCACAGGCTGAAAGAGCTTTCCTTAGTTGACCTCTATATGCTGAGCTTTTAGTCATCTTTTTAAATTCTTCATTTATTTTTAAAACAGGATTAAAATAAATTTATAAAGGAAATTTTCACCCATGTCAGGTATTTACGTCTGTGTACCTAACGGCAGTGCAGCTGTCTGGTTGGGTATGGATTGATTCAGATGGGACTCTGTAGAGGAGCTCACCAAGATCAAGCTCGGTGAACGCCTATAGATAGAAAACCATGGTGTCTCTTTATAGCCTCCCTCTGTGTTATACCTCCTGAGCAAACTAGACTGAACTCTCTGAATCTTTGCTACCTTTCTTTATTCCTTTAACTTTATTCCTACCTTCCTGGGTGGGTGGCTGCTCTTGCAGAGCCCCTAAGCTGATCTTAAGTTGGTGAGAAAGAGAATGTATGATAATGCTGAGCAGGGTATAGAGAAATCTCAACTTTCTAGTCCAACTATGAAGCCTTGAGCTGAGTGCTTTTCTGCCCCATGTCTCAGATACCGCACACACTACCTCTTTAGTTAGGTCTTCCTGTCCCCATCAGACAGATAAAGAAATAGAAACTCTAAAGAGGTAAATAAGGTAAATATGACAGTGACAAGGTCCTGATCCACTATAGATACTAAAAATGGCTAACATTAATGTACATCATCCTCATTTACTTCTCACTGCAACTCTGCAAGTTTGACATTTCCCCTCCAGTGCTTAGAGTTGAGCCCAGGAGGCACTGATCTACTTCCACAGCTTTTTAAATTTTATTTTTAGACAGGGTCATTATAAACTGCCTAGGCTGGCCTCAAACTTGTGACTCTCTGGCCTTACCTCCCTAGCTGGAATTACAGGTGATTCCACCACACTTTAAAAAAGTTTGACATCATTGACCCTATTGGATAGATGAGGAAACTGATGCTTACATATATGTATACATATAATCTTTTCCTTTCTTTCTTTTCTCCTTTCCCCTATTCCAATTGTTCTTTCCCTTTGAGCACTTTCTTTGTTTTTCTTTTTCACAATATCTATTGTACACTTTGCAGCTTATTTACTCTTTCAGTTTTTTTTTACACTAGGGAGACAAGATATTTACACATGTGAGTCTGATTTATTTCACTTATGAGTATGGTCTCATAAATGCATCCATTTATCTATAAAAGCCTCAAGTTTATCCTTCTTTATAGCTGAGTTGTACTCTGTTGTATAAAAATACACTTTTTTAAATTCATTATGTAGTTTATGAGCATTTGGGTTGTTTCCAAGAGTTAACTATTACAAATTGTGCTGCTATAAGCGTGGGTGCACATATATGGCTGTGGCATGGTGTTTTCAATTCTTCTGGGAAAAGGAGTCCTATTATAGGCCTTGAGGTAGGATGTGACTCTTGCCTTTGAGCGTTGATCATTCCTTTCCCTGATCCCAACTGTTTGTTCTTTTAGTTGGAAGGTCAAGGCCTAGATGTTCTACCTTCCCATGTCCAAAGAGAGGATGGCTTTATCCAGGTCTGGTTTCAGCAGCCACCCACATCTGCCTCTCTTCTTGAGGGGATAGAGTCCTCTCAGGGCTCAGAGTCTCTGGTCATTTTTTTTTTTTAAATAGAAATAGTTTCTCTTCAGTTACTGAGGATATATTGTACCATTTTGAAGCTGAAATAGGATCTGGAACCACTTGAGGGGAGGTGGAAGAGAAGGGAAATTAGTGGCTGGCACTAGGCCTAAAGCCTGGCTCTACTCAGCTTCTAGTTTTTGGAAGCAGATGGGCCTAAATCCAGGATGAGGGTATCCTCTGCCTGAGTGTGGCTGTTTCCTGGGTCCTGAAAATTCTTTTTTTTTGAGATACAATTCATATACCATAAAATTCACCCTTTGGTGCTAAAAAATTTCCCCGTCCTCCCACAGTGTTCTCCCTCTTTAGGTTTTCTGCTACCCTCCCCTACAAGATCAGCCATGCCAGGGAGAGGAAAGCGGAGAGAAGCAAGTTTCCCCAGAATAGCATTTCTTCAATGTTGGGATCAATAAACCCGTTTGCTTAAGAGGAACCAGATGATTTCATCCTTGTAATTACAAGTTTGATGTTAGCAAACCTTGCCCAGGCTCCAAATGGGCCTCTTTGTCATGGGGGTAGGGTGGGGTGGGGTGGAGGAGTTTGTCTGAGTGCTTGGGGATGGCAACCCCAGTGTGGTGGGAAGGAGGTCAGGCTGGGGTCAAGAGGCCGGGATGACCATTTTAGAGAGCCGCTTGGGATGCTCCCTCACCCTTCCCTACTTCCCCAGCTTCTGGTGAGTGATGTGAAACAGACTAGACAAGAGGCTAGGGAAAGGCAGCTGCCAGCTCCAGCCACACCAAAGCCCCTCCTCCAAGCTGCCCCTTTGCCTGTGTCAGAAAGACAAAGGCCCTCAGCCTAGCCTTCATGAGACCCCTCAATCATTACTTTCTTTCCAATCCTGTCTCCCCTGGCACCCTGCTGGAATTTCCCATATACTTTGGGCATAATTTCCTCCCTTTTCTCTAGTAGAAAAATTCATGTTTTCTAAAATATGAGTTTGGGGGCCTCTGATTAGCCACTACACCCCTCTCTAGTTTCTACTCATTCAATCATTTCGCTCCATGTGGAAAGATGGTCAGCCCACCTGTGGCACAGAAGCACTTTGCTTCTGTAAGAATTTGGCTTCCCACTAATTTGTGTTTTTTTTTTTTTTTACACTGTGTAGACTTCATATGGAGGTCTGTCCCCACACTCTTTTTTTTTTTTTAGTTTTTTTTATTTAAAGAGGAAAAAAACCAGGAAAAAGGTAGAAATATTACAGAATTTCAAGAAAAGAAGATAAACAGTAAGAAATCACTAGTTGATAAATTACATATTGTTCTTTTAGAAATAGTTATTCAAGTTACAAAATTAAAGCACACAAAGTTGTCCCCATACTCTTAAGATTTTTTTTTTCTAGTACCAGGGGTCAAACCCTAGCACATTCTACCACGGAGCTACATCCCCAACCCTATCTATCTGTCTATCTATCTATCTATCTATCTATCTATCTATCTATCATTTTGTGGCAGAGTCTCACTAATTTGCCCAGGTGGGACTTTGAACTTGTGATCCTCCTGTCTCAGCCTTTCTAAGTGCTGGGATTACAAGCATGCACCACTAAACCTGGCAAGATTTTTTTTTAAATTACTTAATACTTCCACATTCCTTTGGCAGGAAATTTAGGAAATACAGGTGAAAAATAAAGGAGTCCCACCATCTTAAAATAATCAGTGATAGCTGGACCTGATGGGGCATACATAGAGTCCTAGCTACTCAGCAAACTGATGAGCAGGATCACTTGAGCCCCATACATGAAGGCCAGGCTGCACCCCAGAGTCTGTCTCAAAGGCAACATCAATCAATCAATCAGTCAATCAATCAATCAATCAATCAATCATTGTTTTAGTATCTTTCCTTTGGCTTCCTTCTATTAACATATTTTTTCATATATTTATGATATCTTACATGTGCATTAGTGAATGTTCTGTTAGGGTCATCACTCTAACTCTATCACATGAGTATCTGTCCATGTTATCACTTAATACTCCTAATGTCATCTTGTTGTTCCACTGTTGTTTGTCCAGTCCCTTACTGTTGGACATTTAGGTTGCTTCCTGTTACTCGCTGTTATAAGGCCACTACAGTACATAGGCTTTTTCTTAAAAGTTCTAGATGTATTTTCTGGATCAAAAGATATGGGTATTGTAAGGTTCCTGATGTTGCCAGCTTTTATGTTGGCACTGGCTCTGTTCTTGAGTCTTAAAAATCTATTCACTTCCCTTCCTTTTCTCTTCTCAGTGTCTCAGATAGACACAAGAAATGCCAACAAAGAATAAACCAAGACTTGCAGATAGAGATCAATTGATCAATAAAGGAGGTTGAATAATTTAACATTCACTTCTGGCTTATTATTGACTCTGGAATCCAAATGCATCCTCTTTTATCTTCTTTCCTTTTGTGTCCCTGCAGATGACACCTTGACACTTTCTTTGTTCTTGGATTCTTCCCCAAGTTTTAAACCACCAAGGCAAGCAGAGTTTCCCATTATGCTATAATATCACCACACAAATAGGCAGGAAGTACTACTAACCCACAGCCTACTCAGCAGCTTCCCTCCTTTCTAGGATTACAAGAAAAGCAATAAAGCAGGTAATAGTTGTCTTCCTCAAGAGGACGTTTCTGAGTGAATGGACAAAGAGCTCAACTCTGACCTGCTTTAGCCCTGGCCAACTTCTGTCTGACTTGTCTCTCTTCCCTTTATTGGCCAAGCTAACTCATACGCTTATTTATTTGTTTTTATTTTTTTGCTTTTTGACACAAGGTCTCAATATGAAGTTTAGGCTGATCTTGAATTCACTATGTAGCCCAGGCTTGCTTTAGATTTGCAGTAATTTTTATGCTTCTGCCTCCTAAGTACTGGGATACAGGCATGCATCATTATTCACAGCCTATATGCTTTCATTAAGTGTAGCTTAGAGGCCTCTGAGAATCTTTCTCCTTCCATTGTTTTCCTTTCTCTCTCTTTCTTTCTTTCTTTCTTTCTTTCTTTCTTTCTTTCTTTCTTTCTTTCTTTCTTCCTTCCTTCCTTCCTTCCTTCCTTCCTTCCTTTCTTTCTTTCTTTCTTTCTTTCTTTCTTTCTTTCTTTCTTTTCTTTCTTCCTTTCTTCCTGTCTTTCTTTCGCAGTTCTAGGGATCAAATATAGGCCTCATGAATGCTAGACAAATCCTCTATCACTAAACTAGACTCCCAAACCCCTGAGAAGCCTTCTCAACCATGCAGAGCAGCATGGTAGCCCAACAGCATCCTGTACCATTGCCTGCCCTGGAGACTAGACTTGACCTCCTCAAAAGCACCTCACAGTCTTGGTAGCTTCCCTAGTCCTATCTTTTGCTAACTTTATCTTGCTTCCTTCTGCCCAAGGGGAGCTCCCAGAATTCCTTGTATCTTAGTAGTGTTGGTGACTCAGATGAAGTGAAATGTGCCACCCAGATTCTCTCAACTCAGGACTTTTAATTCCAGCATCTGGGAGTATGCACAGCCTCATTCAAGGTCCCTTAAGTTGCAGAAAACCATCTACAAGTCATTCTCTTTCTGGAACAGTTACATCTAATGATGTAAAAAGTGAAAGCAGGACAATACTGATGGGCTAGGCTTGCTCCAGAGTTTCTGTGGAGTTAACTGAGGCGTTTGGGCCCTCAATGTAACCTGACTTCTCCATTATCACAGTCCTGCTTCCTTCCTCTACCATCAACAGGTTTTGGTCTCTAGGGCAGTCCCTAATAAAAAGTCTGCAAGCAGCTTCCTAGAGAACTCAGCCTGTGACAACGACAAGGAATTATCCTCAAGAGAGCTTCATCTAGTGCCATCTCCCATATTTTAAGTCTAGCCTGAGCTAGATTCTTTCCAAGAAGCTGTGGGGAATTTACTTTTCAATGCATTTTAAGATTTTGTTAAACTTTAATTTTTGCTGTACTGAAGTTGAACCCAGGGCCTCATGGGCTTGTGGGTTCAGGGGAGCCACATCCCTTTCTTATTTTATTTTGGAACAGGGTCTTATTAAGTTGCCCTGCATACCCTGAATAGCTGAAATACAGGTATGTGCCACCATGCCCAATTTTTAAGTTTTATTTTAAAAAGATTTTTAAAAATTTTTCTAAAATAAACAGCCACTGGGGACAACAATAGTTGTCCGATATAAGTTGAGATTCCACATTTGCAAAATTTGGGCACAATATTTGCTTTAGAACAAAGCAAATTCCAAAAAAACTCTCTCACTTCCAAATATTTCCAAGGTAAAGAGGGGAGGAATTACTGCCTTATTTTGCCATTCATGAAACTGAGATTTGGCTAGGCATGCAGAATGCTTGCCTAGCATCACAAGACCCTGAGTTTAATCCCTAGTACCATAAAAACAACAAAACAAAACAAAAACAAACAAATGAAAAAGAAATTGAGACTTAAGAGGTAACCAGCTCATTTGGGCACATAGCTAGATAGACTCAGAGGATGAAAGGGTCTTGAAGTTGAAGACATTCAGTTCCCTCATTCTTTTTCACATTAACATGATGATGGAAAACTTTAGGGACTTGCCTAAGATCTTGAGGCTAAGTATTTCCTGTTTTCTCATTTATAAGAGGACAAAGGCCTGCTTCTACCCATCAGTACTATTGTGGTTGAAGGTGACAGAAACCCAATTATACTTAGCTTATAGAGGGGAAAGGTTATAGTTCAGTGGTACAGTACTTGTCTAATATGTGTGAGACCCTTTGTTTTAACCCCTAGCACTGTGTGGAGGGAAGGGGCAGGGCACACACCTGTAATCCCAATACTGAGGAGGCTGAGGCAGGTCACTATGAGTTTGAGACCAGTCTAGGCTCCATAATGAGTTCAAGGCCAGCCTATAGTACATAGTGAAATCTTATCTCAAAAATAAACACCTCTAGCACTGAAACACACACACACACACACACACACACACACACACACACAATTGTATTCAAAGCTCCCTACTGCATGGCCTTTACTCTCTAATGCCAAGACCCCCGAGCTCTCACCTGAGCTCCAGTAGAAGAGGGTAAGGAAGTCCCTGTACCATGGTTCCTGCAAAGCAGACTGCCAATCCATGGTGATAAAGTGCCCAGGAAACAATCGGCTACAAAAACTGCTCACAAGAGTGTGCCCTCTATTGGAGGAGTGAAGAAACCTCATTGGTGCAGGCCTGGGGCTGTGCACTCTTTGAAGTTAGACATTATCTGAAGTACAGTGAGCTTCTGATTCACAAACCCTCTTTCCAGTGTCTGGTGCTATAAATTGTTTAGAACTTCAGAAACAGATCTGCGCTTCCAGAGCGCAGCTATCAGTGCTTTGTAGGAGGCGAGTGAGGCCTATCTGGTTGGCCTGTTTGAAGATACCAAACTGTGTGCCACGCAAAACAAATGTGTAACAATTATGCCAAAAGGTATCTGAATAGCAAGCCACAAAGTGGAGAACATGCTTAAGCGTGCATTATGGTAGGAAACACTTCATTGTCAAAAAAGATATTTTCTCTTCTTCCTGTTGTTGGTAGTTCTGAATCTTAGATATCTTTTTCCCTCATGGGGTCAAAAGATACCTAAGTACATGATTGTGAGTGGAAAATAGGAAACATAAATCAGGTATTGGAAGTTTTTCCATTTTCATTTGTGTGTGAATTTTTAATACTAATGTGGGGATGTAAAGCATTAATGCAAGTCAAAATGTTTCAGTGAACTAGTTTTAGTAGTTCAACTTTATAACAATTATAAATAAGCATGTTAAATTTTCTGGACAAAACCAGCATTTGGATTTTTTTTAAAAAAGTAAATTTCTTATTAACAGCAACTAAATGGTGTTTGTAGCATTTTTATTATACAGTGGATTACACCTAGTTCTTATGCTTTTCTGAGTTGTCTTATATGCTAGTACGTGTTTTTAATGTTGTTTTTCTGTTCTGTTCCTGTAAGTTTGCTAAAGTTACAGTTAAAATACATTTAACTATTAAAAAAAATCCAAAAAATAAACAAACAAAAATGAAATATATTAGCTCACCTAACTGGAATGTCTAGGTGTGTCATTGACTTGTGGCTACATTCAGGTGTTCAAGCACCAACATCAGAAGTCAATTTCTTTCTTTCTTAAGAAAGATTTCTTTCTTTCTTTCTTTCTTTCTTTCTTTCTTTCTTTCTTTCTTTCTCTCTTTCTCTCTTTCTCTCTTTCTCTTGCTCTGTTTTAGCTTCATTCACCCACTGACTCACTCACATATGGTAGCCATTCTATCAGTGACTTGAGAACTACTCTTTCCAGATTTTCCCACAAAAATCTTTGGATTGACTTTAATGGCCTAAGTTTGGGTTACATGCTCATCACTGAACTGTGGATACTGGGAATTGCTGTGGACAGGGTGATGTCACAGGAAAAGGAATTGTGCTGCACGCAAAAACATCAGAAAGTACTTGGGTTGGAATTTAGTACAAAGTTATAAACTCTCAAAGAATGGTAGCCATGACAGTCTTTAAGTTCCTTTCTAACTCTGAAATTCTAGCACCTATAAACCTCTCTATTTCAATACAAATCCAACTGTAAATACTGGCAGCTAAGGGAAGCACTGAATAACAATTTGGGTTCACATAAAGTCTAGCCAAAATTCCATAAAATGAGCAGGGACCTGGAAAGGAGCATGACAGAGCAGGGTAGGGGAGTCTGTGTTCCCCCACAGCAGAGGGTAACTGCCTGTGGCCTGCCTCCTTTTATAGCAATGCCAGAAACAGGATATGGTCTTGAAAGGGGCTTCCTGAGGCTCTGGAGCCTGCTACACCCAAGGTTCCTTCAAAGGATCCTGCTGCATTCTGTTTCACATACTTTGGCCAATTAGGGGGCTGGCCTAGCTCTGTTTGCTGAAGGCAGTTGTAGATAGGCTGGAGTGGAGGTTGTGACTACAGACACTAATCAACATGGATGCTTTGTATTAGGTGGGGAACAAGTGGTCAATCAGAGCCTTTCTGAGGGGTGTGTCAGATGTGAGTACACATATAAATTGCAAACCCAGTGGAGTCAGGTTCCATCTAAGAGCTCATCTATTCCATAAACCATGTAAGTGTTGCCTCCTGGAGGTGTGTGCTGCAGTACCTTTCCTGTCTTCCATGCCTGGATGCCGGGTGTGGTGGTGGTAGTGGTGAATGGAACCTTGAAAAAATGATTCCACATCCAGGATGCCTCATGGCTTCTCTTATAGATGCATTGCTATCAATGGTTGTTTAGGTGTTGTTGCATCCTTCCTGTTTGGAAAGGTAGTCTTTACCCTGACATGCTCTGTTTTATGAAAGTTTTGGTTACATAGAGATAAGGCTTTCTCCTGGCAGGGAGGATCAGGGAAGCCAGCTGAGTGCCTGAGATCACACAGCAAAAGGAGGGAGGGATCTTAATACCTAAGATCCCTCCCACCAACATCCTTTCCTAGCACTCTAGCATCCCATGACTGGGAAGGAGGCTTTCAGCAGAAAGGCCTAATAATAGAGCCAGAGTTTTGGAATCTTTGGCCTGGAGTCCCTGGAAGGCCCTGGAGGCTGTGCTAATCCTTCCCCCAGGCCAGCAAAGCTGCTTTTTAGGTAAGAGACATGAATCAGCAACAGGCGCCTCTGTCTGCTGGTGATGGATTTTCCTGCTACTAGTGCTAATTTCCTAAAAGGCCTTTTCTTCCATTTTCAGCTCCTGCCCCCAAAGGGTTCTTGCTCCTTAACAGTGGCAGATCCATAATAATCATGCAGTAGCTCTTTAGTGAGGGAATCAATGTGTTTCTCCTCGAGCTCCAATGACTGGAAGGGCTAGTAGGGTAGAGAGATCCTGGACCAGGGTCACAGGGTGTTGAGGCTTGAGTCCTGTCCCACCGCAAGGACTGTTCTCAAAATATCGATGAGGAGAAGCAGGCCCAGAGAGCTGAGAGGCCTGCCTGAGGATGCACAGAAGAACAACTGAGACTGAAACACAGAGCTCCCAAAGTCTACCTAGGGGAGGCAGGCTGATCCCTGCCCCTTGGACCACTTGATCTCAGCCTTGTACTTCTTTCAGGGTTCAAGTCCACCCAAATCTCAACCCCTTGGACTCTTCATTACCATTATAAAGGACCAGAGGTGGGAGGTTAGAGTTCTATCTTGACTAGATTTCTAGAGGGTGGGGGTGTAGGATCTTCCCCAATAGCACCAGGTCCTGCCTGTCCCCCCAGGCTGTATTCCTTTAGTGGGCTTTTCCTAGACACTGTGGGTAGGAGCTGAGGTCCCAGGTCAGGCTTGGCTAGCTGTGAGAGCTCTAGACAAAGAACTCCAGGGCCTTGCTGTAAGTGGCCTTGGAGGCATGGTGAGAGCTGACCTCTTGCTTTGGCCTAGAGGTCCCTAGGAAAACAGGTTATCAGAGAGTCTCTCAACTTCTGCTTTTTCTCACCTCGTCTGTCCCCATCCCCTGGCCATCTACTTTACAAACTTGCTTTCTCTATTCCATGAAGGGCTGTCTAGTTCTGTGCCATGCTCCCCTGGTCTTCCCACTGTAACTCTCTCCAGTTTCTCAGTACCATATAACCTCAAAGGTCCTCTAGACTGTACATATGACTGGGACATGCTCCTGTGGTGGTTCCCCAGTGCCTCAGGGTAAGGCCTGTGCTCTCTCCAACTCTGGACCTTGTTTCTTTTCTTAGCCTTTCTGCACGTGCCACAGCAACACCAAGGTGCTGGGACTAAACAAGTTGATTCCTGCCTCTGGGCCTTTGTTCCAGCTGTGCCCTTCTGCTGACATAGCTTTACCTTCTCTCACTTCTAGTCCCTTTGCTTTTCCCTACTGGTCCTTTGAAATGTTCCTCCAGGAAGCCTTCCCCAACTCCCCAGCCTGGTCCAAGTCAGGTGTCTCCTCTGTGGTCCCACAGCCTTCCAGCTGACTATCATTAGGGTGTGTGTGGGGAGACTCAGTAATCAGGGGAGACAGGAGATGAGAAAACTCATCCCTGGTCACTGTCGTCTCTTTGCCTGGGCTGTCCCCAGCATTGCCACCATTCTCCATCCATCTGCCTGTAAGCAATGTGTTCACCAGTTTCTGCTTCTTTTCTCTGCTCCCTTTCTTGGCCCATCATTCCATTGTACTTTTTATCTGTCTCTGTTGATTTTCTCATTTTTTAATTTCAGGCAATTGCACTTCATTCCATGAAGTACTCAAGGTGGCATCACTGTCATTATGGCTTTTCATTGTTTAATCTCTAGCCCCCAATTTGTCACAGGTGCTCTCCTCTTGCTACGGTTAATGACCTTTGTACATGAAAAGGGGATTTCTCACTCCTTTAGAGAAGTGACCTTCTTCCTAAAAGAAGTCCAACCCCACAGGCCCTGAGAGAGGTTCTAGAGCATACAATTGGCCACAGCCCTTTCCACACCCAGGCTAGACCTGAGGAGTAGGGGCAGGGGGACAGCACACAAAAAAGACAACTCTATATCCAGACATGGTGGTGCATGCCTGTAATCCCAGCACTTTGGGCAAGTTCCAGGCTTAGAGCCTATCTTAAAAAAAAAAAAAATCACTGCATCTAGGACTGGTTAAGGATCCTTAGCACGTCTAACTCACTGCTGCACTACTGAATTGTGCAGAGGGCAATCTCTTTGGCCAACCTCATATGTGCACCTTCCGGTTTCCACTCCTTCTTCTAGAATGTTCAGCTTTCCTGTAGCATGTTCCTGGCATAGTCCTATTTTGACCCCAACTCCAGGCCCCAGAGTGTACAGCTTCAGGTGGAAAGGGTTGAAGGGGGTTATTTAGGGGAAGGGGAAGCCTCAAAGTGGTGGTCACTAAACCCCACTGCCCCCTCTTCCAGGTCTCTCTGGACTTCTATTAACTTGGGGTCTCTGCCCACGAAAACTTTAGGCTTCTGGAGGGCAGGCCTGATCCTCTCTGAGTTTACTAGACCCTGCTGGTGGGAGAGTCAGGGTGTGCAGCATCGGGAAATGGGGAGAACTTCCAAGCCTACACTTGTCTGCCATGAGGCAGGCCTGTGGCCCACTCACCCTCTTGTACCCTTGCAGTGGGGCCGAAACCAGTGCCAGCTGTGGGTTGCCAAAGCCAGGTCCTGCCATAGCTACTAGCAAGGAACTGCTCTGGGGGCGGCCCACTCAGGCCTTGAGAGAGGCGGTCAGGCCGTGAGAAGGCAAGAAGTCCCACGCCTAGCCGACCCCTGTCTGGAGTCGACCCGTCCCTACTCCGGACGACAGATGGTCGGCGCTCAGAGGGCTTCACAAGGGGGCCCAGCCCGTGCACTCCCAACGCCAGCGGCGGCGACTTTCGGCTCCCGGCGCCCTCGCGTCCGTCTGGGCGCTGGCCGGGCGCCAGGCGGCGGGATCCATCACTGTATTTGGCAGGAGGCCGGCAGAGCGTCCCCCGGGGCTCCCAGGCGGCCGGCGCTGTCTGCCGGGCAGGACTGGCGGGCGGCGGGGGCCCCGGCACAAGGAGGCTGCAAGCGCCGCGCTGCGGGTTGATGCGGTCAGCCCGGCTGGCGCAGGGGCCTCGTCTCCCGCACTAATTGGCCCTTCCCCAGCCGCCTGGGCGGGTAATTGCTGCTTGGGGGTTGGAGCTGGGGTGGGGATGAGGGAAGTGGGAATGTTCTGGAAGAAGAGGGACGCAGCTTCCGGAGCGGGAGCAGGGCTCAGCCCAGGTGGGCGGTGGAAGGGATGTGCGTTCCTTGCACGCCCGAGCTTGGCTCTCGGCGCGTTCATCCTCGAGGCGGCGCTGGCAGGCAGAGGAGAGCAGGAACCTACAAAAGTGTCCAGGGTTCTTCACCAAGACCCAGTCATTTCTGAGAACCACTCCCCGTGGGGTGTGGCTTTTAGCAAAGACTCTGGGCGACCGTCGCGCGTGGGAGGAGGGCAGACCGGAGTGAGGGCAGGAAGCTAAGGTGGAAATTGTATGGCAAATAGCCTCCCGTGCCCTCCTCCGTAAGCTGGGCAACCCAGCTGGAAAAGGGTACTTTCCTTTCCCCCCACCGGTCCCATCCAGCCTCCTTAAGGGAGGTGTGTGTGTGTATGTTCTGTGTTTATTTGTTTAGTTTTTTTTTTTTTTTGAGACAAGGTCTTGCTATGTAGTCCAAGCCAGCTTGAACTCACTATGGAGCCCTAGGCTGGCCTCAAACTCAATGATCCTTCTACCTCAGACTACTAGGCTTACAGGCATCTACCACCATACTAGCTGCCCACTGTAATCCTTTCATGCTCAGGTCTTAGGGAAGGTCCTAAGATTTCCCAGAATCCTTTAAATGTTTCACATCTGCCATATCCAGGCTGGACCCAGACTGAGCCCCTGCTGTACTCTAACTTGGTGAAGGAAACACTCTTCCACAGACCTGTGTGGGAGATGCAGAGGGTGTTTAAGGAAAATCAGTCATGATACTTATTAAAACCCTGGAAGGCAAACTTTATCCAAGACCACCAAAATAGACATAGGAACTATTGTGGGACTTTACACACACACACACACACACAGAGAGAGAGAGAGAGAGAGAGAGAGAGAGAGAGAGAGAGAGAGAGGGAGAGAGAGAATGAGAATTAAGCTTAGTTGCTCATATAGCATAGGTAAGTGAGAGTTAATAGCTAAGGGTAGAAAATTACTAAGAAGTAACATTGGATAAGGAGCCAAAAGTTTTGGCTAAATCCATCTAACAGAATTCTTAACTGAAGACAGGCCTCAGTACTCAGATACAGCCTGGGAGATGGTAGAGGATGAAGAACTCTATTAAATGTAGAAAGCAATCAACTATTGATGGGGAGGGTCTGGTTAAAGCAATTTAACATAGTTCTTGCTAAAATTGAACAATGCAGAAACAACACAGAACCCCAAAAGTCAGGTATAGTTGAAAAGTTCAGGAGAACCTGAATTGAATAATTTTTTTTTTTTGTCTTTTTGAGACAGGGTCTCACTATGCAATTCAGGCTGGCCTTGAGCTCACTTTGTAACCCAGGCTGGTCTGGGTTACAATCCTCCTGCTTCAGCCTCCTGAGTGCTGGGATTACAGGCATGAGCCACCATGCCCAGCCCGAACTGAATTAATTTTGTCAATGGTAGAATCTTTGTCAGGGGATGTCTTAGTCTGTTTTTGGTTGCTGAAAGCAAAATACCACAAACTTGATGAGTTACATAGGAAAGAGGTTTACTTTGGTTCATAGTTCAGGAGATTCAAGCTTGAGGGGTTTTCTTGCTGGCAGAATGTGGAGGCAAAATGGGACATCATAAGGCAAAAGACTGTGTGTGTGTGTGTGTGTGTGTATGTGTGTGTGTGTGTGTGTGTTTGTCTGTCTATGTTTCTCTCTCATTCTTGTAAAACCACCAGCAGGCTAGGTGTGGTGGCTTATGCCTGTAATCCCACCATTTGGGAGGCTGAAGCAGGAGGATTACTGTGAATTTGAGTCCAGCCTGGGCAACATAAGTGAGTTCAAGGTAAGCCTGCATTACATAGTGAGATCCTGCGTCTACAAACCAAAAACAAAACAAAGCAAAACAAATCTACAACAACAAAAAACAGAAACAAAAACAAACCCACCAGCATTCAATTGTGGGGGATCCATCCTAGTGTCCTCCCAAAGGCCTCATTCCTAAACACCATAATTGGATACAATTTCTACACACTTAGTATCTCTCAATACGGTTTAAACTTCAGCATGAGTTTTAGGGAGATGTGCCGCATTCCAACTGATATAGAATCTCCAAATGATATAAGGGAAATATTATAATTCCTGACCTGCTTGATGTCTGATTCACCAAGTTCCTGTTCCCCAAATCAAAGAATGAATTTTAAGGAACAACGGAGGTTAAGAGTGGAAAATTTTACTGAGGGAGAGACAGCTCCAGAGAGACAGGAGGGGGTCTAAGTGGGTTGCCTAAGGAGCTCACTTCTCAAATGAAGTTTTATGGAGCAAAAATCACAAGGTGGGTATAACATGGGACAAAACTATGATCAACCAATAGGATTACAAGTATGGCTGCTTAGGCAGTGTTGATCCAATGGGGAAGCAGGTCATGTAGCAAGTGTAGCTGGAAAGAGCAAGGACCTTTTTTGGAAATGATGAGTCAGGACATCCTAGTCACTCATGTAGGTGACTGATGTCTTTATTGGACTAGGTGATGCCAATTATACTATATTTCTTACCCCTTGAGGAAACATGTAGGCCTGATCATTCTGTTTTATCTTGAGGCCTGGCCTTCAATGGATGCACCTCTAGCCACACTGTAATGTATTCTTATCCTCTGTACTGACTCCTTTGAGGGCTGTTATGGTTTTTGTCTAGATGTCCCTCCAAAGCCTCATGCAGTTATGAGGAGGTGGGCTTTTCAGAGATGGCTGAATCTAGAGTTTGTGATTGTTTCATGGTCCAATGCTAGGATTAAGGGTGTGAGTGCTTCACTCACCCTAGGGTGAGTAGCCTACATACAATATAAGGGACAGAGTCTTCTCTCTTCCTGTTGCTGCTTTTATTATCTTCTGCTGCCATGAACTGTTACCCTTTTGCCATGTGCCATACTGCCTTGGAGCAGGCCAATTATGGACTGAAACCTCAACAAATTGTCAGCTAAATAAACCTTTTTGGTTGTCTGGTATGTTTCACAAATGAGAGAAAAGCAACTTAAGACAAGGGCCAAATCCTATCTGACTGCCTATATTTCTAACTAATTTAGCTACCTACAATATTCCTCCCTTGCCAGGTGTGGTGGTGCATGCCTATAATCCCAGCATTGGGGAGGCTGAGGCAGAAGGATTGATGCATGTTTGAGGCCAGCCTGGGCTATATAGGGAGTTCAAGGCCAATCTGAACTACATAGCAAGACCCTATCTCAAAAAACAAAGAAACAAACAAACATTCCTGTCTCTGAAGAGGTATCCCCAACTGCTGTGGGGCTGCGGGGAAGGGGCAAAGACCATTCTGGTTACTTCCCATTCAAGAGAGTTGTAGTTGCGATTGGTGGGCAGAGATACTCCACAGAAGGTCTATTTAAAAGCCCTCAGATGCCAGGCGTTCTTGTCTTAGTTTTAAGTTTGGAGGAGGCAAGGTGAAAGAAACAGTTAAACATACATGGGCCAAATAACAGAATTAATAAGACTATTATGAATACAACCAAAAAATGTTTCCCTGAGGAAGAGCCAATAATAACCTCCCACAAAGAGAGTAAAAAGAAAGCCCATGGAATTTCAGAATCTGAAATGGCGTTAGCCTGTCATTTAGTATCTTGAACAGCCATTGAGATAGTAGCAGGGTCAGAAATGTACACACAACCATCAGCTTTACAACAGCACAAGTATCCCCTTTGTGCTGCTTTTAAATGTCTAGTGCCCTCCAATTTTGGAGGATAGCTTGCCTCATTAATTTTAATTTTTCATTTAGGAGAAAGAAATCAGTTGAAGTGTCATTTAAGGCCCATTGAGTATAGTTAGTCAAGGCCTCAATGTGCTGCATGACATCCTCTAATTCTAGGGAAGAGATAAAAATAGAAAGCAAATGATCATACCAGTGGAACACACTTCTAGATCATCAGTGTTGTAGTGAGGGTAAGTTTGCAGATTAGTTGATATTTTTGACACTTCTACCTTATAACAACACAAGTCCCAGTGTGCATCTCCCTATCCATCTAGGGAGTAGCCAGGGCCACTGACTGGTTCCACAGACCAGTGAGTGCCACTGGGGGGTTTCCCATCTAATCCAGAGCAATTAAACCAGTCTGTTGAAAACCAGTTTTCAACCTGTAAAGTTATGGTGTGTATACAGTGCTTGGGGGTATCCATCCTAAGTATTTAGTAGAGTTAGGCCAATGAGAATAGGAGTGATTTCTTTGTTCCCAACATAAAGGGGCCTTTCTACTAAGTTGTCCTACAGTTGGAGTTAACCATATATAATCATACTATATCCAAAAGTATCCATCTTCATACCTCTAATTGTTGGTTTTCATTATAGGACCCTTGCTCTTACTTACAAGAGTTTTTCTGGAGTCTGTAAGGAGGCTTCAGTGGCATTCTTAGAAAAAATAAATTAAGTCCAAGATCATTAGGGATATGATTTATAGGCCACCCAGTTACAGTGTAATGGTGGGCTAAACTATGAACCACTGAACTTTTTTGTGTCTTATCAATGTGGTGTAGCTTATTTCAGTCATCTCGAAGTGGGGATACCCACCATGGGAGTTCTGATGTATTTGACAAGGGAAACAGGACACATATCCAGTAAGGTGTTTGTTGTAATGACTGTGCCTATTCCTGTGCCCATTTTAGAAAATAATTTCATTCTCCTTTAAGTGGTAAAGTAATTAGTAAAAGGTCTAAGAGTAACTTCTTAGGTTAGTTATCTGAAGACTGCTTTCTTTTTGAACAAGAATTTTAAGTCTTCTATGGGTTCACAGGAAAATTAGGTAGTTACTCACACTGAGCAATGATTTCTGTTTCCCAGGGTTTGAGTTGGGTGTAGTGTATCCGGTCCCAGTCTGTGATTTGACAGCTGATGGAGTTGACAGGATCACAATGTCTGGTCCTCCCAAGTTGGTCTTAGGAAAGGAGGTGATAAAAGGCTTTAGACTTTACCAGTACAAAATCTCTGGGGTGGAATATAGGATTTCCCTTCTCTTTAGGCTGAGCTTCTATTAGCTATTCCATTAGCTGTTGGAATTTAGCCAGTGAGGTGACATGTTTTAATAAAGCATCTGTTTCTCTATCAAAGAAAATCATTAGTGAAAAAAGAGCATCCAAAAGCATTTCAAATGGACTGAGGCCTAGGATTTGGGGCATGTTTCTTAGTTTGATAAGAGCTAATGGTAGCAAGTGAGACCACTGTAGGGAGGTTTCCTGAGCCATTTTGCAAAGATGTCTCTATAGAGCCCCATTTATTTTCTTTACTTTTCCTGATGCTTGTGACCTGCATGCACAGTGAAGGTGATAGAGAATTCCCAGTGCCTGAGGGACACCCTCTGTGACTGTTGATTTAAAAGGCTCATTGTCACTTTGTAACCTTTTAGGAAGTTCAGATCTGGGGATGATTTCTGAGACCAAAATCTTTATCACCTTTTGTACCTTTTCTGTTCCATAAGGAAAGACTTTAGCCCAGTTTGTGAAAGTATCTATCTAGACCAATAAGTATTGGAGCCCCATACCAATTGACATATGAGTAAAGTTGAGCTGCCAGTCTTCTCCAGGGTATTTATCATGCCTCTGTATACCTGGAGGGGCTATAGTCTGTTTAAGAGAATTTTTCTTTTGGCAGAGCTCATATTTCTAAACTATCTGAGAAAAATATTGTCTGGGAAAGTCCTTTTCTATGAATAATTTTGAGGCCATCTGGTAGATACTTATGGGAGATCTGTTGACTGTTAGATAATTTCTTTTTTTCCACATGGCTGTGTGTGCATGCAATATTAGAAAGCATACTTTTAAAAAAATTTAGAGAATAAAAACAAGCAAAATAAAACAAAAAAATCCAATCAAAATAAGACAGGGTAAGTGACATGGGATTTCAAAACAAGATAATAGGAAATCAACAATGGTTACCATAATGCCTCTTGTTGTCTTCCAAATAGCTGCCCATACCTTCAGACATAGTAAAATCAAACAAAACAGAAACAGAATAGAACCAATAAAAACAAAACAATGAATCCAATACAGGACTTCAAAACAAGATAATAGTAAATCAAAATGGCTCCCATAATATATCTTGTTATCTTTGAAATAGCTGTCCCTGTCATCAGATACAACAAAATCAAACAAGATAAAACAGAATAAAATCCAACCAAACAAAACAATGGGAATGATACAGGATTTCAAAACAAGATACTAGGGAATTAACAAGGGCCACCACCTTCAGAAGGAGATCCCCCATATATGCTACATTGCATACTGTTACCCTCTGAATAGCTGATCAGATTACGGGCTTTAGGCCTGCAAAGTCAGTGAAACATTAAACACTACAGGCACTAAGTTGTATTTCACCTTATTAGCTGTCATCACAGACTGTGTTTCTCTAGGTTAGCTGGTCATTTACAGGGGTGGGGGGGGAATGTTGGGTCTTCTTGTCTTCCTGCCTGCACATTGGAAGGGGCTGGTGTCTGGCTTTCCCCTAGTCAGCCTGTGTATGGTGCCAACTCACAAAAGGTCTTAGCTTCTTGTTGACTTCTTGTTCTCCTCCCCACAGTCTGCAAGTGGTGCCACTCACAGGAGAGGGCTGACTAGAAAGCATACTTTGAAACAGTATAAATACTGACGTTTTGTCCTTCATTGAATTGTAAAGCCCTAGTCAGAGTTATGAGTTCTGCTAGCTGGACACTAGTCCCAGGGGCAAGTGAGAAACTTTCAAGTGTCTGATGTAGAGTAATTACTGTGTATTCTGCCTTTCTTGCACTATTTTCCATGAAGGAACTACCAGAAGAAGGTTGGGTCAGGGTCAGTAAAAGGTGTATGTAACAAGTCTTCTCTGGCTATGTATATATAGAGAATTACTTGTTCACAGTCATATTTTTTAGCCTCAGTTTCTTTCTCTGGTGGAAAGGTAGCAGGGTTTAAGGAAGAACATGTCTTTTTTTGAATGGCTGGTCCTTCTAGAAGTAGAGCCTGGTATTTAAGAAGTTGATTGTCTGATAGCCATAGGCTAGCTCCCTTTGGAAGAAAAAGTCCTGCCACCGTATGAAATGTACATATACAATGAGATCTGCCTGAAGTT
The DNA here is from genome assembly GCA_004027455.1 of Hydrochoerus hydrochaeris. Classification (NCBI taxonomy): domain Eukaryota; kingdom Metazoa; phylum Chordata; class Mammalia; order Rodentia; family Hydrochaeridae; genus Hydrochoerus; species Hydrochoerus hydrochaeris. The sequence continues at coordinate 776,228 of PVLA01000089.1, forward strand.
AGCTTGGATGTCTCTGGTACCAGGAGAGCTAGCAACCACAGTTCTTAGGCACCCAGGCTATCTCTTTCCTACACTATCTAATTCATGACTCAGGCTGTTGAGCAGGTTCTTGATCTGTGTAAGCGCTCCCAAAGTTATATCCTGCCTTTCATCAACATACAAATGGTGTTCTGCTGGTAGGTTCAGTGCTGGGGCATTTAGAAGTTCCTGTTTAAGTTTCTGGAATGCAGTATGGAAATCAGATTCTCAGGCTAAAATATGGGTATCTGTCTTTTGGGCTTCCTTTGTAAGTTGATAGAGGAGTCATATGATCTTACCCTGCTATCCAAAGGTGACAAAACCCTGCAATTCCTAGGAATCCCCTGAAATCCTCTGGGTTGCAGGAAGGAAAGTATTGGTTTGATTTTCTCTTCCCCCAGGTTTTTGGGGTTCCCTTAGATATGATAGGCCCAAGAATTTTACCTCAAGGCTGCAAAGTTTTCACAGGAAGTCTTAGCTTCTTGTTGACTTCTTGTTCTCCTCTCCTGAAGTCCATGCATGGCCCTGACCATATAACATCTTTCAGCTAGAAAATTCAGCAAAGCATGGGTGTCTTGGCTGGAGAGTTCCTCTGAGGGGCACATAATAGTATATCATCTATGTATTGCAAGACCATGACTTGGGAAAATTCAAAACACACAACGTTGTTGGAGGAAAACCTTTGTCCAAAAAGATGAGGACTGTCTCTGAAATGGGAAGCTCAGTCCAAATCAGTTGAGAGGCCCAGTTGTGAAGATTTTCAGATGCAAAATGAAACTGTATGTAATGGAGTACAAAAGAATATATTTTAAAATCTAACATTGAAAACCAACTGGCATTTTCCAAGATCTGAGAAAGGAGAGTGTATGTGTTAAGTGCTACCGGTGGATTGGTACTACTGCTTCATTTACCAATCTAAGGTCCTGTACTAGGCTCCACTCCGCACTGAGTTCTTGAACTTCCAAGTTTGGAGTGTTGCAAGGGCTACTATATTGTTTGAGTAGACCTTGTATCCTTAAATTATCTATTACAGGCAACAATTCTCTTTTAATTTTAGGCCTTAGATGGTATTGTCTCTGATGAGGAAAAATAGTACAGTCTTTGAGATGTATTTGCACCACAGCAGCTATTATTACTCTAGCTATTTTACTGTTAGCTGCTCATACTTCAGGATTTATTTCTCTCTCCACGAGGGGGAGGCAGTGTACCTGACTTGAGTGTATGTATATTACAGTATTCAAGCAAGCTAAGATATCTCTCCCCAGGAGGGGAACTTCACTTTCAGGCATAATTAAAAAGGAAGAGAAAGCCCCCCATTTATAACCTAACAGTTGTGAGAAATAGTAAGTTACTTCCTCTCCAATGACTTCTTTCACTGAAGTATGACACCTGGAAAGAAGGCCAGGGTTGAAAAGAAGGACAGACATGTGCCAGTGCCCAGTGGTAGGCTGATTTCTTTTTGCATTATAGTCATAATTACTCAGGGCTCCTCTGTGGTAATAATAATCAAGCTAGAAAGAGAAAGCAGAGCATGCCCCTGGCCCTTCAGTCTTGCTGACCAGATGGTAAGATGGGCCTGATCTCTAAGGCCTCCACCTCAGGCAGCAGTCTGACTCCCAGTGGTCACCTTTGTAGTCAGGGCATGGGTAAGGGAGCCTTTTTATGTGACAGTTCCTATCACAGTTTCTCCTAAGGTAGCCTGGCTTTCCACAATGGTAACAGGTGAGTTTAGTCACTGAGCTCTTCTTAGATCCCTGAGAATCAGACTTAAGGTCTATTCCTTTTAAGGCCACAACCATGGCAGCCACTTTCTCTTGGTCTCTTTGTTTTCTCCTCTTGGCTTCCTCCTGGTCTTGTTTATAAAGTACTTAGGAGGAAATTCTTATTTGGGTTGAAATGAGCTATTTGGAGTAAGAGCCATCTTTTGTAGCTTTTTCCTAATATCTGAGGCTGACTGGGTAGTAAACTTGTCTTTAAGAATAACTTGTCTGAGACCCTCTCCAGAAATGGGCATCTGAGATGAATACACATTTCTCAGATGAAGATACACAAATGCAAATAAATACATGAAGAAATGTTCACCATCACTGGTTAGTCAAGAAATGCAAATTAAAACACCATTGAGATTTTATCTCACTCTGGAAAGAATGGCTGCCATCAAGAAATCAACTGGTAACAAATGTTGGCGAGGCTGTGGGAAAAAAGGAAACTTCTCCCCTGTTGGTGTGAGTATAGACTGGTATTTTCCTAGAAAAATTGAAAAGGTCATGTCACAGAAATATATGTGCACCCATGTTTATAGCAGTGCAATTTGTAATAGTTAAATCTTGAAAACAACCAAAATGCCCATCAACTTCAGAATGGATGAAAAAATGTAGTATTTTTATACAATGGAATGTTACTCAGCTATAATAAAGGATGATCTTCAGGCAAGGTTTTGAAGGCAACTCCAATCAAAGCCTCATCTCTTATTACTGAACCTAAAGATGAGGTTTCCAAGGCAAACTTGATCAAAGCCTCATCCATTATTACCAAATCTGAGGTTTCTCCCATTTGTCCTTCGGATCCTAAGGGTGAAGCTCCTCCTGGGTTATATCATCCTTAGCTGATCTTCTTCAAGCTCCTTGATGACACTATCCCTCACAGGAAGTAAATGGCAAATTTGACAATACCTGTGTTTATGTGTCCTTTTCCCTCTGTGACCTCAAATAGATCAAACAAAATCTAAGAAAGTTTTCAGACAACCCTGATAAGTACCCAGAGGTCATTAAGGGACTTCCTCAAACCTATGAACTAGACTGGAAAGATTTAATATTACTGTGAAATCAAATATTGACTTCTAATGAGAGACAAGCAGCATTATAACCTGTTACTACAATATGAATATCATATTGTTAACTTTAGATGGCTAGAAGAGAGGCAGTCAAGGGAATAGCCAGTTCCTACTAGAACCCAACCAGTTCCTACCTAAGATCCCTAGTGGCCTACCAACCAGACAGGAGACTGAAATAGGAAACATCTTCAAACAGGTATTTTTGAAAGTCTAAAGAAAACAAGAAGTAAGCTCTTCAATTATTTTAAATTGTCAACTATTCATCAGGAGAATGATGAGAACTCCTCTGCCTTCTTGGATCATCTACAAGAGGCATTAATAAAACATATATCCCTGGCTCCTGGTTTGATAGAAGGATATTATTCTCTTGTTTTTTAGAGAAAAAAAGTAAGACAGAAAAAAGGGTAGAAATAATACAGAATTAAAAAAAAACCAGTAAGAAAACACTGTTGATAAATTACATATTGTTATCTTAAGTAGTTGCTCAAGTCACAAAATCAAAGCAATAAGAAGTGAACAATCAAACAATGGCAGCAAAAACCATTCTGTTTGATGAACTAACAAACAGTAGTATGGTTATCTATCTTGCACACTTAAACATACATATGGTTATATCCTTTAGAGCACTTTCTTTCCCTTTCATTATTACAATATCTATTATACATTTTGGATCTTATCACTCTTTCAGTTTTTTATTATTTTTATTTAGTATTATTTAATTTATTATTATTCTTTTTATACTAGAGAGATGATATGATATTTATAAATGTGAGTTGGTTTTATTTCACTTATGAGGATAGTCTCAAGTTGCCTCCATTTACCTATAAAAGCCTGAAGATCAAGATTTAGGTATTACAAATTCTTTCTAGAGTGAGATGAAATCTCATTGGTTTTTAAAAAAATATTTTTTAAATTTTTAATTTTTTTTATTTTAAAGAGAATAAAACAAAAGAGAATAGAACAAAACAAATCAGAACAGAACAATTCAAGCAACACAGCACTTCACAAGACAACCAGATATCAACAGTACCTACCATAATGTCTCTTTTCTTTGAAATAGTTGAGCATAGCTTCACAAACAATAATATCAAGCATAACAAAATAGTATAAAACCATTCACAAGAATGAAAGTATTACAGGACATTCAAAACCAAATAACAGAAAATGAACAATGGCTACTATAATATCTCATTTTCCTTAAAAAAATTGTTTATACTATCACATATTAAAATCCAATAAAACACAACAGGATAGAACCAATGGAAACAGAAGAACAAAAGCATGGTAGGACTTCAAAGGAAGATGATAGAAAATCAGCAATGGCTGCCATAATGTTTTGTTTTCTTCAAAATAGCTGTTCATACCATCACACATAATAAAAATCAAACAAAACAATAAAACCATTCCAACCAATGAATGAAAACATTATAAGACTTCAAAGCAATATATGGGAAACCATGATTACCGTAAAATCTTATGTACTCTTATCATTTCTTACACTAAGGAGACTATACAGTATTTACACATGTGAGTTTGATTTATTTCACTTATCAATATGGTCTCAAGTTTCATCCACTTATTTATAAATATCTCAATGTGATCATTCTTTATAGCTCAGTAGTACTCCATTGTATAAAAATAACACATCTTTTTTTATCCATTCCTTAGTTGATGGGCACTTAAGTTGTTTCCAAGATCTGGCTATTACAAATTGTGCTGCTATAAACATAGGTGCACATATATCACTGTGGTACAATGTTTTCAATTCTGAGAATATGTCCAGAAGTGGAATAGTTAGGTTAAATGGGACCTCCAATCCCAGATTTTTGAGGAATCTCCAGACTGACCTCCACAGTGGTTGCACCAGTCTACGCTTCCACTAACAGTGCAGAAGGGTTCTTTTTTCCTCACAGCCTCTCCAGCATTTGTGGTTGGTAGTTTTGTTGATCCTGGCCATTCTTTCTGGAGTGAGATGGAATCTCAGTGTGGCTTTAATTTGCATTTCTCTAATGACTAATGATGCTGAACATTTTTTCATGTGTTTATTTGTCTTTTGTATTTCTTCATCTGAGAACTGTGTATTCATCTCAGATGCCCATTTTTGGATTGGGTCTTTGAATTTCAGGGGTCTGATTTTTTAAACTTCTTTATATGTTTTAGGCAAAAGTCCTTTGTCTGAGGGACAGTTCACTAGGATTTTTCCCCCAATTTGTGTGTTTTCTTTTCACTATGCTAGAGATTTCTTTCAATATGCAGAAACTCTTTAATAAAACACGATCCCAGTTTTGGGGGTCTTCTATGTAGAGTATCATGTTATCTGCAAATAATGATAATTTAACTTCTTCTTTTCCTATTCTTACTTCTTTTATTTCTCTCTCTTGTCTAATTGCTCCGGCTAGTATTTCCATCACTATGTTGAATAGGAGTGATGATAATGGACATCCTTGTCTTGTGCCTGACTTTAGAGTAAAGGCTTTCAGTTTTTGGCCATTTAATATGATGCTGGCTGTTGGTTTGTCATAGGTGGCCTTTATCATACTAAGGCAGAGACCATCTATTCCAATTCTCTGTAAGGTTCTTATCATGAATAAGTGTTGGACCTTATCAAAAGCTTTTTCTGCATCTATAGAAATGATCATGTGATTCTTATTTTTGGCTCTATTGATATGGTGGATTACATTTATTGATTTATGTATGTTGAACCATCCCTGCATTCCTGGGATGAATCCCACTTGGTTGTAGTGTATAATCTTCTTGATGATTTGCTGCATTCTGTTTGCCAATATTTTATTGAGAATTTTTGCATCTATGTTCATTAGGGAGATTGGCCTGTAGTTCTCATTTTTAGTTGGGTCTTTCTCAGGTTTTGGTACTAGAGTAATATTTGCTTCCAGGAATGAGTTAGGAAGAATTGCTTCCCTTTCAATTTCATTTAAGAGTTTGAGGAGTGTCGGCATTAAGTCTTCTTTGAATTTCTTGTAGAATTTTGCAGTGAATCCATCTGGGCCTGAGTTCTTCTTTGTTGGTAAGAATTTAATTACATTTTCAGTTTCATTAATAGAAATTGGGTTATTCAGCAGTTTTACATCTTTTTGACCCAGCTTTGGTATTTCATATGTTTCTGGGAATCTGTCCATTTCTTCTGTGTTATTGAACCTATGAGAGTAGAGGTTTTCAAAATAGTTGTAGATGATCTTCTGTATTTCCACAGGGTCTGTAGTGATTTTACCCTTTTTATTCCTTATTGCATGAATTTGAGTTTTTTTTCTTTTTAAAATAAGGTTGGCTAGGGGCTTATCAATTTTATTTATTCTTTCAAAGAACCAACTCTGATTCATTGATGCTTTGTATTGTTTTCTTAGTCTCTATTGCATTGATTTCTGCTCTGATCTTTATAATTTCCTCCTCTCTTTTGGCTTTGGGCTTGACTTGCTCTTCTTTTTCTAGATGTTTGAGGTGTAGCTGTAGCATCAGGTTGTTTATTTGTATTCATTCTATTTTCCTGATGTGGGAATTCACTGCAATAAATTTTCCTCTGAGGACTGCTTTTACTACATCCCACAGATTCTAGTAAGTTGTATTTGTATTTTTGTTTGCTTGTAGATATTGTTTAATTTCTTCTTTAATTTTCTCTGTGACCCACTGATTGGTCAAGAGTGTATTATTCAATTTCCATGTGTTTGTGGGGTTTTTGCAGTTTCTTTTATCATTAATTTCTAGTTTCATGACACTATGATCCAATAACATGCATGGGATTATTTCAATTCTTTTGCATTTACTTAAGTATGTTCTGTGGGCTATTATATGGTCTATTTTAGAGAATGTCCCATGTACTTCTGAGAAGAATGTATATTCCGATGTTGGGTGGAACGTTCTGTATATGTCTATCAAGTCCATTTGTTCACAGACATGATTCAGTTCTGTTATTTCTTTGCTGATTTTCTGTCTGGTTGATCTGTCCCTTTGTGTCCATGGCATGTTAAGGTCTCCTGTTATAATTGTGTTATTGCTTATTTGATTTTTCATTTTTGTTAATATTTGTTTTGTATAGCTGGGTGCTCCTGAATTTGGTGCATATATATTTAAGATTTTTATCTCTTCTTCTTGAAGTTTTTTCCTAACTCATATGTAGTGACCTTCTTTATCTCTTAGGATCATTCTTGCTTTGAAGTTCACATTGTTTGCAAACAAAATAGCTATCCCTGCTTTTTTGGGGGGTTCCTGTTGCATGAAGTATTGTTTTCTATCCTTTGACTTTCAGTCTATGAGTTTCCTTTTGGGTTAGATGGGTTTCTTATAGACAGTATATGGTTGGATGTTGTTTATTGATCCATTCTGCCAGTCTGTTTCTTTTAATTGGTGAATTGAGGCCATTTACATTAATGGTTATAACTGTTATATATTGGTTTATTTTTGACATGTTATCTCTCTGCTGTTGCTTCTTTACCTTTCCACTCTATTTAATTGTCTGCCTTGCTTAGTGGTTTTTTCTATGTCTATCTAGATAGAATGTCTTTCAGTATTCTTTGCAGGTTTGGTGGTTTGATGATCATGAAGTTCTTCAGCTGTTCTTTGTCATGGAAATATCTTATTTCTCCATCCATTTTGAAGGACAGTTTTGCATGGCACATTCATCTGGGTTGGAAGTTGTTTTCCTTTAGAATCTGAAATACTTCACTCCATGCTCTTCTTGACTTCATTGTTTGTGTTGAGAAGTGTGCTGTGATTCTGATAGGCTTTCCTTTATAGATGATCTGTCTTTTCTCTCTAATAGCTTTTAATATTCTGTTCTGTTGGGTTTTTGGGATGTTGATTATTATATCTCTGGGTGTAGTTTTATTTTGGTTATGGCTACTTGGAGTTCTATATGCTTTGCTGATTCATATGTCAGTTTCCATTCTCATGTTTGGGAAATTTTCAGCTGTTACTTCTATAATAACCTCTTGATATCATTTGTGTTGTCCCCTTATTTTTCATTTATCCCTATCAATCTTTTGTTGTTTTTCTTTGCATCCCTATCAGTCTTACATTTCTTGTCTTGCAGCTGTTGAATTATTATTTCCTGATTCCTTGTTATTTTTAAAAGATCTTTCCTTTCCTGTTCACTAGCTGCAATCTTGTCTTCGAGGTCTGAAATTCTATCTTTACTTTTGTTGAGGTGGTTTTGCCAACTTTCAATGGAATTTTTTATTTCCTGTTTATCTCTTTTAATCTGCTTCATGCATTCTGTTTGTTTCTTATATTGTTCACTCAGGGTTTCCATCTTTTTGGATTGTTCCTCTAATTTTTTAACTATGTCTTCTTTAGATGTGTTCAGCATTTCTTTCATTACATTTATCATTTCTTCTTTTACCTGGGAGACTATTTCTGATTTGAATTCCTTTAATAGCTTTCTGGAGTCATTTCTTTATTTCAGTTGTTATCATTTCAGGCATTTCAGGCACATGGCTTATATTTTCGTGTATGTACATGGCTCCTAGGCTTGCTTGGGATGGGCTGGAGGTTTGAGATTGCATTTTGGTCTTTCATTTTGTCATTTTCGTATATTTCCGGGTTTCAAGTGATGTTCCAAAGCTTCCCCTGGGGATGCTAGAAATCACCTCATGTGTCCTCAGCAACTGGGACTGAATGGATGTCACTGGGTGTGACCCAGTCAGGCCCATGGGAACCTCCCATGCATCCTATGGTGGTCTAGTATGCTGGGTGGGGTCCTAACAGCTGGGAGTGATGGTCCAAAGCTCTCCCCAAGCTCAAGCACACTGGAAATCACCTCAATGGTGTTTTAATTTGCATTTCTCGAATGACCAGTGATGGTGAACATTTCTTCATCTATTTATTTGCCATTTGTATAACTTCATCTGAGAAATGTGTGTTCATCTCAGATGCCCATTTTTGGAGAGTGTCTTTGAATTTGGGGGGCTTGATGTTTTTCAGTTCTTTATATGTTCTGGATGTAAGTCTTTTGTTTGAGAGACTGCTGGTTAAAATTCTTTCCTATTCTGTGGGTTTTTGTTTCACTTTGTTCGTGATTTCTTTTGAAGTGCAAAAACTTTTTAATGAGATCCCAGTTGTTGATTCTTTGAAGTACTTCCCATGCAGTTTGTGTTTTGTTCAAGGTGGCTGCTATTTGGAGAGTGACCAAAAGATAGGTTGGGTTGGACTAGTTACCCTTACTTACTCATGCCCCTAACTTCTGTGAAACTCATACTCCTGACTCCAGTATGTGTTTCCAAGAGCACAAGCTACTGTTGATTCCAGCTATAACAGTCATATTTAAAGAAGGAAGCATTGCTAGCAAAATTAAAGCAATAATCATGAGGTCTGAACCACTGCTTTCCAATTTTGAAAGAAATCAAGGGAAAAGAAATCAAAGAGAAAATTGGATGTGGTCAGAAAACCTCTTAGCCTGGAACAGAAATCACTTCTAGAGATAGATGGGCCATAGGGCAAAGAAGTCCTAAAGACATTTGTGCTGTCGACCTACTCACAGGCAATCTTCCTTAGCAGACATGGTTAAGTTTTACTCACATTCCACTCTAAAATTTCCATGTCTCTGTATCTGCAACACACTTATGAAGCTCACAGGTTAAAACTTATGTTCATCATTCAGCAACCACAATTTACACACATGAAAATTATTTCCTTCCCCTACACACATAAATGATGAGAACCAGACTTAGGAGAGGAAAGAGCCAGGAGGGTAGAATTCTACCTTAAACTTAATGTGTTTTGGTCCTTTGGCTGTTGTGCTTAGGAAATGTCTCCTTCTGGTCTCACCCAGAAGTCAGTTCTTCCTACAGGGCCTCAGGTTTAGTCTCCTAAGGGAGACTGTTACTCAGAACACTAAGCTGGGACATGGATTTCATATGTGTTTTCCTGGAGGCAAAATTCCTATGTCTCATCTGACCCAGAGACTGGGTATGCTCAAAAGCAGACAAGAAAATCCTCACTAAATAGCCTATGCCGGGGGGGATCACTTGAGAATGGAGCTCCCACACCTCCTCTGTGGGTAACCCTGCCTTGGGGGTTGCTCTGGGTGTGAAATGAAGGTGGAATGAAGGGTGAGTCAGACTGATGGCATCAAATTCCTGCTCTACAACCACTAGCAATGATGTTGGGCAAAAGGCCTTTATGTTTGCTGTGCCACAGTTTTCTCATCTGTAAAATGGGGATACTAGCCACATGACAGGATTATTGTGAGGATAAATGTTTGCTTTTAAGGGGTTTCCCCTTTCCTTCAACTATTCTTTTGCTTTTACATTTTGGTGCTAGAGTATAAAGGTTTGGATATAATCTTCTCACAGATCTTTGAAGTTTCTGATTGCCCCCAGAGGCTCTGGGACCTACAGGAGTAAAGGGCTGAATCAAAATTAAGTTCACATCAGGTGTGGTGGTGCAGGTCTTGGAAGGCTGGAGCAAGACCTTGGAAGTCTGAGGCAAGAGGATTATCATGAGTTTGAGGACCAGGCTGGGCTACACAGTAAGTTTAAGGTCAGCCTGCACTACAAACTGAGACTCTGTCTCAAAAAATGTTTTTGTAGTTCAGGATTTAAAACTGGTAGGGTATTACACAGTGTTTCCAGCTGCATTGTTCACAATAACCAAGAGGTAGAAACAACTACAATGTCCATCAATTAGTAAGTGGATTTTAAAATGTTATATACATACCGCGAAATGTTCTTTAGTCTTAAAGAAGAAATGAGATTCTGTTACATTCAACAACATGGGTGAATCTTGAAGAAATCATGAAGAATTGAAATAAACCAGACACAAAAGGAAAAGTGTTGTATGATTCCACTTTTGGGGTCCTTTTATATTTTAGATCTAAAAAGGTCCCCAAGGACTCATGTGTTTAGAAGGTGATTGGATCATGGGGCACTATTGCTGACTTGCTTTTAGGTGGAAGCAGGTCACTGTGGGCATGGCCTGGAAGGATCTATCTCTCTGACTGCCTCCTCCCTTGACTCTGCTTTCCAGTCCACCATGAAGTGAGCAGCTTTTCCTTAGCCATGCTCCTCTGCCATGCTGTTTCTTCTTTGGAATGAGCCAACCATGAACTGAAATGTGAGCCAAAATAAATCTCTCCTCCTTTAAATTATGGGTGTTGGGTATTGTACCTGATGAAGAAAGTAACCAAGGTACCTTTCCGCTGGTTTTTAAAAGTTGGAGACAGGGTTTCACTAAGTTGCCTATGCTGGGTTTGAATTTGCAATCCTTCTGCTTTAGCCTCCTAAAGTATAAGGATTATAGATGTACACCAATATGCTCAGCTCAGTGCCACTTCTATTAGGCACCTGGAAGTGTCAAATGCATAGAGATAGAAAGTAGAGTATTGTTACTTTTCTACTTTAGTTTGAAGAAGGATAAAGAGTTTTAGTTTGGGGATGATGAAAAAGTTCTAGAGATGGATAGTAAGGGTGGCTACACAACATTATGGATATATGCAACGCCATTGAGCTGAACATTTAAAACATGATTAAAATGGGACTGGGACAGTGATGGTGAAAATTTTAGTACTTTCAGTGATAACAAATAGCTGGCTGAAGCATGTGTGTCATAGGTTTGCACCACTGGAGTCGATCCCTGGTATTATCAAATAAATAAATAAATAAATAAATAAATAAATAAATAAATAAGTGTTAATCTTTTTTGATGTTACTGGGGATTGGACTCCAGAGTCTTTGCATTGGACTACATCTCCACCTCTTCTTATTTTTTGAGACAGGGTCTTGCTAAGTCCCAGGTGAGACTGAAACTTGCAGTCCTTCCTCCCTGAGTACTGGGATTACAGGCATGCACAAGCATGCCTTGTTTATGTTATATAGACTTTACCATCAAGAAAAATACACAAAAATATGGGGATGGTGCTGTGAACTCATAGTCCCAGATACTCAGGAGGTTGAGACAGGAGGCTTGCTTGAGCCCAGAAGTTCTAGTCTATCCTGGGCAATATAGCAAGATCCCTATTTCAGACAAACACACACATATACACTATGGGCCAAGTGCGGATATTCCAGATTGGACTGCAGGAGAGGCCAGAGAGTGAGGCATGCACACTGAGGCCTAAATGCATGGATAGTGAGCATGGGATGTAGCTGTCTTGATGTCCTGGGGTATGTGTGTTTGAGACACTAAAGAAAGAGGTCAAGAGTTTTGCAGTCCAGGCAGTATTGCTGAGGCCAGCTTCTCTTGACTGAATGTGGCTTCTCAAGCATAGCCCAGTAAAGGCTATGTAGAAATGTTCAGTTCCTTCTAGGGTTCAAATTGAGACATCATTCTTTACCTACCCATTTTACAGATAGAGAAACTATGGTTCAAAGCAACATATTTTTATTGAAACCTATATGTACTACTATGTATATAGGCTTTGAGGGACCTGGAGAAGATCCCAAACTACCAGACACTTATTCTATGTCACACATTACCTGCCCAAACAGGCATGAGGTTGAACAGGTAGCTGGTAACAGTGAGCAAGCAGTAGTAGTCTCTGTGGACTTCCCATAGGAAGGGGCCATAAGTAAATCTTAAAGTAGGACTTGGAGAAGGGAGAGAAGGGTTATCCTGAGCCTGGGGGTTTTGGGTACAGTGTAGTAATTAACAAGCTTGGCCTAACTTGATGTAGATCATGAGATATAAGAGTGTCATGGAATGTGAGGTCTGGACAAGGTGGTGCAGAGCCCCCAACTATAGGCAAAGAAGGCTCTAGTTCTGGCTTAGACGCAGTCAGGAGCTTATTCAGATCCTAGACTGGGCATGAAGGACTCTCTTCCCCAGATGTAGCCATGACCAGCTTCTCCCAGGTCTGGTTGGTGGACAAACCCTCCCATATTGCCATTCTCCAGATCAGAACTATTTCTGCCTTTTGGGTATCTGAGGCTGGTGGAGCCTCCTCCAGAAGGCCATCATCTTCTCCTTGAGCTTCGCACCCACTCTTATGACAAAATCCAGCTGTAGGTACTTTTCATCTTTGTCAAAGCGTGGCCAGTAGGGCAACTCTCCATCATTGGGGTTCCTGGCCCAGAGGAGGAAGGAGAGAGGATTCTTTTCACTTCTCTTTTCAGTATGTCCTCTCACCCCTCCCTCCTTTGCCTTTGGAGTTTGGATCCAAAAGGCATGGGGAAATTATATTGATATTTATTTATTTATTTATTTAGTCTTTTTGAGACAGGGTCTCGCTATGCAGTTCAGGCTGGTCTTGAATTCCCTTTGTAGCCCAAGCTGGCCTCAAACTCACAGCAATCCCCCTGCGTCAGCCTCCTGAGTGTTGGGATTATAGGCATGCACTACCATGCCTCATTTATATTGATATTTAGATAGCTTTTTGGGGCAGCATTGTGTATTGGATGTGGGGCTTTCACATCAAGCTACATCTCCAGCCCTTTAAAAAATTTTGGGATAGGGTCTTGCTAAATTGATAAGGTGCCTGTGCTGGGTTTGGACTTGTGATCTTCCTGCCTCAGTCTCCCAGGGAACTAGGATTACAGGTCTGTGTCATCTCACCAGGCTTTAGACAGTACTTTAAGGAAGGTTGGCAGAGGGAATGTATGTACAGGGTTTAGAGGTCTAGAAGACAAGGACTTTGGAGAAAGCACAAGTACAACATTATATGAAAACAGTATGAGTGAAGAGGATGTATGTGTGAAGGGGAGGATATAAGAGAGATCTAGAAGGAATTTTCATGCCAAACTAAGGAGTTGAGACTTTATCCTGGAAGCACTTGGGAGCCACAGAAAGTTTTAAGCAGGTGAGTGACTTGATGAAATGATATTTCAGAAAGAGCCCTCTAGCATCATAGGAGGATAGAAGAGAGAAAGTGGAAATGATAAAATAGTCAAGAGGGAGCAAAAGGCCGGGGATTTAGCTCAGTAGCATAAGCACCCGCCTGACAAGCACGAGGTCGTGAGTTTGATCCCCCGTACAAAAAAAAAAAAAAAGAGCAAAAGTTCAATTCAGATATTACCTCTGCCTGGATCCTCCTTTGTCACCTGGGGAGGGTCAGATACCACCTCAGGGCTTTCAAAATGCTCAGTGCTAGCTGGGAATGGAGGTACACACTTATAATCTCAGCATTAGGCAGAGGCAGCAGGATTGTTGCAAATTTGAGGCTGGTCTGGGCTACATCGTGAGCTCAAAGCCAGCCTAAATGTCATAGCAAGACCCTGTCTCAAAAACAAAACAAAACAAAACAAAACAAAACAAAACCACCATAAAGTTCTCAGTGCTCCACCTCTCATTGGGTCTGATTGGAGTTTTGTTTTTATATGTCAAACTGGGAGGAGAAGGTGCACATCTATGACCTGTTTAAATTCCAGCTCCCACTGCTGGAGCTTGGCACACAAGGGAGCATTGATGAGTGAATATTTTTTTTTCTTTTTTGTCTTTTTGAGACAGGGTCTTGCTATGCAGTTCAGGCTGGCTTTGAGCTCATTTTGTAGCCCAGGCTGGTCTTGAACTTGCAACGATTCCCTTGCCTCTGCTTCCTGAGTGCTGGGATTATAAGTGTGTACCACTGCGCCCAACTTTTTTTGTCTTTTTGAGACAGGGCTTTATGTAGTTCAGACTGGCCTTGAACTCATTATGTGGTGCAGGCTGGCCTCGAACTGGTAGCTGACCTCTTGTCTCAGCCTGCTGAGTTGTGGGATTACAATTATGTGCCGCCACGCCCTGCTTGGTGAGTGAATCTTGAACGCTTGAGTGAATGAAGACTGTGGGTTATGGGACAGAGAGAGACACTTAGGATCTTGTGACTAAATGGGCAAGGTGAGGGAAGGGAGACTCTGGTGAGGCTGCCTGTGCAGCTCCTGTGGACATGCAGAAGCAGATACCCAAAGTAGTGGGCCTTCAGGTCTAGTGCTGCCCAGACGTGCTGGGGGACCAGACTCACCCTGTGCGGGCAAAGTTGGCCCAGTATTTCATCATCTGGAGGCTGAGTGTCTTCTCCTTAACTGTGGATGGGCCTGGGGACAGAATAAGATGTGGTGTTTGAGAGACAGCAAGGGGTGCTGACCTTCCAGACTTTCATGTGCCAGCATCCCATACTAGGGACTGGCTTGCTCCCTGAGGCCAGCCAGTGGTGTGATGAGTCTGCATACACAGGTCGGGAGACTGGACAAGCAGTAATGGTATCAGGTGTGGTTTTAGCACCTTTGGAGAAGGGTTTCCCAAAGATGAAGCCAATCTCATCCCCGTGGTCTGCGCCACTGTTTTGAGGTTTCATAATTATGCCTGAGGGAGTGTGATGCTGAAACTCGTACAAGTAGACTTGGAAGCCAGAATCTACAAATAGGGAAATTGAAGAGAGTGGAGGAAAAGTTCCAGCTGGGCCTCCCATCACCCCATGCATCCTGCCCATCTGCATCAAGCAGAGGAAAGAGCTTTAGCTTCAGAGTCAAGGGAGTAGATTCAAATCCTGTCTGTATTACTCCTTAGCTTTATGATCCTAGGAAAGTCACTCAATCTCTCTGATTTCTTTGTTCATACAGTGGGGATACTAAAACCTAATTCACAGGATTATGATAAAAGTCTTCCCTTTCCCTTTCTGAACCTTCTTTTCTTGACCTTTGAGGGTCTTCGGTGTCTGCCTTCTCCAGCCAGAGGTTTCCAAGCCCAAGCCAACCTATGTAAGACTTTCAAGTGGCCCCTAAGCCTGTCCTACAACCCTAGCTTTCTTATCTAGGCTGGGTGAGGTTCTGCTCTTGTCCCTGAGAAATAGTGTTTACTCTCATTAGGTCAATGGCTGCCTCCTCTCTGCATCTTAGAGCCCCACAGCAGCCCAGAAATGCAGAGAGTGGATGGACAGTTGTCGAGCCTAGTTGGAAAGCAGCAGAGCTGGGGGTGGGGTGGAGGGGCCCAGTGTGGCCACTCTTGGGGAACCTCCATACCCCGGTGGTAGCGGGCAGCTTGCAACGTGGTATACACAAAAGTGGCATCTCCGACTAAGTCAATGAAACGGTTCCGGACCATCTTCCAATCATACTTATGAATGTCTTTCAGGTACTTGTCGACCACAAGTGGTATCTGCTCCTTAGTGATATCCTGGGTGGAGAGGCTACACTTACCTCGAGGCCTGCCATACCAGCTGGACCAGAGGTGAACACCAGTGACTTGGACCCAGGCTCAGTCCTCCAGGAGTTTTGGGAAAGGGAGGGTTCTGGAGAAGACCTCCATTGGATGATTCTTACCCCTGTTTTAGCTGCATAAGAACTGCCTCCCCTGACCCGGAGGATGCCTGGGAACTTTTCCCATCAAGGTCTATCTGATCCCATGCCAAACTCCTTTGGGAACCTCCAAGAAAGATTCCATCCCTGCTTGAAGGCCCTTTGCAAAAGGCAACTATTAGGTTAAAAAAAGAGGTGGGGGGTCAGCACTCTTCCAAGTGAGCACCCCTGCCTACTGGGCCCCTTACCAACAAGGTGCTGGTGGTCCACAGGAGCTTGGTGAGGTTTTGTTTTCTCATAAAGTGTGGGTCTAGTGGGATCTTCATGATCTGCTCACGAAACAAGGACCCAGGTAGGAATTAGGCTTGAGATTTTGCCCATCTGCATGGAGAATTCTCAAACAGAAAACATGGCCCAAAAAGGTCCATAACCATGTTGATTCCTCCAGTTTTCTGTTCAGTGCCACCTGGTCTGGAGCTAAAGTGGGGCTGGGAGGGTCCATCCTACACTGACCCAGGAGCAAAATAGGGCCCCAGAGTTTGTCATTGCCTGGAGGCTCAGGGATGGACATTATAACCTATCTAAACTATGATCTGAGAATTTGGAATGCCCAAACCTCCAAGATGTCAACTTCTTCCCCCTCTCTTTCATCATTTCTTGCCAGCTCTTCCTGTTCAGGGAATACAGGAGATTATCGAGCACTTGTGTGTACTCAGAAGGGCTCTGGGAGCTAATTTGGTACCTAGAACTACTCAAGAAGCATCCCTTGCTACCCCACTATTATGAGCACCCTTACTACTCACATAAGGCAAGAGCCAACTGAACTCCTGGCTGTTGACACCTAGAAGGTAGGGTGTAGGCAAAACCTGCCCTCGCATCAGGAACACCACAGGGTCATCTGGGAACAACACACCATCCACCACAGGGCTCAGGAACCATATTATCTGCAAGGCCAGTGCGTATCTAGTCATGTCACATATCCACACAGGGTCACCGTGACTTAGGATGTATAGCTCAGCAGGTCATCCTCCAGGGACTGCTCTAACCTATGCTCTTTGGGGGAAAAAAGACTGAGACTGGTCATGGTGACCCTTTGGAAAGTGGGTGTTGGAAGGGCCAGAACAGACAGGACTAGGGTACTCAGATTTGTGGTGCTTGCTTCAGGTATCCATATAGCTCACTTCTTCTCTTAAAAATCTTTGCAAAATGTCACTTCAAAGAAGCCTGTACTATCTTCCCACTTTTTTTTAAATTTTGAGACAGGATTTTGCTGAGTTCCAAAGTTGCCCAGGCTGTGCTTGAAATGATCCTCCTGCTTTAGCTTCCCAGAGTACTGGGATCACTAGGAATGCCACCACCTCCCATTTATCCATTCTATTTAGAATTCCATTCCTAAAAAAGAAAAAGAAAAGAAAAGGAAAAAAAAAATCCATCCTCTGCATCATGCTTGGCACCCTTATAGTCTCCATTTGTTGCTATTCACTGATTCCTTTCTGAAGAGATTATTGATTGACTGGGCTATTGTCTGTCCTCACTGGGATATCAGTTCTTCTAGGGAAAGTATCTTGGCTTGAGCAATTTCCCAAGTATTCTGAGTGCCTGGCACATAGTAGGGTTCCATTAATATTCAAATCGCAGAATGTGACCAGCTTACCTCTTGAGGTTCTTTCTGGAAGTTGATGTGAAACAATTTCTGTTGGGGAGTGAAGGGGGTCAGAATTAAAGGGAGTCTCCCCAGTGTGCTCCTCAAACAGGCTCCTTGGGGAAGTCACTGGAGTGACCATAGCCTGCAGGCAACTGGAATGTCCTACTTACCATTTTCCTGGACACACGCATCACCTGAGCCCCTGAAAGACCTCTCAGACAGTTTACCATGATCCTTGTGTCCATGTGGCTGCAGCCAGCCAGGGAAGCAACCTTCTGTAGAGAGAAGGGTGTTCAGGGATATTCCCATCTTGTTCCCTCTTGTTCAGCCCTGAGGGAAGAGACATACCCACCTTGGCCACCTTCAGTGGGTCACGAGTGATGAAGCTTTTAAAGAATGCAGTGCCACTCTGGGAAATAGCCCTATGGAAGAGACCCTGGGCTAGGGGTGACATCATCTGTAGGGGTGGGGAGTAAGACACCCATGAGATGCATAAGTAGGACTACTTTTCCCATCCCTTCCACCCCAACTGTCCTGTTCCATCCATGTAGCTTCCTGCCTCAGCCTCCTAGAGTGCTGGGATTACAGGCATGCAGCACTGAGCTCATCTGTCTTTAATTTTTATTGTTGTTGTTGTTGTTCTGCCTATATTTTGAAACCAGCTGCCATTACCTCCTCTGGGATAAATTCTGCTCCCATGGCCCTATCATTCTCTCTGTTGGTCTCCAAATCTGCTTCAGTTTCTTTCTAACTTGATCCCCCCTCCAGCAGGCTGAATATCTCTCTAAATGCGCATCTGATTATAACACTTTCCTACTTAAAAGCTGCCCCTGCTCTCCAATGCACTTTGAATAAAGTTGCTCAATGTCTGTGGGCTTCAGTTCCTTCATCTACACAGTGGAAACAACAATACTTTTCTCGTGGGACTGTTGAGTGAATTAAATGAAGGAGTAGACATCAAGGGCATAGAAGAAGCATGCCTGGCACCTAGGAAATGAGCATGTGTTAGAGTATTATCATTACTGTGGCCTATAAGGCCACGTACAATGTGGTCCCTGCTCATTTCTCAGCCCTGGGGACCTTTTAATCCACACTGCATGTACACCCTACATCAGCGGTCCTCCAAGAGTATCAAGGCCAAAGCCAGGTGTATAACATTGGTCCCTAACTCCCAAGCTTGGTCGCTGGTGGGGATAGAGCTCTAGGTGGAAAGTGCGGGAGGCAAGAGGTGCCAGGGCATCCATGGGGAATTCACTGAGTATCCCAAGTGTCAGCATCACCCTCGCTGGGCCTTGGTTTTGTCACCAATGCTGTTCCTGAACAGAGCAGCCATCCTTGGTGTGAAGAGTGGTACTCTTGGCAGAATGAGGGTGGGTCTGTGTACTGGCACGTTTCTGTACACTCGAACCTGAGCATCTGTGCGGTGGCAAGGATACTGCTGTGAGAACACGTGGGCCTGTGTCTGCTGGTCCACCAAGGCCGCACACTCACCAGTCCTGAGATGCATATGGCCCCCGCGGACTGGCCAAACAGGGTCACGCTCTCTGGGTCTCCTCCAAAGGCCTCGATGTTTTCCTGCACCCAGCGCAGAGCTGCCACTTGGTCCAGCAGTGCCCAGTTCCCCTGGGCCTGACTGTCGCCAGTGCTGGGCGTGCGGGATTTAAGGTTAGGGCCTCAACTTCAAGAATCGGGATGCAGAAGGCTCCCAACCCGCCCTGCACCCCCTTACCTTGACCTTGCGAGACTCAGTCCTGCAACCTCACCTTCTTTGGAATTAGGCGCAACCCACTGAGAAAGTACCCAGCGGCCCCCCACCCCATCAGCCGTGGCCTCGGCCACCTCCTTCCCGCTGTCTCGCCCCTGGGCCAAGCCCCTGTACTGCCACCAGTCCCGCTCTCCTCCACCCTGCTGCAGTACAAATGAGGCGCCGCCCCTGGCTCCCGGCCCCGCCCACCTCAGGAAGCCCAGGATGCCGAGCCGGTACTGCAGAAACACTAGCACCACTTTCTCACGCGCGGCCAACTCGGAGCCTTCGTAAGTGGAAGCGGAGCCCACGAGGAAGGCGCCTCCCGGAAACCATACCATCACCTGGGCGAGGAAGGCCGAGGCCTGAGCGGGGCGGAGTAGGACGGAGGGGAGCGGGAGACCGAGTACTCACTGGCAGCAGAGGATCCCCAGGCGCGCGCACTGGCGCGTACACGTTCAGATACAGGCAGTCCTCGCTGAAGCGCAGCCAGCGGTACCGCTTCCGCGTGTTGAAGTACATGGAAGCTAGCTGCCCCCAGGACTCCTGAAGGCACCTGTGGGCACCGTGTGACTTTGGACTCTGGCTCAGCCACGGCAGTAGGGAGAATAATTTCAATCTAGAGTCCGCAGTAGGGGATAGAATCACAAGGAAAATCCAAACAGTCCTTCCCCTTGCCTCATCCCCAGAGGTCTCCTCTAGTTTTGCGGTGCAGGATTGAGAGGCAGGTGGGCCTCTCTAGAATCCATCCCATTCAGCCATACCTATGGCTGCTTGCTTTCCACCTCCGAGCCTCTGTACCTCTGTTGTCTTTGTCAAATGCCTTTTGCCCAGCAAACTCCTATTCCTGTTTGAGGCCAGCTGGGGTGGTGCTTCTATGAGGGGCATGTCCCTATTTTATGTCCCCCAGTGCTCTAGCCACTCTTAACTGTAATACTGGTTAGAGTCAAGTGGCCAAGCATATCTGTGAATAGGTGTGGAGATGGATTCATCTGAGGCCTGGCACCCAGCCCAGTGCCCTGTATCGTATAGACATTTGCGGCATCTTTGGAGTAAGGGCTGCACGTCACCTCACCATTTACCCCTGCTGGCCCAGTCCCTGAGGTAGCTTTTGTAAGTTGGGGCTGGACCCATTTGACTGGGTGCAGGAAACCTATTTGCCTGTCCCTGCTCTTCCTTTTCCTGGCCACATCACCAGAGCATCGTGGTCTGCTCTGTTTCTCAACAGCACTGCAACCTGCCTTATCCAAAGCTCTCCACTTCCACCCACCTTCCCCAGCAGCTGTCCTTCTCTTCCCCTAGGCCAAGTTTTTACCAGGTATTCTTCTCCAGCCTGGCCTGGCCACTTCAAGGCCTCCAGGAGGCAGTGTATCTCTATTTCTAAACATTGTCTTTGGTCTTCCTTGTTTCATCACTTGGCAGGAGTTTATGTTATTCTTAGGGTGCTATGTAATAAACCACATCTGGCCCTCACTAGGGCTCTTTATGGCCAAGAGTGAACAGCTGAAGCAGAGGAATGGGAAAGAGAAGGTGGAGGAGGTATAAAATGAGTTAATATGTGTTACATATACGTACCAACTCCTCACCATGAATTATGTACTGCAAATATGCACTAATAAAAAAATAATACACAGCTGAGGCTTTTGTCCTTATCCCACCACAAAAGTCATTCTTGTTGCAGGCACCCAGTGATCTCCATTCTGCTCAATCCCCGCTGCTGTCTCACTTAACCCTAGCAGCCCTCAATGTCATTGGCCCTTCTTCCTTTTTCATTTGAGCAGGGTCTATGTACTTCAGGCTAGCCTTGAACTAACACTGGAGCTCACGCTGGCTTCAAACTCACAGTGATCCTCCTGCCTTAGTCTTACAAGTGCTGGGATTTCAGGCATGTGCCACCACACTGGCCTCCCTCCCTTCTTGAAGAGCTGCTGCTCGGGTTTTTCTGCCACGTCTTTGGTAGCTCTCCACCTAAGCATGACACTGCCTCAGTTCTCTTTTTTTTCTTACCATACTTTTAAAAATTGTTTTCCTTCAGGCCCTGAGTTTCACCCCATTGACATGCTGCTGTCATTTTCATGCAGATGACAAGTTTACCTGTGGCCTCCATCATCCAGACACCTACTCCATATCTGCACACGGATGTCTATTTATCAGCTCATCAAACCTGACATGCCCTAAATGAACTCTTGTTTTGCCTAAACTTCTCTTGCCCCAGAGAGTTCCTGGGGCAACTGGGAGTTGTAGGTTTTTTTTGTTTTTTTTTAATAGTGGCTGACATTGACACTAAAGTTTCTCATAATAGATATTTTTCTAATCTAATTGATGCTGAACATTGTTAATAATTGCCACAGAATGTACTGGGCAGTGAATTGCTCATTGATAAGAATAAACAGTAAATACATTTGTTCTGGATAAACCACCAAGTCCATTGTTTCAAAGGAAAGTCATCGCCCTAATCTTCCTGTGTGACTCAGGGATTGTAGTCTGATTGGAGGTGGCAGCAAGATCCAGGGACTTGAAAACTGAAACTGAGCCTGTATGTTTCCATCTTGGAGTTCCCTCTGAGGGATGGGCTAACAATGCCATGTGGATTTGTTTCTGGGCTCAAGCCCCAAGGGAGAACTCTGGGCTTGCTCGGGGCTGGGGCGTCAGTGAGTACTGCTTCTCAGCTGCATTTAGGAAACCCAATGCCCCAGAAGTTCCCAGGGAACAATTAGTGAACAGTCCACCTTACCTGGAGCTCTCCTGTGAAAAACTGTAATCAGTTATCAGTGACTTCAGTACCATTTGGGCAAACCACCTCATTACATAGATGTGGAAATTGAAGCCCAAAAGGACCTCATGCCTGCCCATGCTCACACAGTATGTTTATCTCAGTGCATTGTTCAAAGTCCCACCCCAAAGCAGGCATTGGTCCTCAGGGTCTGCCCACTTCCCAACCTTTTGGCTCTTACGCAGCGGGGTAGGTGGTGGCACTTCTCACTCCTTTCCAGTGCTCTGGGAGCTCAGGTGGAGCAAATCTGAGGGCACCCACAGGAGGTTTGGAGAAGGGAATTCCTAGGAAGACATGGAGGAGTGTCTTCCCCATGTGCACCTGCTTTCCTTGGAGGCTTCCATATTTAGTGACCACCAGGGGCTCCTGGTCATGCACAGCACCTGGGAGAGAAGGAAAAACAGTCATTCTGACTCAATTGCTCTGAATCACAGATGGGACTCTGGGCCATCTGCCACGGGAGCACTGTTGCTTTTCACAACAATCAAAAACTTGTGGGATATCATGGTACAAACCTGTAATCCACACACTCAAGAGGCTGAAGCAAGAAGATCACTGAATTTGAGGCCAGTCAGGACTACCTAGTAAATTTTAGGGCAGCCTGGACCTACATAGCAAGACCTTGTCTCAAAAAACAAAACAAAACAAAACAAAACAAAACAAAACAAAACACTAGGAATGTAGCTCTATAAGAAGGCCCTGAGTTCAATCCTCAGTATGCAAAACAAATAAATAGATAAAAGTACATGTCTGTTATATGAACCGTTTCTCTTTGTCATTTAATGTCAATAAGTATGTCACTGGTCTTGACTTCTGTTTGATATTAATATGGCTATATTTCTTTTCATTTTTGTTTTCTTATTTTTTCTTCTTTTCCTTTCCTTTCTAATGGCACTGGGGCTTGAACCCAGGCCACTCACACTGAGGGACATTCCAAACCCTTTTTTAATTTTAAATTTTGAGACAGGGTCTCATTAAGTCCCTGAATTACCCAGACTGGGCTCAGTTCTCCTGCCTTGGCTTTCTAGAATGGTGGGATTACAGCACACATCACTAGCTTTTCTTTTTCTTTTTTTTTGAGACAAATCTTATTATGTAGTCTAGGTTAGCCTTGAACTTGCAATCCTTCTGTCTCAGCCTCCTGAGTTCTGGGATAACAGGTGTGCACCACCACACTTGGCCTGGTTTATTTTTGGGAATGAATCACATATACACTCACAATCTCACTTATTTTTTGAGATAGTATTTCACTATGCAATTGACGCTGGCCTTGAACTCACTGTGTAGCCCAGGCTGGACTCAAGCTCATGGTGACCCTCCAGTCTCAGCCTCATGGATGCTAGAATTACATGCATGTTTCAGCCACGCCTGGCTATATTCTCACTTACATACATATTTGTATCAGTAGTCATCTATATGTACAAATTTGTCATATTTGTACATAAGAAGTAGTACATGACAACAACTCACCTACAAAGAAGCATGCAGAGCTGAACATGCTGGCACTGGCCTGTAAACCTAGAACTATGGGAAGCTGAGGCAGGAGGATCACAAGTTTGAGCTCAGCCTGGGCAATTTAGCCAGACCCCATCTCACAAAAAGGTGGGGGGCTTCGTTGTTAAGACCATGGGTCCAGTGCCCACTAAAACACACACACACACACACACACACACACACACACACACACACATACAACACACACTCAAAGAAAAAGTAAAGAAAGTCAGAAAAGTGTGGTGGTGCACACCTGTGATCTCAGGGGTGGGGGACTGAGGCAGGAGGATTGTTAAGAGTTTTGAGGCCAGCCAGCCTGGGCTACACAGTGAGTTCAAAACCAGTGACATAGTGACACCCCCTGTCTCAGAACACAAAAAAATCCAAAAAACCAAAACCCAAAAACCAACAAGACAAAAACAGAAAGAGGCAGAAATACAAGAGTCAAATGCATGAAAAAAAATATATTTATATACATATACATACACACCCTGTTTATATATAGTCTATCCACATTCACATATTATACACACAGTAAAGGCATGCACACATCATAGCCAGATCTGGAAATTGTTATGAAATAGGCCAAGTTGAGAGCCAGGCATGTTGGCACACTTGGAAGGCTGAGGTAGGAGGATCACTGTGAATTCAAGGCCAGCCTAAACTACATAACAAGACTCTGTCTCAAAAAAAAAGTTGAATTCAGTCACCTGCCTACTGATATTTGCTTTCTTCTAAGTGGTCATCTTGTCCTACTCTGACTGGCAAGCATTGGTGAGGATTCATGTCCATGTCCATGTCCATGTCCATGAGAACTCTCATCTATTTTAATTCTTCCTTCTCAAACAGAATTGTTCTGTCTGTGCACCTGTCTCTCAGAGGTATTTGCACTTTGTGGTACAAAGTGACAGAAATCAAATGTGATCCAGATAATTACTGTGCCTGGCTATGCATCAGAATCATTTGAGGATCACTGTGACAATACAGATTCCAAGGCCGTATCCTATCCTGAACGAAAATCTCTAAATTACATCAGGAAAATAGATTTGCAAAGTTCTCCAGAAGATTTGTTGCAACCACTTTTGGGAAAAGCATTTGACATTGTTGTGACAGAGCACACTTGCACGCTCCCAGTTGCAGGTGGCCTGAAATACCTCCTGATCATGCCTCCAGGTCTCCATAGGTCTTACATAAGCCATACCTGACACAAAAGAGTGACTATATCAGGTGCTTGGGCACCTAGGCAGGTCAGCAGGGCAAGGGACATTCTCATACCTCCCCTGTGTGTGCAGCTCTTGCCTTGGCACTGGGAGAGCAGGGGGAGGCTCAAGGCCTCTCAGCAGAAGGCCACTGACCAATCTGTGGTCACTTCATGATGAAAAAAGCCAACAGCTGTCATTTCTGGACCTTTGGTTATAGCCTGACACTGTGTTATCTTACCCTATTTTCCCTAAAACTGAACAGGGCAAATGGTACTACACAGATATGGAAACAAGATCTCAAACAGATAGGTCATTTGGAGATATCCCTCATCTGAGCTCTGCTCTAAACCATGGGTGTTTGTCTGTCTAAGCACCAGCTTCAGGTGTGTGGTGGGGAGAGTTGGCAAAGTGCACTCTTTCCCTGAACAAGAGCTGCTATGGCATGGCTCTAATCCCAGTTGGCTATGCACAGGTGACTGGTGAAAACACTTCTTATTAGTAGTCATAAAGTGTTGCTTAAAACCTGGAGGTAAAAGAATTAAGATGTGTTATTGCCTGGGCATGGTGACTTATGTTTATAATCCCAGCCTTCAGGAAGCTGAGGCAAGAAAATTGCTATGAGTTCCAGGCCAGCCTGGGCTAGAGAGACCCTGTTTCAAAAAACAAAAATGAAACAAAAGAATAATAATAAAAAATCAAGTAAATTAGGGTTTTAAAAAAGATATGGCCAAAGATTAAACTTAGACTTAATCTTTCACTATACATTAAACCTCAGTTGAAATGTATCAAAGATCTAAATATTAAAGCAGAAACATTAGATCTACTGGAAGATAAGAGTCCTGAAGGCATTGGTGTAGAAAAAGACTTTATAAATAAAAACCTGATTGCACAGGAACTATCACAAAGAATCAATAACTGGGATCTCATCTTTTTAAAAAGGTTTTTCACAGAAAGAGAAACCACTAACAGAGTGAAGAGATAACTAACAGTGTGGGAAAAATTTTTGCCAGATGTTCTTCAGACAAAGGAATATGTAAAGAACTAACCCCCCCCCAAAACAAAAAACAGACTCCCCAAATTTAAAAACCCAACCCAAAAATGGGCATCTGAGATGAATATATGCTTCTCAGATAAAGAAGTACAAACAGTAAATAAATATATAAAAAATGATCAACCTCCCTGGTCATTTGAGAGATGCAAATTAAAAGAATACTGAGATTTCATCTAACCACAGAAAGAATGGTTGTTATTAAGAAATCAACCAGTAACCAATGCTGGTAAGGTTGTGGGGAAAAAGGAACCCTTCTTCACTGCTAGTGAGTGTGTAGACTGGTGCGACCACTGTGGAAATCAGTGTGGATATTCCTCAAAAAACTAAAATTAGAGGTTCCATTTGACCTACCTATTCTCCTTTTTGGTATCTCCTTGAAAGAACTAAAAGCAGAGGAATTGCAAGATGGCTGACTGAGTGGCGGCACAATAAGAGAGCCTCTCTGAGGAAAAAAATAAAAATAAAAACAACTCAGACGCTGGAATCTGGCAACATGGAGAAAGCCAGACAAAAGGAGAGGAATTCTCATGACCCAGGAAGAAACTGAGGAAAAAGAAAAAAAGAAAAAGAAAAAAGAAAGAAGAAAAAGAAGCATGGACAGAGGGCTGGAGCTGGGCAAGCCCCAGTCGCTGTACTGGCACGTCTTAAAGTCAGTTGACTCATGATCCAGCTGAGATCGTGGCCCTGCTGAGAGCGGGGGTTGGTGAGCTCCAGATCCTCAGCTGGAGGAGGCGCTGAGACAGGGAGTGGAAACAGCCAGTTGAGCTGCACTAACTTTGGTGAGTGACAGGAACTGGATTCCCCAAACTGGGAGGACTGGCTGGGTGACATTTTGGAGTTGGGCAGGGCCAGCTTGAACCAAAACCCAAGGCAGCATCTGCTGATGACTCCTAGTCCAAAGCAGATTGGTGGGATCTGCTCAGGCAGGGCCCCACCTCTGGTTGAAACCCAATAGCTAGGGATGAGGGTTTTCTGGGCCAGTGGCATCCTCAGGGAACACAAACTTGTTGAAGCATAAACTGGTTGACTGGCATAGGGGGAGGAACCAGCTCTTAGCGTGCAACTTGCAGATCTGCAGCAGACTGGGGGGGCAGTACTTCTCTAGCAAGTGTGCTGCAGAAAAACTGTAAGCAGTGTGAAAGGCCCAGAGACCTCCACCACCCACCTGTCTGAAGAGGGCCAAAAACATGACAAGACAGAGAAAGAGCAAAAGATCCCCAACTGCGGAACCAGGGAAAGTGAGTCCAACAGAGGTAAATGATGGGGAAGTTGTGAGCAGCAAACCTGTAATGTCAGAGACAACCTCATTGGAAATAAAGAAATACATCCGTGACCTCATTGTTGAATTTAAATCTGAAATTCTAATTCAGGTGAAGCAAGATATAAGAAGATTAATAAAAGAAGTCCTGGGTGATCCTCAAGTAGACACAAATGAAAGAATAGAGGAACCCAGAGAAAGGAGAGAAGCCTTTGATGAAGAATATAAACAAAATCTAGAATATATGAAACAGATCCAAAGAGAATATCAGGAAATTAAAATCTCCATTGAAACCTGGAAAAACTTTTTAACAGAAACTAAAGACAAACTTTCAAAACTTGAAGATAGATTTGTAAAGTATGATTGTGAAAGGAAGGATCTCTTAAAAATAACAAGAAACCAGGAAACAATGATACAAAGGCTAGAAGATGACAAGAGGATTTATAACCTAAGAATAAAATATGTGAATGAAGATGTAGCAACAAATACAAATGAAGTAAAAAGTTTCTTCACAGAAATAATTAAGGAAAACTTCCCAAACATAGGTAACGGAAGTGAAGTTCAGATAAATGAGGCATATAGAACTCCAGCCAGCTACAACCCAAACAGATCTATACCCAGACATATAATAATCAGGATCCCAGAAATCCATCACAAGAACAGAATATTAAAAGCAGTCAGAGAAAAGAAACAGATTACCTATAAAGGAAAACTCATCAAAATCACAGCAGACTTCTCAATGCAAACCATCAAATCAAGAAGAACTTGGAGTGAAATATTCCAAGCCCTGAAAGAAAATAACCTCCAACCTAGAATGATGTACCCTGCAAAACTGTTTCTCAAAATTAATGGGGAGATAAGATATTTCCATGACAAAGAGGAACTGGGGGAGTTTGTGACCACCAATCCAACCCTGCAAAGAATACTGAAGGACATTCTAGAGAGAGAGAAGAAAATCACCAGGGTTCCAGGAATAATGGCAGAAAAGCCTCAAAGAAAGGGGCAGACAGTGGAATGAAGGAGAAAAGTAAATAACAACAGAAAAATAACATAGCAGAGATAAGACAGAGAGATTGGTTATATCACTGTTTTATCTTGACTTATTTTATTTGAACCTGGTATGCTTGAGAGTGTCGAGTCTGAGAGTAGGGGCAACTACTCTGAGGATGACAGGATTCAATAGGATACTCATTCTGGTTTGATTGTTAACTGCCTTTGAAGTCCTAAAATGTCTCCAATGTTTAGATTTTATTAA
Source organism: Hydrochoerus hydrochaeris (assembly GCA_004027455.1). Lineage (NCBI taxonomy): Eukaryota > Metazoa > Chordata > Mammalia > Rodentia > Hydrochaeridae > Hydrochoerus > Hydrochoerus hydrochaeris. The sequence goes on from PVLA01000089.1 coordinate 804,658, forward strand.
TAGTGTAAAGCAATGCTAAGTTTATATATTTGACAATATAGACAATTTTACTGAAAATAACAAGAGACATCATAGTGACTACCATAGATCACCTAGTGTTGTGTTTTTATATGTTCTTTTCATTTTGTGTTTCTCTAGGAATTTGTATTGCTGACTTGTTTTGATTTGTTTCTCCCTCTAATACAGAAAAGCTAGGTATATGTGTAGAGACTTATACATGTGTAGAACTTCTAAGTAGTTTATGAGAATGGATTATAGTTATTGTAAAGAAAAAAAAGGAAAAGAGTATTCTAAAGGATATAACTGCATGTATGTTTGAGTGTGTGGAATTAATAACCATGTTGCTAAAGTTTTAGTTGGATGGATGAGCAACACTGACTGCAGTCTCACTGTTTGGATGTCCACTTTGTGGACTTTACTTTTGTAACTTGAACAACTGCATCTAAGAGGAAAGTATGTAATTATCAACTAGTGATTTTTTTACTGGTTACTATTTTTTTTGTTGTTGTTGTTTTGTTTTTGAGATTTTGTATTGTTTCTACCCTCTTTCCGTTTCAAAATTTTTTATTTAAATAAAAAATTTTTTTAAAAAAAGCAAGAGGAGGAAAAGAAAGTGCTCTAAAAGAGATAACTGTATGTATACTTAAGTGTGTAGGATTGATAACCATGTTATTAAGTTTTTGTTGGATCGGTGAACAGAACTGTTTGCAGACTGTTTGAATGTCTACTTTGTATGCTTTAATTTTGTAACTTGAACAACTATATCCAAGAAGACAATATGTAATGTATCAAATAGTGATTTCTTATTGTTTATTTTTTTGAAATTCTGTATTGTTCCTACCCTTTTTTCTGTTTTGCTTCCCCCCTCTTTAAATAAAAAAAAAGAACTAAAAGCATCATACACAGTGACATATGTACATCCATGTTTATAGTGGCACAGTTTGTAATAGCCAAATTTTGGAAACAGCCCAAATGCCAACCAACTGGATAAAGATGTGTTTTTTATACAATGGAGTACTACTGTACTACAGAAAACAGTAAGCTTGAGACATTTCTACCTAAATGGATGCACTCTGAGACCATACTCTTTTTTTTTGTGATAACAGATGAATTTTAATTCTAGCACCTGAAGCTGTACAAGGTTGGTGTAATAAACTTCAAGGGACTGTTGTACACATTCAATAAAGTGACAACTATGTGATACCACTTAGTATCTCATCATTAGAAATATACTTTTCATCTGAGATGAACACACAGTTCTCAGATGAAGAAATACGAATGACAAATAAATACATGAAAAAATGTTCAGCATCATTGGTCATTAGAGAAATGCAAATTAAAACCACACTGAGATGCCATCTCATTCCAGAAAGAATGGCCGGGATCAACAAAACTACCAACAACAAATGCTGGAGAGGCTGTGGGGAAAAAGGAACTCTTCTGCACTGTTGGTGGGAGTGTAGACTGGTGCAACCACTGTGGAGGTCAATCTGGAGATTCCTCAAAAAGCTGGGGTTGGAGGTCCCATTTGACTCAGCTATTCCGCTCTTAGGCATATTCCCAGAAGATCTGAAAACATCTTACCACAGTGATATATGCGCACCCATGTTTATAGTGGCACAATTTGTAATAGCCAGATCTTGGAAACAACCTAAGTGCCCATCAACTGAGGAATGGATAAAAAAATTGTGGTACTTTTATACAATGGAGTACTAGTCAGCTATAAAGAATGATCACATTGAGATATTTATAAATGAATGGATGCATCTTGAATCTATACTCATAGGTGGAATAAATCAAACTCACATGTATAAATACCGTATAGTCTCCCTAGTGTAAGAAATGGTAAGAGTACAGAAGATTTTATGGCAATCGTGTTTCACCATTATACTACTTTGATGTTTTATGTCTTCATTCATTGGTTTGAATGGTTTTATTCTGTTTTGTTTGATCTAAATATATGTGATCATATGAATAGTTACTTTGAAGACAAGACAGTATGGTAGCCAGTGTTGATTTAATATCATCTTGCTCTGAAGTTGTACCATGCTTTTGTTTTTCTAATACCATTGGGTTTATCATGTTGTGTCTTATTGGATTTTAATATGTATGATAGTAAAAAAAATTTTTTATGGAAAATGAGATAATATAGCAGCCATTGTTCATCTTTGGTTATTTGGTTCAGAATACTGGAATACTTCCATTCTCTTGAGTTGTTTATTCTACTTTGTTATGTTTGACATTATCTATTTCAAAGAAAGAGACATTATGATAGCTACAGTTAATATCCAAGTGTCTTGTTGTGAAGTGCTGTGTTGCTTACATTGTTCTGTTCTGATCTGCTTAGATCTGTCCTCTTTTGTTTTATTCTCTTTAAAATAAAAAAAAATTAGAAAAAGAAATATACTTTTGAATTGTTTAAACACAATCCACAGAATTAAAAACAAAATTGGAAACCATCCACAATTATACTAAACTGTCAATCAGAAGTTTTACACGTAATACTTGATAAACACCTAGTGGGGGATACTGAAGGTGACATCAGAGCCTCCTGCTGCTGCTCTCTCCGGGGGAGGTTTCTCGGTAGGGATGTGGCTGGCGGAAGGTGGGTACAACCAGGACCAGTCAAATTTCTACCACAGTTTCTGCAGTCTCCACTTTTTTTCTTTGTTAGTTAAAAGTGAACAGTGAGAATTATATATTTATCTTTACATATACACAGGGTATGCTGTGAAAGCATATTTTCTTACAAACATAAAAATACTTGTTAACTAGTTTGATAAGAAAATAATGTATAAAAGTATATAGCAAAAACATTAATCATCTCTGACTCTGGAAAGATCAATTTCATATTTTATATTACAGAAAAAAACCCAGTTTTAGTTGTTTTGTTTTTTTGAATTCTTTAACCAGAAACACTTGAAAAATGAAGACAAATTACTCATTCTTACCATTAGCAAGACTATGGAAATCATTAAATTAGGAAACCAACTATAGGAAGTCCAGAAAGGGTCCAAATATTTGGCCACACAGCATATTATCATCTTCAAGAGGAAGAGTAATAACAAAGGCTTCATAAGCAGTTTTTAATCCATAAATACAACACACATTTTGGCCACTGGAAAACAAAAGCTGTAGCATCAGGAAAGGTCTGAGATGTCTCACTTTGTAGATTCCATTCAGTGTACTTAAGATTAGATAAAGTTGACCTCAAAATTTCTAAGGATAGGCAAAAACTCACATTTAAAAAAAAACTTCTTATGTTTCTACTTAGAGTAACAGTAGGCAATATGATTCCAGAAGTTAAAAGTATTTCACAACTTATGATTTCAGCTTGGCAAATAACTTCAGTTCCACAATTGACTCATGACTAATAAAATGTAAGCCCTTAAAAAAAAAGAATGTGTCTATGTACGTAAACAATATTTTAAAGGAATCAGATCATCTTTGAAGCAGCCTTAGTGTGTCTTTTAAATTCATCTGGAAAGGACCATTGTATTAGCTTCATGTAAAAGATTAGCCAGCTTTTGGTCTAAGGCTAGCATGGTGATCATTTGTCTAAGGCTAGAAAGGTACCAACATGATGGAAACCACAGGAGAGGAGGAAAAGATGAGGACCTTCCCTGGCAGTTGGTAGCTAAAACTGAATGGGTTCTTAGAAAATGACACAATGGCAGCCTATCTTGTCTTTTTCTTTCCGTGTTGGTTCTGGTGAAGGAGGACATTCTTGCTCTTGAAATTTCCTTATAACGCGAACAAGTTCATGGAAAGCTTGATCCACATTCATCCTAATCTTTGCTGATGCCTCCATGTATGTTACCTTAAGTTGCCGTGCTAACTGCTGTCCCTCCTCCTGGGAGACCATACTCTTAAATGAAATAAATCAGACATACATGTATAAATACCACATCGCTTCTCTTGTATGAGAATTTGCAAGTGTAAATAAGGACCACAATATATAATAGGTATTGTGAAATATGGAAAAAATGTTCAAATTGGGAGGGGAATAAGGCAGGGGGAGAGGGGGAGAAAAGAAGGGAAAAGTAAAGAAAATGAGAAAAGAGAAGGTGGAAACAAAGCTTTTGCAAATGGGGAGGGGGGAGAGCTTGAAGGAGGGTAAGGGAATGGGGAAAAATAAACAAATTATGTCATGCACAGGTACAAATTCTCCGTGATGAGTGTAATCGTATATACTTAAAATATACCAAGTAAATCTGATTGGAAGGAAAAATACTTGAGACTGAAAAGAAAGATATGTACTTGTACTAACTCTCATGATAAATATAATCACTATGTACTTCAAATATGTACTAAGGCTGGGCGTGGAGGCACACACCTGTAATCCCAGGATGTGAAGGCAGGAGGCTAGCCATGAGTTTGAGGCCAGTTTGGGGTACATAAGCAAGATCAAGGCCAGCCTGCATTACATAATGAGACCCTGCCTCAAAAACAAACAAACAACCCTAAGCCAAAAACAAAAAATCAAGCAAAGCACCCACCAAAAAAGTTAAATATGTACTAAGAAAAAAAAAGTTGGAGTTATAGCTGATACCTGAAAAACTAAAATATGATATCATCCAATTCTGGTGAAGATACACTGAAAAGGACATTTGCATACACTGTCAATGGATAGTACATTCATACGATATCATGAGAAAATAATTTGGACAAGTGCATAAAGAATTATGAAACATTCACATGTTTTAATTCAGTAATTTCATTTCCCATTTCTCCTTGATATCAGAATCACTAAGACAAAGAATATTCTGAACCCTAGCAGATACTGAGAACATCATATTTATTTAGGGACCTAAATAAATAAATAAATAAATAAAGTAAATGTAACTTTAAATTGCTTTCAGTAAGATTTTAAGTTAAAAAAAGAGTAGAATGTAAAATCATATAGAGTTAACATTACAGTTATATAAACATACAATAAAAAGAACATGCACCAAAATGCTAAAAGTAGTTGTAACAAAGTTTCCCTCAAATTAAAAATGATTTATAATAGTTATCATCAGAGGGCATTTGGAAGATATTGAGTAGAAAGTGGTACATGGGATGCTGGGAATATTCTAAATCCTGATGGAAGTTACTGTGTATATATATTCTGTTTGTATGTATAATACAATTGCAAGTGTAAATAAGGACCACAATATATAATAGGTATTGTGAAATATGGAAAAAATGTAATTGTACAAATAAGATATGTGCATCTTACTGTGCAGATTTTATACCTCACTACAGTTTTGTTGATGTGCTATGTGGTTTTCATAGTCCAAATTACAATAATAATAAAAAAAGACAGTGAGGAGAAGTGCCCAGATAGTAAAGAGGTTTATGTAGGAAAGAGGGAGGCAGAAGCAGGACTCCTGTGAAGGAGAAGGAAGGAAGGAAGGAAAGAAGGAGGGACAAGGACATGCCATGTTCCTGGGTTTCCTTATTGGTTCTGGGAGTGAGAAGACTCTCCTCCTCCTCTCTTTACAGAGCAGCCCTGGTACTCAGAGAAGCAAAATGTCTTGTTCAGACTTCCAGCTGATGGGTGACTTAGTGCCCTGAATCTGCACCTTCTATCTGCCCAGGTGTTGTCTAAGTGCCCCTGCCCTGCTGTCCAAAAAGAGACCAAGCTGGGTCTGACCTTCTCTGGAATGCTTGAAGGTCTTACCTAAGGCTGTGTGTGCCACCAAGCAGAGGGTGAGACTCCAGATCAGAGTACATCTCATGTTGTGGTTAGCTTCTGCCACAGGCTGGGGTGATGTCAATGCACTGATGATAGCTGTGACTGCCCCTTTTATCTTCCCTCCATCCCTATCAGCAGGTAATGCTTCTGACCAGCCCACACTCTTGTTTTTGGCTTCTGATGACCAGTCACGATTGATGGAACCCCTGCCTACTTTCCGTGTATGTGAACAATGGCTCAAAGCTAGGCAGGTGGGTGTGAATTAAGCTTGGAGCATACAGTAGATGCCAAGAACTGAGTTGGACTCTCGGTCACTTGGCCCCTCAGCTCCCAGGTTTCCTTCCTGTGGATTTAGGGGTCTTGGGTCATGTTACTTCCCTCTGCTTTGGTCAGACCCTCTGCAGACTTTCTCCTGTTCCCGCTCTCAGCCAGGAACACTATGGAGAAGGGCCTGTGTCCAGGATAGGACATCAGACTAATGGTGAGGCTCATGGGTTTCCAGTCTAACTTGAGGAACGCCCCTGGAAGCAACTGTGACAGGTCTGGAGGAGCATCTAGTGAGCCCAAGGCCAGGTGATGAGAAGGAAGTTTCTCTTTACTAATCCTCTAGGTAAAGGATGAGGAGGAGGCAACCAGGCAAAGGCGTCATCCAGGCAAAGATCCTGCCTGAAATTTGGAGCCTCAGGAGCATGAGGGATGCAGGGAAAGCAAATCAAAGAAAATCTGAATTATGGACATGGTTCTCCAGCCATTTTCTAGAAAATCCTTGTATGCAGATTTGTGTTGGAGACTTCAGGTTCACTGTGTCTTGGGGCCTCGGATGGCATATTGTGTCCCCTCCCTGTTAAACTCTTGCCGTTGGCAAGGTAGATGTCTTCATCTGATAGCAGCCATGCAGATATCTCCTAAGATCATTGCCAAGAAATTTGTCTGAGAGATTGTCCAAAACAAGAAATTATTTACAAGATAAGTGCCTAATGCTTTGTTTTGTTTCACTCCAAAACACCTGGAGGGAATGGGGGAAGAAGGGGTAATTTGCCAAGTGGGTAGTGACATGTCCTACAGCTTCTGCAGCAGCAACTGCTTAGTGTGGTGGTTTGGATCCAGGCAGCCTAAATCTGAATCTAGCACTGTCCTGCACTAGCTGTGAGACCCTGGGCAAATCACTTGACTTTTGCCAGTCTCAGTTTTATCACTGGCAAAATAAGCAGAAGAATAGAGCAAATCCTTTATGATTATGGTGAGGGTTAAGTGAGATAATGAAAGTAGAACAGATCAGGCATAATGGCAAACCTGTAATCTCAGCACTCTGGGAAGCTGAGGCAGGATGATTGCCAAATTTGAGCCCAGCTTGGGCAATTTACTGATTTAGCAAGGCCCTGTCTCATAAAAAGGGTGGGGAGGGAGGTTGGGGATACAGCTCAGTACTAGTTTTAATTCCCAGTACCACGGGGTAGGGAAAGAATTAAAGGAAGAAGAAGAAAAACAAAGGAAGAACAAGTAAAGCACTCCAGAAGGACCCCTCCATACCAAAATCTGAGAATTCTCAAGACTCTTACATAAAATGGTATAATTCTGCACATAATCTTCACCTATCCTTCAATATACTTTAAATCATCCCTAGAGTACTTATAATTACTAGTACATGTAAATAGTTGTTAGCCTGTGTTGCTCCAAGAATAGCAACAAGAAAAGTGTGTGTGTGTGTAGTACAGATGGTTTGTTTGTTTGTGTGAGAAAGAGTCTTGATAAGTCCCTAAGGTGTCTAGACTGGGTTTGAACTTTCAATCTCCCAGTCTCAATGTTGGGCTAATAGGCATGCATTACTACACCCAGCTCATATTTTCTTCCATGAACATTGGTAGAGGGTTAACAGTCAGTGTGGTATTTTTTTGGGATGGGGTTGAGACAGGATCTAGCTGTGTAGCTCAGGCTGAACTGCCAATGACCTTCCTGTCTCAGCCTCCTGAGTGTTGAGATTACAAGCATGGCTCACAACACTAGGTCTTCAGTATGGAATTTTTTTTTTTTGAGACAGGGTCTCACTATGTAGTCCAGATTGGACTTGAACTCACTTTGAATCCTCTTGCTTCAGCCTCCCAAGTACTGTGATTACAGGCATGTGCCATCATGCCCTGCTCAGTGTGGGATTTAAAGAGATGGCAATGATGGAAACATCAAGAAGACGTGGGGAAGTAGGGTCTATCAGCAGCTCTATCTGGTCCCTGTGTTGACCAATTTTCTCTCTTCACTGTCTCCCTCTGCTGAACTCCCTGGTGGGTTGTGGCCACACAGCTAGGAGTATGGGATTCAGGCTGTAGGAGACGGAGTGTCTTCCTTCTGCTGCCCAGGCTCTTGACCAAGTTAGCACCAAACACCCTAGAGTATATCTGAAAGCACAGGCCCAGTAGGGAAAGGGAGTGGAGAAGGCGGATAACATGAGCCCATCCTCCAGTCCTGGGGGCCAGCTACACAAAGTTTCCCCTACCTAGATGTGCTATTCCTTGGCCAGTTCTGTGTGGGCCTTATAGGCCTGTCTTGCCAACAGGTGGCCCCTGCTTTTGCCACCTCTCCCCAGAGAAGTAACAACCTTTCACCTGGCCCATATGGAAAGCAGTTGTGCCTGGGCGGACACCTCAATGGGGTGTCCAGGTCATATCCAATGTGCACATGAGCCCAGGGGACATTGAATAGGCAATAGGTCAGCCAGGTGCGCTGGTGCACCATTATCTTAGGGATCAGAAGCAGCTTTCAGGAAGCCAGAATGTTTTTTTCCCTATGTATCTTGCTAGCGTTTTCTTGAGAACACTCATAAGTTTCTTGGCTGCACAAGGGGAACACAGGTAGCAAAGTGAAATGGACTTTGAGCTCTGACAGATGTGGTCTCCAAACTGACTTATTTGCTTGCCATCTATGTGTTACCATAAGTGATGAGGTCCTGGGCAGGTTCCTAGGTTCTTGTGTGCTATCAACAAAAAGTTGGATGGGCCTCATGATGGTAAGGAAAAAGCAGCAAAGTTTAATGCTTAAGTGACGGGGTCACACCAGTGACAAGGAAAATGGCACCAGTGCTGAAGGTTGAGGGATTTAAAATGTTGTGCCGGATGTATGGTGCCTCTCCTGGGGCTACCAGAGTGTGGCTGACAATGCAATCGACAGTGCTAAGTTGGGTTAGGGTTAGGGTTAACCCTAACCCTAACCCTAACCCTAACCCTAACCCTAACCCTAACCTGTGTCTGTTGCATGTATCCTTTCTCATAAGTCACTCTGTAATAATTGGATATGAGATGCAGTACATTTGGAAGAACCTTCAAAAACTGTAAAGAAAGATTATCGTAAGTCATATTGGAGGACCTGGAATACTTGCCTCCTGGTTTTGAATTTTATAATTTTCCAGGGCAGGCTCAGGGGTCTTTCTTTTCTTGTCTCCACCTCTATCTAGGTAGTAAGCCTTAGGACAAAAGTCTGGGAGCTCTGGGGCATTACCCAGGTTCAGGTGAAAGGAGGAGAGTGGCCACATAGTCCTAACTGTACTATCTATATTAACAACATAAATTCCTTTTTTTTTTCTTAACTGATTTAAAAGGCAATTGTACAAAGTACAGTAATGTGTTTATAATGTGTTATTGGCCTGGCAACAGATAGAAATTTTGTCATATATTTGCCAATGATAGAACAAAGGAAATGGGCGGGAGTGAAGCTGTTTTGCCCATGCTGTTTCCTCTGTGTCAAAAGTGGTGAGGTTCCCCAGCTAGGAAGAGACAGAAGAGCCTATCATTAGGGCTGGGATCTTGCACTCCCAAACCTCAGTGCCAGGGCTCTAGCTGGTGTAGGCCATGTGAGTGTGGCCTATGGGATTCTATTCTGTCCAGATATTGCCAGATTCTGATCTTGGTGTGGATGACAGAGTGGAGTCAGTTTGAGCCACATTTTCTTTTGTAAGAGGCAAAGATTCAAACAGTGTGTGCCTAGGGTGAATTGTGCTGTAATGGAGACACACTCAGGGGCACGGGGCCCAGAGAAGGCAGAAAAGGCTTCCTGGGGGAGAGCTTGACCAGTAACCTGGGCCTTGCCAGGAAGGAAGGGGGCAGGGAACTTCATGGAGAAGCAGAAACTTGTGCAAAGGCCCAGAGGTGGGAAGAAGCTTGATGACATTTCAAAAGAGCATCATGCCAGTTCTGCAGTGGCTGATGCTTGAAGGGACACAGCTCACATCAGCCCAGTTTAGGTTAAGTCTCACAGCAAGAGTAGGAGGCCACCTGGCTGGGACACTGCCATCTTTTGAGTTGGTCCCAGTCAAGAAGACACAGGCCTTGCCTCAGAGCTTCTCTGGGGCCTTCCTGCCTTGCTTCTGTTGGTGCCACTGTTGGATCTTGCTGGGGAGGGTCTCTGTCCAGAACTGCATCTGGGCTTCCTTCAGCTTCTGCCTGATGCGTGGCACCAGGCTGATCTCCAAGTACTGCTCCAGCTGGCTAAATTGGGGCCAAAGAGGAAGCCCCTTGCCATTGGGGTCCCTGGGTAGAAAGAATGAATGAGGACCAAGGGCTCTTGTGCTATCTTCTTGGAGGCATATCTGAGTAGTACCAGGCCCCAAACCAAGCGTGCTTATTTGCTCACTCTCACTCACTCACTCACTCACTCACTCACCCTGTTTGAGCAAACTGGGCCCATTGGGCCATCATAGTGAGGCTCAGTTGCTTCTCCTCTTCTGTTGCTTCTGGAAAGGCTGGTGGGAGTGACAGATCTGGATCAGAGTCAAGTTGGGCCTGGAAGGAACCCTAGGTCCTCTGGGGCTGACTGGATAGAGATTTCTGTTCCCGCAAGTCCAGTCTGGCTCCTTGGAGCACAGGAACCTCGGGATTGCACTTCTGTCTGCCTGTCCTTACCCAGGAGGGTGCTTTCGTCCATGAGGAAAGGACCCCCAAATATGAATGCCCTCTCAGCTGCATGGTCAGCCTTCACCCAGGGTGGCTTGATCTTTGCAAAAGAACTGGGTACATGCTGGAACTCATAGAAAAAAATGGAGACCTCAGATTCTGCAGAGAGAAGGCAGCATTGGAGTTAGGAATTAACAGCCTGTTCTGGTCCTGAAACCTTGGCAAAAGAACTGGGTACATGCTGGAACTCATAGAAAAAAATGGAGACCTCAGAATCTGCAGAGAGAAGGCAGCATTGGAGTTAGGAATTAACAGCCTGTTCTGGTCCTGAAACCTTGGCAACACCAGCACATGGTGACATCAGTCTTAATCCTAGTAACAATGAAGGCACAATTATGAGTAGCAAGCATATCTGAGCTCTTGCTAAATATTGAGCACCCTCTCAATCCCAAATGTGTGGCCCTTTATTCAGTTCTCATAAGAAACTTTGAATTAGATTCTACTGATTTCCACCTGGGGTGGCAGAAGAGTGTGGGGTTCAAGATATTGGTGGAATCTGTGCCTGTCAACACATGTTGCCTAATTCTTGAACTCAAGTGGGGTGTGGTATGGCTGGTGGCCAAGGAAAGGTTTACCTTGGAGGTTTCTTGAGAAATTCAAAGCAGGGATGTTGAAGATGATATCACCAGCCAGTTCCTGGAAGGCTTCACGTCTAGCTTGTGCATCTGAGGCACTGCTTAAATACTGGTCTATGACCATGGACATCATCTCAGGGGGCACATTCTAGGACAAGAAGTCAGGGTTAGGTCTGCTTGGGTCCCTCTCAAGAAGCTTTCTTCACATATTGGGGCTCAGCCATCTGCCTTCTTCCCTGGCAGTTCTAGATGGTGTCTGGGTAGAATAAGCTCAAGTTTGGAGTCAAATTCTAGTTTGGTGGCCACTCCTTGACTGTGTAGCTTCAGACAGGTGGCTCATCCTTCTCTGAATGTCAGTTTCTGCCCTGCAGTGTTGTTTGATGGCCTATGTGAAGTCCCTAGCGCAAAGTATGGCCTGGAAATAGGTGTTCAGTGGAAGTTAACATGGAAATAAGTGACAGAATAAATGACAGGAGCTCCCCACAGCTCCCAAGAGCAGTTCTGAGGTTGTGTGAATGGGGAGGCTCTTGGGCTTCTGAGAACAAGAAACATACATAGATTGAGCACCTCTGGGATTACTGAAGTGTTCCCTTTTTGAGGCAGGATCTCACCAACCTCCAAATTCAGTAGCTTATTTGGAGAACATGTGTTTAGGAGGCTAATCCAGTTATATTAAGATGATTGTGAAGGTAATCATTGTGTATTCCAGGCTGGCCTACAATTTGTGATCCTCTTGCCTCAGCCTCCTGAGTGCTGGGATTGCATGCATGCATGACAATACTTGGCTCCTGGTAGACTTTTCAAATGCAGTGTCCTTCTTACAGGTACTCAGTGGAAAGTATCATTATCATTTATAGGAATGGATTCAGTCAGGTGACCAGAGCTGGGATTTGACCCTAGCACCATCTGGTTCCATATCTGACAGTGTGATTGTAACAGCTCTGGGGTCAGACAGAGCTGGCTCAAACTCTTCCCCTGACTCCCCCATTCATCAGGAAGTCTGAGCCTTGGTTTCCCCATCTGTGGAATGGGGGTAACAAAAGATCCTATTTCACAAAGTTGCAGTGAGGACTGAAGCTGATGAATGCCTGTTGCAATGCTCAGCACAGCTCAGTCCCTGGAACATAGGTCATGCTCAGAAAGGGGCAGTTTCCATGGTGACAATGATGATTGCAGCAGTGATTTTCCTTTGAGAATTACATTAACTCCATGTAGATTCTTGGGTAGAACTAAAACTCAGTAGCTGCACGAAGGTGTGCACTGGAAGGTAGGAGCAGAGCTCCCTGGATTGGATGCCCCCAACCTCTTCCCTCTGCCTTTTGCCTCATCATACTGGTCAAATAAGGCTTCAAGGTGTCCAGCATGTGCTCCCGGCTCATCTGTTCCATCTTATCCACCAGACCAGAGCCCTGTGGGGACACCAACATGTGTTTCAGTTCAACTGACTGTTGCCCCAGATCTACTGCCAGTTCCGGGCAGGAAAACGTTCACAGCTCTGACCAGAAACCCATTATGGAGCCACATAAACCTACTAGTACTTAGACCCCAGAAGATAAACCTCAATTTAGCAAAGGATGTGGTGGGTGGGAACAGTAGCACCGCATATAACAGGCGGCAGCTGATGGCAGGACCATGGAGAATGAGAGAATTTACTTAACATTTTTGTAGAATAACATCAAGAATAGCCCTATGGGGCCATTGCAGAAACCACAGGAAAAGTTAAAAAGCCTAAATGTTGGCTTTTACATGCTATAGTGTTAGGAGCCCTGGTCTCAAAAAGCCCTGACTTCCTGAGCTCAAATCCCACCTCTGCTATTTACTAGCTACATGACCTGGTAAACTCTCTGTGTCTCAGTTTCCTAATCCATCAAAGAGGAAGGGCAATGACCTGCCTCATAGGAATGCTGTGAGGACTGAGTTAATGTGTATAAAAGTCCTGGCAGGCCTGACGAGGTGACCGAGTGCTTAAGGCAATGGACAGTTAAAAGGCTTGACATAGCACTATGGACAGCCAAGCTGTTTATTAAAGTTCATTTCAACCACCCTTAACTCTCTATTAATCTGTAAGAACAGGAGCAGAAAATCCACAGATAAATGTAAACAGAATGTCCTAACCCCCAGTGTTATGGTTTATATCTATATAACCTCCCCACCAAGCCTCATACTCTCATAGGTAGGGCTTTCAGGAGATGATTAGATCAGGCGGTGTGATGTTTATCATGTGAATTAGCCTACTGGTCAGTTCATAGCTAAATGTAATGTTGGGAGGTGAAGTCTGGTTGGAGGAAGTGAGTCACTGGGGCATGACCTAGAACCTTCTATCTCCTTCTTTCTTCTCTTGATCTCTCTGATCTTCCTGTTGCCGTGTCATGAGCTGTTTATTCTTCACTATGCTAGTTGAGACTATGGACTGAAACCTCTACCAACTGTAATCTGAAATAAAGCTTTCCTCCTTTGTGTTGCGGGTGTTGGATATTGTGTATTAGTGATGAGAAGGTAAATGAGTCACTCAATACATGTATCTCAGAAAGTGAGCTTATTTTGAAAACATGTCTTTAGGAAGCCAATCCAGTTACATTAAGATGACTGTGAAGGTAATCATTATGGTGTGATCTCATCCAGTATGATTTGTGTCCCTATAAGGGCAAAATAGAGACAGAGAAAAGACAATGCAAAGATTTCGGGAAGGGAGAAATTCTACAAGCCAAGGAATGCCTGAAGCTACCAGAAGCCAGGAGAGGCTGATTGTCCCTCACAGAACTCAGAAAAGTCCAATCTTGCTAATAGTTTGGTTTCAGACTTCTAGCCACCCTGTGAAATGAGAGCTTCATTCACTCATTCATTTATTAAAAATGAGACAGAATCTTAATATGTAGTTCAGTCTAGCCTTGAATTCACTATGTAGCCCAAGCTGGCCTCAAACTTGTGGCAATTCTTCTGCCTCTCAAGTTCTGACAGAGATGGCAGCTTTCTGTTGTTTGAGCCCCTAGAATGTACTTTGTTACGGTAACCCTATCAAACTCATATAATAATTTTGTAAAAGGAAAAAGATGGTGAATGTCCACTTCCTCATTTGAAAACTTACTTCAAAACCATAGCAACTGACATAGTATGGTAGTGGCATAAGGACAAACACAGAAATTATTGAGAAAAAATTGAAAGCCCTGGGCTGGGAGTGATGGTGCATGCCTACAGTTCCAGCACTCAGGAGGCTGAGGCATGAAGATCACTGGCAAGCTTGAGATCAGCCTGTGCTACCAAAATGAGCTCAAGGCCAGCCTGAACTACATAGTGAGAACCTGTCCAAAAAAAAAAAAAAAAAAGAAATGAGAGCCCAAACATTATGCTTTTATCTTTACAGTCAGCTGATCTTCCATAAAGGTAACATGAAGTCAACTCATAGGAAAGAAATGTTTAAAAACATGGTGTTAGGACAACTAGATAACCATATGCAAAAGAACCTCTAATACCATATACGAAAATTAACTTCAGAGCTTCTCATGGTGGTGCATGCCTGCTCTCCCTAGCACTCTAGATAGCTATGATAAAAGGATTGCAAGTTCCCAGGCTTGGAAATGTAGTGATTTAACAAGATCTTGTGCCAAAATATGAAATAAAAAAAGGGCTGGGGAGGTAGCTCAGTGTGAATGTGTTGGGTTCAATCCTCAGTGCTTGGGAAAAAAAACAACCTTCCAGTGAATCATAGACCTAATTTTTTAGCAAATAAAATTATAAAATTCTTAAAAGAAAATATAGGACTAAATCTTTGTCATCTTGGATTAGGCAAAACAAAAGTAACAGAAGAAAAAATAAAGGAACTTCATAAAGATGAAAAATTTTTGTTGCAATGAACAATACTGAGAAAGTGAAAAAGCAACTCACAAAATGGAAGAAAGTATTTTCAAATTCTATGTGTAATAAGAAACTTGTATGCAGAATATGTAACTTGGCTGGGAAAGGTGGTCCATGCCTGTTATCCCAGCACTCTGTGTTCTCCAAGTGTTCATGTGTAGGAAGATTGGTTCACCCACGTGGCAGTGTAGGGAGGTGGGATGTGATTTGTCCTTAAGAGTGGGGACTAATGGGAAGTGTTCAGTCATTGGGAGGTTGTGTTTGGAAGAGATTAATGTAGTACTCACAGGATTCCTGCTTAGTTCTTCTGAGAGCCTCTCTCTTCCTGCCTGGTGATCTCTTTCTCTCTCTTGTCTCTCTGTCTCTGCCTCTCTCTGTCTGTCTCTGTCTGTCTCTGTCTCTGTCTCATCATGCTCCTACTGTTGTGATCCAGTCTGCCATCTAGTGATGGAATGAGGCTGGGGAATGTGTAGTGGAAGGGCATCATTAGAATCATTAGCAGGTTATTTGTACTTTCAGCCTCCAAAACTATGAGCTAAAGAAACTTTTTTCTTTACAAGTTACCCAGACTCATGTATTTCCTCATATTAATGGAAAACTAATATATTTGCACAAAAACTTACACAGGACTGTTATTAGGAGATTAACCATAATGGCCAAAAAGGTGGAAGCAGTCTGTTATGACTTATATCTAGATGTCCCTCCAAAGCCTCATGTGCTCATAGAGCTTTTGGAAGGTGGCTGGATCATGGGTATGTGATACTGGATCATGGGTATGTGATACCAAGAGGTATATGAATATGAATTATGGTTGTGTGATAACTGGATCAGTCTACTGACTGGATTAGCAAAATTCTGTGTGTGGCTGAATGAGTTTATTGAAGACAGAAGGCCCACACTGGGTATGCAAGGCACTAAACAATAGGTTTTTATCCTGAATGGAATAAAAAGGGAAGGAAGGCTTGCTGTTTGCTTGCTTCTTTCTGCCTGCCACACCATGAACTATTTCTCCTCTGCCATGCCACTCTGCCTTGGAGCCACCTGACCATGCACCGAAACCTTTACAAACTGTGAGCTAAAATAAACTTTTCTTCTTTTAACTTGTGAGTGTCAAGTATTTTATCCCAGCAAAGTGAAAAGTAACTTAGACACAATTCCAGTGTGTATCAACTGATGAATGGACAAATGAAATGTGATAGATTTATCTGCACAATTGATGCCCTGGCCTTGAAAAGGAATGAAGGCCTGATACACGCTACAGTGGAGTTAACCTTGAAAACATCATGAAATAGATCAAACCCCAGAAGACATCTATGTTACATTACCATTTCGATGAAATGTCCAGATTAGGTGCATAAATAGGTTTGACAGAAATAGATTAGAGACAAACAGTAGATTAGTGGTTTCTAGGGATAGTGGGAGGGGACTAGAGAGTGACTGCTAGTGGAATCTGCACTGTTTTCTAGAGTGATGCAAATGTTCTGGAATAAAATACTGATGAAGGCTGTACAACTTTGTCAATACTAAAACACACTAAAGACTATGCCTTACAGAGGTGTGTTTTATGGTGCGTATGTTATGTCCTAATCAAGCTGATTTTGGGGAGGGTATTTTTTTGAGATGTGGTCTTGTTTTGTGGTCCAGGCTGACTTTGAACTCACTATGCAGCCCGGGACAGCCTCAACTCTTGGAAATTGTCCTTCCTCAGCTTCCTGGGAAGTGGGATTACAGGTGTGCACCACTATACTTGGTTAGAGCAGATATTTTAAAGAATGACGGCCAGAAAAAACTGTTAAGGTTGCAATAAAAACCTGGAGGCTGAGTTGAATTTGGGAGATGCTATGGCAACATGTAAGAAGTGTGTGTGGGAATATTTTCATGAAGGGTATCATTCTTTCTTTTCCATGGATTAGCATTGAGCTGGCTGAAAAATCTTCATTTGTGCTCATATGGATACCAAGAACAGTCAGGAAACCCTTGTCCGAGTGATATGGTAAGCAGCCCTTGGGTCTCAGATTTCTGAGAACCATCCTTCCTACCAGGTCTTTGCAGGTGATCTTGGCAACCAGCTACATCAGCTTTCTGCCAATTTTATGCACACAACTCTAAATTGACAAGGTGAACAGGGGTAAAGCTGCCTTCCAGAGAGTGTGACATTAGCCTAGACATTTCAAAGCTTTATCCTTGAAAGTTAAGGTTGCATGAGCCTCTCCTATGGTAAGCAAATGCCTCTCTGGGAATTCCTTCCAAAGGAATAAGTCAGGGTAGAAAGACTATAGATGTGAAGATATTCCCTGTACTATTAGCTGCAGTGCAAAAATCAGAACCTGTTCAAAACCCGAAGTGAAATCTTTGTGTGAGATTTGGAGGTATTAAAAGCGATTGCTGGTTGGGGAGGTAGATTAATGGTAGAGCACTTGCCTAGCATGCACAAGGCCCTGAGTTTCACTCCCAGCATTAAAAATATTTGAAAAAGTAATTGCTAAGAGCATGAGTAGACAAGTGAGAATGATGCAAGATGTCTAGGGGGGAAGAATGATACTGATACTGTTGTGGGGAATTCTGTACCATTAGAATGGACTGGAAGGTGGCTGGCCTGTAAGGTCCCCAGTGACTTAATGTTATCTGAACCCTAAATCTCAGGTAGTCAGTCAGTCAAGAAGAGAATCATCTTAACCAGTCTCACAGAGTCTGGTGTGTCAACCAGATACCAGCAGAAATTTGCTGAGATTCAATACTTCTCAGAAGAACTCTTGGTGCAAAATGCTATCCCTGGAAAGGGGAGGTTTGCTTTGTGAAAATCAACCTGGATAACCTTTAGCTGGGAGACTCACACTTCTGTGGGCTTCATGTTTCTCACCTACCAAATGGGAAGACAGGAGTACTCATCATACAGGGCTGTAGTGACAATGGTCAAGGCCTTGAAAGGCAGCGGTGCTGAAGGACACTCACCTTGGGGACAAGCCATCCAAATTCGTGATTGTTGATACCTACGAGCAAGGGCACAGGGTGGAACTGCCTTTCCTTCAGGAGCTCCTCAGGGCTTTTGGGAAAGAAAGAGCCATGGATGGTATAGGTAGGGCTTATCATTTTCTGCAGGAGAAAACAAAACAGGACACCCCATCCCCACATCAATGCCTCTATCAGGACCAAACCTCAAAGGATGAGACCCCAGGGGTCACTTAGCTGAGTGGCTGAGCCTTCAGGGAAAATGAGAGGATGGAGATGACAAGTTAGGGACCTAGAGGGATACAGGAGACCCAAACAAGTGTTGCTTCCAAGCAGAACACTTAGTGTCCAGAAGACCGGGCCAAACCTTGGGGCCAGGGGCAGCCCTCAGCCCCTTCCTCTTGTGGATGATTCACCAAACCCATCTAGGATTCATGAGTTTTGTCTCTGCTGGAGCTGGACAGAAGGCCCTCTGGGTTTCTGCCTGCCACTGTCCCCAAAGAGGTGGCATACCGATTCTTCAGTAAGGATCAGTTCTTCTGCTTCCTTCTGTTGAAAGCACTGCACCAACTCAGCTGGCGAGTGGGACCTGCAGGCCAAAGAGTCTGCAAGCCTCTGGGGACAGAAACAAATGTCTTGCCTCTTCTCAGCACCCCCCTACCCCTGCCTTCCCATGGAAAGGGGGTGCATCTGTAGGACTGGGCTGTGATGTCACAAGTATAAGCCAAGGATCTGCTGCCACCTTCCTTACCCTCTGTACATCAGTGACACGAAACTGTGACTGTCCTCTGAGAACAGCTTTCTTTCTTTCTTTCTTTCTTTCTTTCTTTCTTTCTTTCTTTCTTTCTTTCTTTCTTCTTTCTTTCTTTCATTTTGATTTTTTCAGACAGGATCTCACTATGTAGTTCAGTCTGGCCTTTAATTTACTATGGAGCTCAGACAGGTCTCAAACTGGTGGTGATCTTCCTGCCTCAGTCTCCCAAGTGCTGGGGTTATATGGTTCTGTGTGTGTGTGTGTGTGTGTGTGTGAGTGCGTTGTGTGTTTCTCTGTGAGAACATTTCCCCTCTGAGAATTGTGTCCTTTTCTGTGTCATAATAGTTTGTGGACTGAATGACATGAGAAGGGTTTGGAGAGGGAGGGCATCAGTGGGGGCATGCTCTGATAGGGAATGATAGGCTGAGGCCAGAACAGGGCCATGGGGTTGTTGGGAAGTGGGGCTGGTGGGATGAATGAGCTTCAGAGAACCCAGAAAAGGACCTAGAGTTCATAGTGGAGACAATTTCTCCCAGCCACAATGAGGTGATGGGCACAGAGACTGCTGCTATTATATAGACAAGAAGTAATGTGCCCTGCTGAGGATCCCAAGTCCTCTCTTGCCTAGTGGTTACACTGCCCAGTCCACTTCTCTACCGAAGCTGGGGGCTGGGGTCAGATGAGGTTGCTGATGCAGCCTCCCATCGGTCCCTCTCCACAAACTCATGGCAACCTCCACTCCATCACTGTCTCTTGCCTGAACTCTGCCTTGACTGTCTCCCTGGCTTCTCCACCTCCAATATTGCTCTCTAACTCACCCTCCACTTTAAGTAGCTTAGAAGTATTGCTATTTCTTCCTGCCTTTTGATCCAGTGAAGATTCCTGGCATGGCCCTTGAGGTCCCTTCCTGCTTCCAAGACTATCATTGACTTATACCTGTAGCCTGAGCAGATGCAATGCCTATTTGGGAAAACTTCTGTGGTGCCCCATGGCGACTTCTCACAAGGCCCTCAGTGAAGTCTGAGGATCTGGAGGCTGAATGGAAATCTCTTAGGCAGCAGGGGCTGGGAATGCAGGGATCTCCAAGCATTCTTGGGGGGAGAATGTGCTCCCCAAGACCCTAGCCTTGGGAATGGGCCAAAGATGGTCTGCTCAGGAGTGTCATCCTCTGGGACACCTGAATGCACACCCACACGGATGCATTGGTGTTTTCTCTGAGCTTCCAAAGGAAATGAGTTTTCTTTATCATAGTGAGCCCCTGTCTGAAACAAGGACCTTTCTATGGGTGACCATTCCTGACTCCAGGACCTCTAGGCCAGCATATGTTGGGGTGTGGGGAATAAGAATGAAGGGAATTCAAACCTGAACTTTGAGCCATGAGTCATACACTGTTAGAATTGGGGAAAAGATGACCCCACTCTGTGCTATGGCTCTGTGGAACAGTCCTGTGGCCATTGGAGATAGGACCTGGGTGCAACAGAGAGGACAGACCATTGTCAGCAGAGGACAGAGGAGAGCTCTGGGATTCCATCCACAATTGCTAGCTGCTTGTGGCAACTCACCAAGGCAGAGACAATGCAGGCACCTGATGATCTACCAAAGATGGTGACACAGTTGGGATCACCCCCAAAGGGGGCGATGTTCTCCTGCACCCAGCATAGAGCAGCTACCACATCTAGGAAATCTTGGTTGCCAGACACATGCTTGTCCTCAGTGCTAGGGGTAAGGTGAAATAGTAATTAGTTTAAACTGGTTCCCTGACACATATTCCTCTAGTTTGGTAGGTTCACTTTGAATCAGTCATGAGAAGGGTTGACACTTCTCTGCTCCCAAAGTCTGGTCTGGGTGTAAACCACACTTCTTGTCTACATGCCCAGTCTGTGGTAAGGGCAGGCCTAGCAGGGCAGCCAACCTGGGCTTGTTCTCAAGTGGTTTCCAGGGCTTGTTGCTCTTTGCCCTAATACCCTGCTAGAACATGGGCTTCCTCCCAGAGCTAACACCCATTGACCAAGGGGCCAAGTTCAGTATATAATTCTGGCTTTATTTGGGGCCCTCCTCTGAGATGAACTTTGGGGAGTAATAATTTTTTTCTTTTTATTTTATAATACTGGTGATTGAACCCAAGACCTTCATATTGGGCTAAAAATCCAACTCTTTCTTTCATTTTTTAGTTTGAGGCACAGTGTTGCCAATTTATTAAATTGCCCAGAATTAGCCTGAATTTGTAGTCCTTCTGTCTCAGCCTCCCAGAGTGCTAGGATTACAGGTGCATATTATTATGCCCAACTTGCATTTTCCTCTATTCCAGATAGCAGTTGTGCAGGGCCTTCCTTCCATTTAGGCTCTGGACCTTCACTCTAGCTTCTCAGATTTTGGTTGGAAGTCAACCCTCTGCCAGGTCAGCTGTGTCACCTGAAGAAGCCAAGGATCCCAAGGCGGTACTGAACTGTGACCACTACCACATCCTCATAGGCAGCCAGGGCTGATCCATCCTGGCAGGTAGCAGAGCCTATAATCAATGAACCTCCATGGATCCACACCATGACCTGCAGAGACAGCCATGGGACAATGACTCCCAGTTTCCAGGGCCCCAGCTGCCCATCTATCAGCTCAGGGCATTTTCAGGACCCCTGGAGTGATTTGGGAACAGGAGTGGGGAGGGAGAGAAGGGTAGGTGAAGCTGAATGGGTGAACAGGTCCCTCTGGGCTGCATACTGGCTTCCTGGCCTTTGTAGTGGCCTTAGCTGGGCTACAGATGTTGAGGATCAGGCAGTCCTCAGAAATAGGGAAGAGTTGATGTTTTCCATTGAGTAAGAATCTGGTATTGTTCGCTTTCTCTATGTCCTGCATGCACCTGTAGTCAAGAAGGAACCGAGGTCAGCCCCACCCACGCTGGCAGCTAGACCACCTGACCCCAAACCTGCTGCTTGCCCACCTCTATTCAGGCTACTCACATTGGGGGGTCAATGCTGGCATCCCGCACACCTTCCCAGGGCTGTGCTGGCAGAGGGGCGGAGAACCTGAGAGGCCCCAGCAGCGGCTGCGCAAACGGGATACCCAGGAAGACATTCACAAGGCGGTCTGTACCCTTCACACCCACCTGTCGGCCTCGCACAAAGCCCAAGGGGGTAACCATTTCAGGCTGAGTGGTCTGGGGCTCTGAGGGCAGGACAGAGGACCATAGGGTGAGTTTTCAGCCTTGATGAGGGGAAAGGTAGGAGATAGACTCTCAGGAGGAAGGAAACATTTGTTTTCCAAGTGTGTATTCTGTCAGGCTCTTTTGAACACTTTCAACACAGCACCTTGATAACACTCACAGCAATTCTGTGAGCTGGGCCCCATGACTCCTCTGACTTTCTTGTTTCTGCCTTGGCATCACTCCCAGCCTCTTTGGCCAAACTAGACCTGCTGTGGGGCCTGGGGTCTTGGGCCAAGAACTTCCTACTTGAACCTCAGATGACTCCTTGGCTATATAAGATATAATAATCATATTTTTACCTTCTGTGTTTTGATTCTTAGACATCTGGAGCCTGGTAGACCCTCCTAGGAATAGCTAAAACAAGGCACTCATATGTGAGGTGAGGTAGGCCACATTCCAGCCCACCTCACATGCCTGGCCGCTAACTACCAACCCTGGTCACGTCAGGGCCAGCAGTCAGGTGACTAGGTACAGCCCTAATCGTCCAAAGCCCACTTTTATAATTTAAGTCAGTCAATCCTAAACTTGCTTAGCTTGCTTCCCCTACTCCTGCCTGTGGAGACACTAATAAGTACTCCTGCCCAGATTTCCCTATTGTTCCCACTGCCACTTGATGGCCTTCCCTTTGTGGTGCTGTGGAGTATGAGGTACCTCCTGTTCCCAGGGTACAGTGAGTATACTTCTTTCATTGTGGCAGTCCTTTGCACACCTGCTTATCTTACTCTACTTGATTAATATAAATCCTAGGTCCTCCTAAAAAATAAGGGCAATAATGTCCCTGAGCAGGGCTGCTCTGGGGATCATACAGATAGCAAAGGCAGAGCTGTGGCCCAGAGAGGATGTGCAATTCTTGTCCTTTCTTCAAACTGGACCTCTTTTATGAGCAATCTGTCTATCCTTTCCTGTCCCTATCTCTCTTACCTCTGCCCACACAGTCCTCTAACTGACCCAGAAACTCCCATCCTTGTGAGCAGAGTGTGTGTGTCTTACCGGTAGCTGTGGCAGGAAATGCCAAGAGCAGATAGGCTACCCAGACCAGGACACCAGACCTGGCTTTGACCATTGCTCCCTGCTTGTTACAGCCAACTGTGGGTAGAAGTTGCAGAAATTGAAGGGGCACCTTTTTTGAATGCAGGATAACTTTATAAACAAAAGGGATTTATTTAGCTTACCATTCTGGAGGTCCAAGGGAATGATACTAGGATCAGCTCAGTTCTGACAGTGAGTAGTAAAAATGCACACAGGAGGCAAAGATCACATTTCAAAGAATAGGAAGGTCACATCTCAAAGAAAAGATTGGTATTTCACAATCCTTTCCAAGGACACACCCCTAGTGACCTATGGACTGCCTGCTACCGCCACCTTTTAAAGGTTCAACACCTTCCACTGCCACTCTAAGGGCCAAGATTTTAACATATGAAACTTTGTGGGGACAAACAATATCCAAACCATAGTATTCCATCCCTGGTTCCAAGGTTCAGGCTCTCATAATGCAAGGTGAATTCTCATCCCCAGCAGTCCCAAAGTCTGAACTTATTCCCAGGTCATTCAAAAGTCCAAATCCAAAGTCTCCTCTAAAACTCAAGGTAAATGCTTTCAGCTTTGAGTCTCTAAAAAATAATGTTATCAAAGACAGAAATTAAAAAAATAAAATTACAACAATAAAAATTAAATATACACTTATAAGATGCAGTGGCAGGAAAGAGAGAGTGTAAACATTGCTATTCTCAAAGAGAGGAATAGGTAAGTTGAAAGGAGTAATTGTCCCAAAGCAAGACTGGAAACCAGCAGGGCAAACATTAAATTCTAAATCTTAATGTTCATCCCTGTGCACAGTGAGGCAAAGTGTTGGTCCCCAAGGCTTACAACTTTACTGGCCTATGGGCTGATGCCTGCTTCTTTCCAAGGCTGCTGTGACACACTATTGTTTTCTCTGCCTTTCTGAGAGCTCTGCTTTGGTTCTACTCCACAGTCCCATTAGGCATTGCCATACTAGGGACTCTCTGCAGGGACTTGGACCTGTAGCAGACTTCTACCTGGCCTCAAAGATTTTCCTTTGAAATCTTGAAGGAAGTGGGCAAGACCTTATAACTTGCATCCTGAACATCCTCAGAATTCATACTATGTGCACACATCTTCAGGGGCATGAGGGCACGAGGGCTTCCTGGGCTGCTGGGCAACAACTGCAAATAGCTGTGGAGCAGGTTGTAGTAAGATGGCACAAAGAAAAGCCTGACTCTCCCTTTTCCTATGCTGACCAGAGAGGGACATGTTTTGCCCAATGGCTGTCATGCTCCACTTCCAATTTCCTCTAGCTGTTTCTCACCTTCCCCTCCAAGGATGTGAACAATTTGCCTCATTGTCCTCCCTGGTAATTTAGAAGTCACTCTCCTCCCTGCCCTTTGGACAGGAGTGCAGCTCAGTTATCAGCTGTGGTGCTTTCCCTTAGTCCCACCATTTCTGTTACTGCTGCTGCCTCTTTGAAGAGGGCAGGGGAGGAGAATCACCTTAACATGGCTAACATCTGGGAGGGAGGGACCTGGGTCCATTGTAATAACCCCCAAAATCCCCAAACCTCAATAAGCTACAATGAATAGAGCTAGCTCTCCAGAGGATTTCCTGGTTTTAGCCCAGTCATTTTTCTCAGAGACTGATAGCTGTGAATCAAAGAGCTGATGTTGCCCTGGGATCTCACTGAATCTCCCCAGACAGCTGTTGTCCTTAAGCCCCATCCCACTCGAACCAATCACAGGCCTAGATCTGGACTGATCAGGATGCCTGAATTTGAACCAGTCACAGGCTTGTACTTGGACCAATCACAGGCCTGAAGCTTCTGTATAAGCAGTATTTTTCTCACATCTCTCTAGATAGTTTTCCAGGCTCCCTCTGGTATACTGACCCTCCTGTGCTGCTCCACAGGTCCTGTTAAAATAAAGACTAAAATAAAGATTTCATCTGTTGTGATTTATTTCTTGGGAATTTGGGTTCTGAAGGACTTATAAATCTACTCAGGATTCTCACCCAGAGTAGTGTGGACAGATGAGCTATTTCAAAGAAAGCACAAAAAACACTAGGGGGTGCCAGACCTGGAGAAATCCAGAGATTAGAGACCAGCAGCTACTGAAGGTCAGCCACAGAGACCAGCACCTTTCAGTCTCATCTAGCATTATCAGGTGTCATCCAGTGATATCAGAGCCACTAGCAGAGTTGTGCTTTGCAGATTTATGATTTCCATCTGAGTAGAGCAAAACAACTCTCAGATAGATAGATCTGTGCTGCTCCTGTTAAAATAAAGACTACAATAAAGACTTCATCTGGTCCTGTAAATCTGCTTGTGATTTATTATCTATCTATCTACCTATCTATCTAGTGAGTTCAGGTGCAGTCTGAACTATGTAATGAAACCCTGTCTCGAAAAATTCAGTCAATACATACATGCATACATCTATACATACTTCCACGCATACATATATAAGTGGGATACCATATAACTGCCCTTAATCTACTTTTTCCTCTAGCTGTTTCTGCATTTTTCTGTTTTTGTTTTTAGCAGAACAAACATCCTCTTCTATTGCTGTCTCCATTTTCTCTTCTGCCAATCTCTCTTAAAAGTTGCCTTTGCTCCAACCTAATGATAGAGGCTTGTTGTGACGGGAAAGGTGAGTCTGGCAGGAGAATGGAACTAAAGGGTCAAAGACCTTATGGGCCAGAAGTTGTGGCCATGGTCATGTCCTCCATTTCTCTGCCATTTTCATCTTCTGAATATCTGTGTGCCTACTACAGCCTCGCTAAGATACCAGGAACCTTCCCTTAAACCTAGAATTACTATAGCCATTGACCTTTCAGTCACAGACCCAACGGCATTGTTGGGTTAGAGCAGAGGGAGAAGAAAGCTATAACGGGAAAAGCCAGCAGTGCTTCTCTGAAGAGGCATAGGATGAGACCCCCACAGATGGGAAGTGAGAATGATCTTTGAGGAGAGTGGAGGGAATAGCTTGAACAAAGGTGGGAAGGGATGACTGTTTTGTTCATCCTGAAGGTTCCTCTTTTTCAGGACATACACATCACTGGGACCCCTTTAAGAGTTTCTTTATCTCTTGTAGTTCCTGTGTGAGGTCCTATGTATGTTTCTCCCTATTCAGTTTTGGTCTTCGTTTGTTGCTTATAATTAAAAATACTTTTTTGTTCTTCTTTTGAAGTATACATGTGACTGTGGCATTTCTGCTGGTTACCCCTTTAGCTCATGACTAAGATCCAGTTCAAAGGAAATTATTAACTGGAGAAGCATGAATTGAAGGTGTGCTGGCCTGGCACTGGGTAACTAACCCACAACCAACTCCCAGGCTTTCAGTTCTGAGAGGGGTTGAGAGGGATTCTGAGGTATCCTGAGCCCTGTGGGTGTGGAGGGAAGCAGCCTGGGTCTAGGGGCACCTGCCCAGCCTGACTACAGAGCAATGGTGTCATGCTCACCTCAGATGGTCTTAGTGCCTCTGAAAATGTCCTTGGCCTCGCTGTGCCTTGCAGGGTCTCACAGCTCAGTGCTGTTCAGTTCCCTTCTTAGTACCTGGGAAGCAGCAATGAGCATTTATCTGTGTCTGGGTGGCTGCAGTGCCCTCCTTAACCCTCATCCAATCAGCAAGGACTGCTGATGACTCAGTGTCTGTCATCCAAGGCACTGTGGCTCACATCATGGTCCTAGCCCCTGCCTGGGCAGATGCTCTCTCTTCCTCTAATCTTTGTGACCTGATCAATTTCTAGGTTGTTGGTGCTGAGAGATCTCCAGTTGCTCCCAGTGCAGGCTCATGGTCCAAGCTCTTTATGTTAATTGGACAACACAGTGCTTCTTCCTAATCTGTGGCTGCTGTCCACCACTGCTGGGGTGGATGAAGGGCCTTATATGCTATGCCGGTACTGCACCATCATTGGGAGACCTGGAATTTTGTTGGCCAAGGTAACAGTAAAGTATGGAAAGTGGGAAATAAGAGCCTTAGCAGCTTATCTGTGGGCGTGTGGGATATAAGTGGTTATATACATAAATTTAATATATACATACATGTATATATGTACACATAGTCATATAGATGGAGGGAGGGGGAGAGAAAGGGAAAGAGAGAGAGAGAGAGAGAGAGAAATGACAAAGAGACATAGAGACAGAGAAACAGAGAAGAGGAAGATGGAGGTAAAAAGTCCAGAGAAACATCTACAATGAGATCTCACCGCACACTTTCACATAGAATCAGATTGAAGACCCATATTCTCACCAACACTTGGACTTACCAGCAAAAATACTGAGGGAAAAATATGATTGATATATCCATACATGGAATGCTGCTCTACAATAAAAGGAAACAAACAACAGCTTAACACTGAGAAACATTAAGCAAAATGACATTCAGTCACAATTATTTCTTCTATATGATATTTAAGCAAAGGCAAACTACAGCAACAGAAAGAAATTAGGTGGTTGCCATATAGAAAAGGATTCAAGGCAATGACTGACTTTGGAAAAGAGCATGGGAAACTTTTGGGGATGAGAGAAACATCCTTATACTTGATGTGTTGGTGTTAGATGTCTCATACATTTACTCAAATTTGCCAAGTATGAGTGAAAATGGGTGAATTTAATTGTATGCAAATTACTCCACAATATAACTTTAAAAAAAATAAGATAATTACTAAAAGTCTAAAATATCAAGAAGTCCATCTTGGGGGAGTGTCCTGGGTAGCTGCAGCTTGAAAACCATACAGGGGTCTGCCTGCATCAGGGGCTCTGTGAGGTTTTCTTTTCACAGTGCAGCATTACCAGCATGTGGGTCAATATGCCTAAAAGGAAGGTCTCTACCCTCTGCCAAATGCATCAGCCCCATGGTTCCCAGGTTGGAAAGTCTTTCTCAACCCAAAGGTCTAGACTTGAAAGTGTTTGTCAGGAAGCTTAAATGCAGTGGAGGAAAGAAGAGGGTTGCTCTCCCTGGAAAAATTGGTGCCACAAGAGGACAAGCTGGTCACAGGTAAGGGAATGGAGTAGATGCCAAGGTCAATGGGATTCGTGAAATAACTTCTTAATGACAGAGACAAAATGCATCGGAGTAACAAAGAGGCAGGTCGAACACACTTTGGCATGTTTACCCAGTGAGATAAAACACTTGAGAGGGTTTTGATTGGAGGGGCCAAAAAATGTTTAGGGCCAACAATTAGCTGAGAAGAAAACTGAATCCCATGGACACCCATGGTGAGCAGAGAATGTTCAGGGTCTCAGGAAGTTCAAGGGGATTTCTGAAAAGCAGGAGGACACCTTCCCAGATGAAAAGCCTGCAGGGAGACAGAGATAGGAATCTCTTCTGTTAGACATATCTGGAACTCCTTTATTCTTCAATCTCACTTCTAAAATACACCCCAGAAACAAAATCTTTCACAGATGTACTGTGATTGTCTAGTTGTAGGCCTTAGACTGTTTGTAGAACAAGATATCAAGAGTGTATTCAGGAAACTGGCCTCCAGTACACACTCTTGACAGCGCAGTGTTGGGACCATGCTGAGTCCTGTTCTCACAAAATGGGACCAATCACCTCTTTGGTGCACAAATCGATGAGTAAGTGGGTTGCTTTATGTTAGTGAAAAACTGCATTTAATCTACAAAGGCAAGAGCTGGTTGCAAGGGCTTCCACATTTTTATTAGTTATAGCCTCAGTGGCTAAGATTTAGGAGCATTACATATGGTGGTCTGAAGGTTTACATCCCAGATTTTCACATATACATACCAGTTTCCAGTGTGATGGTACTAAGAAGAGAAGTTTTTGGGAGAGGGGTGGGATTGGTGTCCATATAAAAGAGGCCTGAGAGAGTCTGATTGTTCCTTCAGTCATATGGGGAAATAGTGACAAGTTACCCTAGAAGATCCAGAAAGCAGACCCTAACCAGATACCAGATCCTTTGGTACATTTTCTGGACTTTGTAACTTGCAAAACTGAGAGCAATTACTTCTGTCAAACAGATTATGGTTTGTTTTTGTTTTTGTTTTTAAATAGCATCCCAAATGCACTAAGACACTGGGCTTCTGGTGTCCAGATTTCCTATTAGCAATTTATAGAACTGAGAATACAGGGCCTTGCTGAGAGGATGTAGGGTTGTAATCTCTGGATGAAAGCAGCATTCCCAGAGCACCTTTCTCAAAGTAGGGAAGATGTGAGCCTGGGAAGGGAAGAAAGAGTAGAGAAAAGGAGAGCTGCAAGAGGGAGGAGGAGCCTAGGAGTGTGGAGAAAAGTGGTATCGATTAGGACTTAGCCACCCACAACTCCCTTTGAATGTACTGAGTGTGTCTGACAAGAGGAGACACACTGCAGGCTTGGCAATGAGCATTATGCAATGGGTTCTTCCTAAGTTGGCTGAGTGGATGGACAAAGAGTGAGTGAACTGCTGTGTGAATGTAGAGTCGATGCAGGCTCCTCAGTAGGTGTGTACGCCACAGGCAGACCCCACCTTCATTGAAGGCCACCTTCTCTTCCCACATGGGGTGCTACAGCTCTGTGTGCTTCTCCTCAGCTCTCTTTAGCTCCTGGATCTTCCGGGGCAGGGTCTCTGTCCAGAACTTAAACCTGGAAGCCTTCAGGGCATGGCCCACAGCAGGCTGGAGGTTCAGTTGCAGGTACAGCTCCTCGTGGTCCAGTGCAGGCCAGTAAGGCAGGCTTTGGCCATTGGGGTTCCTGTGGACACACTCCCAACATTGAGGGGAGAGGTGACGAGCCCTGCAGTGCCCAGACCTCAGAGTCCTGATTTGGGTCAGACCAGGTAGGCACATTGGCCAAGAGACCTGGGTGATGAGCAGGGAGTTTCTAGATATACAAATGCAAGGACTTCCTTCCAGGGTCCCCTTTATTTGCGGCAGGGTAATGGCCCTGTTTTATCCCTCCCTTTCTGAACAGGCCATTCTTTGTCTATATCCATGTCAGTCTGGAAGTGGGGAGGCTTTTTATTGTGTAGCTAAGGACACAAGTAATAAAGCCACCACACACAAGGAGACACCCTGATGGGTTCACACACCCTGGGAAGGCTGAGGCAGGGGATCATCCACTCACCCAGTTCGAGCAAAGTTGGCCCAATACTTCATCATTCTTCTACTTAGCAGCTCTTCCTCCTCAGTGAGATCAACTTCAGAAAGGAGGACAAGTACCCATGTTCTCATCGACCTGGATTCCCATTGACCAAGATACCTAGAAGGTCCCTTCTTCCTTCAAGATCCCCCTTTCCTGAAAATATGCTGGGGATGGATGAAGGTGACACAGACCAGAATGGGAGGGGCTTAGATTTTAATCCTGGCACAGATTTTGAATTGTAGTTTGGTGGACACCTAACCCTTTTTCTCTCTCTGAGCCTCTGAAAAGTGAGGGCAGTTCCCCTTCAGAGACCCAGCTGTGGCCCCATTCTATCTCTTGAAGAGCAGGGAAGACTTACCTTTGTTATTCCAGAACAAGGATCCAAAGAGAAGGAACACCTCATCACAATGGTCAGCCTTCACATAGGGTGGCTTGGAGTATTTGAGGAAGTTAGGCCGATGTTGGAACTCATAGAAATAGACTGTGTCATGGGAACCTGGGAATGTGAACAGGCTGTGACTGGAAGCTCCTTACCTGGAGTTTTCTGCTTCTCCTTGGTGACAAGACACTTTTCTTAGTGCTAATTGGATTCTGGACAATGAGGTAGGGACCCTAGACTGGAACAGGGGCTTTGGGAAAGATCTCAGTTAAATCATGGCCTTGGCATTCCTAGTTGTGTAGGTACTAGTCAAAAAACTGAATGTTACTAACTCAGTTTCCTCAACTGTAAAATTAGTAGATGTCAGTTTGTTTGATCAACCAAGAAATACCTAAAAGAGGGACAACAAGTGTCTTATCTCAACAACATGATAAAGATGTGAGTCAGTAATGGACATGAGAGATCTCATCTTGGACCCAGAGCTCTGAGATGGACCCTAGGCAATCAGGCCCCAGTTACAGATGGACTCACGCTGAAAATGTGCTACTTGAAGTGCAGGAATCACAAAGAGGGCATCTCCCATCATCTCTTGGAACTGGACTTGGAGGATCTGGGGGTCCTCATTGTATCCCACATACTCTTCCATCAACAGGTCTCCAAACTCATCAGGGAATATCTAGACCATGGGGATTAGGGAGAGTCAGGCCTTTTAGCTCTGGGCCAGGGAGACAGAAGACTCGGGATGGGGAGGTAGAGCCTGGAATGGGACTGGGAATGCAGCCAAAGATCAAGTTCTGCATTGACCTTATGTACAAACACACATATATATCACCCTTTATTCATGGCAGGAAGTCAAGGGTACCCAGTCCACTGTGGCAGGATGCCAGGAGCCTCACCATCTGTGCTACTGTGTGCTTCAGAACAGCCTTCAGAGCTTCTCTGTCCATTTTCTTTTCGACGTCCATAATGGCTAAGCCCTAGGTAGTAGGGAGAAGAGTCTCATGTTGGGGGTAGATGACTTTGAAGCTACAGCATCTAATATCTCCCTGGAGCTGCTTAGATATAGGGATCTGGAGATCGATCTCACCTTGGGGATGATCCAGCCAAACTCATCATTGTTAACACCAATGATGCTGGGGACAGGTTGAAAATCAGCAGAGGTCAGCAGCTCCTGAGGGTGTCTGGGCAGGAAGTTTCCATCCACTACACCAGCAATGATATTGAAGGCCTGAGGGAAAATGAAAGTCAGGAATCAAGGTCAGATTGTAGGAAATTTCTGAAGTCCCCTGGGTATGTCATATCCCTTCCTGGACCCTCCCCAAATGCCTGCCTACTTTATGAGGTACAATGCCTAGGTCTAGGCAGCCTACTGTGCCAGTTAATATCCAGGACTACCAGACATCATGGGGTAGAAGTGCACAGAAGGTCCCTGGGAGTTTGGAGGGCACTCAGGTCTTCCTGCACCACATACTATCACCCCCTTGCATCCCTCCCAAGACCATCCAGCCTGACCTTGATAATGGCCAGCATTTCCTCTTCACTCTTGCCTCGCAGGCACCTCACCAGGGCCTCTGAGTCTACTTGCCCACAGCCAGACAGGTTGGCCACCTTCTGTAAAAGGACCAGACAGGGATAGGTTCATTCTTCCAGATAGGGAGAGGTGTATGCCTAAGGCCCCATTAAGGTCCCCTAATCTCATAGGTATTCTGTAAATTTGTGCAGGTATGAAATTGTTTGAGTTCCCTGATACTCAGAGGTTTCAGGCAGCCAAACTTTTCTTCCTGCTACATAATTCTGCCCACCATATGTGTCCTAGAGAGCAGCTTTGCTGTCCATAGAATATCCTCAGCTTCTGTCAGGCAGAGCTGTATGGTTTCTGACCCTTGAGTCCTTCAGTATTTCCCAGGAAGGCCACAGTCAGATCCCAAAGTACCTCAACTGTTCTTGTTGTCTCCATTGAGCAGACAGAGCACCAGGGCACCAGAAAATGAAGGGAGAGGGAAGAAGTCTGGGCTGTGGTGGTTGAGGGTACTCACTGTGAAGATGGCTTCAGATGAGTTGGAGATGAGGCTAGTTGCCACAGCCACTCCACTCTGCATGATAGCACCATGGAACAGTCCTTTGGACATGGGGGACAAAATATGTGAAGACACGCTCGCACTACCTGCAGACTGGCCAAAAATGGTGACACGGTCAGGGTTGCCTCCAAAGTGGAAGATATTCTGTTGCACCCAGTGTAAGGCGGCCACTTGGTCCAGGTAGCCCCAGTTGCCAGTGGCGTGCTGGTCTCCAGTGCTGAGAAGTGGCAAAAACAGAGGATCACGGGCCTGTTCTGGCGCTGCTCAGCCTTATTTCCTATCCCAGGCCGAGGCTTACCTAAAGAAGCCAAGGACACTCAGGCGATACTGGATAGTCACCACTACTATGTCCTCAAAGGCTGCCAGAATGGATCCATCATATTGGGAAGCCATGCCTATAACTAGTGCACCACCATGGATCCATACCATTACCTGGGGGAAATCAAGACACAAGCCATGTGGCTCACAGCCAGTCCAAACTGTTGGGGTGACTCCTGGACTCTCTACTGCTTTTACTTGTTTGGCTACCAACCTAGTCAGAAGAACCCCAACAGATGCCATGATCTGGGCCATGAGTGAAGAACCAAGGCTGGATTAGGAAGGTAAAGCCTGTCAACATTTGGAACCAGCTGCATATTTCATAACCTCACTGTATTACTTCTAGATTCTCTCTAGGAAGAGTGGAAAGAAAAGGGGTGTTCCCTGAAATCTCACATGCACATTAATCGAGTGTCCTCCATTTTTATTCACCCAACAGATTACTAATGGTTGAAGTCTTTGGTGGCCACAAAGCACAGCCCTTGGATATAAAATGTGGTTTTTAGACACAGTTAGTTGAGTGAATCTTGGGCTCACCATGCCTCTGACCTTGGAGCAACAGGACCTCTGTGTTTCCACGCCCAGCTGCCCAACTTGGGTGAGAAGGTCTTCAGGAACTTGATAGTGAGAGACTTCCCTTTAGGGCCTACACTGCATCCATAGATGAGGTAGCTCTTGATCTTTTTAACAACTTGTAGAATAAATGCCCCCCCTCCTGACTGACCACATCCTGTTACTCACAGGTAGGTCAGAGCCCTCATGGGCATGAGCAGGTGTGTAGATATTGACGTACAGGCAGTCCTCAGACATGGGGATGGGAGGCATGGTCAGATTCAAGATATCCACTGCCAACAAATGCATTCTATCAATATTTTGTAGACACCTGGTAACAATGACAACAGTAATTCCATGGGTCAGTCCAGTGATCAAAACCAGACCCTGAATCCAGATTTGCTTCCAGCCACTCTCGGCCCCAACTCCCCCTTATTCTCTGCTCACACATGATCCTTCCTGAAGTCTCTGGTCACCAAGACACAGACTGCAGGCTCTGGGGGGAGTTGAGATGGATCCCAGACTTCCTGGGAGGGCTTAAGGCTGCTGAGGACCTTGAATCCCACTTCTTAATGTGGAAAATTGTTACTCTCAGGAGTCTCTATGGGAAACATTACCTGAAGGTGTTGGCAGTCATCATTTGTCCCCTAACCCATTTAGATGTGGCACATGGGCGGCACTTCCACACAGGTGGTGCAGGCGTGAACAATGGAGGTTAGTTTCCATAGATAGGGAGTTATATATTCCTCATGCTGAATCTAGAATCTTCAGGGGTTTCATCTTTACCACAACCCCTTAGCCTCCTTGAGTCTCAAAGTAGCCACCACAGGTTCCTTCCTGTGGCATCTGTAGGATCCGCTGCTGGATTCAGGGTATCTTACAAGTTTATAGAGCCAACCTAACTCTCTCCCAGAGACACTTCCTCTGGTTGCAGAGAATGCATGGCATAACCTGAATCTGGGGATAAATGTGTACTGCTCCTCTCTTCAGCATCCAGAGCTAATGCCCTCTGAGTGACAAGCCCTTAGCCAGGTGCCTGTATAGTTCATGCCTCTCAATTCTCAGTACTCTCATTGTAGGAATACCCCTAAAGCAGAAGAAAACCGGCTATAAGATTTAGATGGCAGAGCCACTTCAGCCTGGCCTAGAGCTCAGAGCACCTGACTCCTCCCCAGGGCCTGAATTTCCCCAGTTCCCCACAGAGCTTACATGGCAGGGTAGGAGGTTCCATCCCTCACACCACTCCAGGGCTCAGGGGCCTCAGGAGGTGCAAACCGCAGTGGTCCTACAGGTGGCTTTGCAAAGGGAATTCCCAGGAAGGTGTGGACTCCCACGTCAGTGCCCTTCACATGGACAAGGCTGCCCCGCACCTGCCCTGTGAGAGTGGTCCGAATGGGGCTGGCTGAGTCCTGGGCTGTGGGCAGAGAGATGCACGTTGGGGTTGAGTCTGTCCAGTCAGCAGCCTCCCACACTGTGGATATTGATACCTCCTTGCCATCCTCAATCAACCTTGTCAAGAGACCCTGATTTGAAAACACTTCTTTTACACTCTTTCTACCTTGTCACTCTACTCTCAGCATGATTCTATTTGTATGCCAAATGGAACAGATTAGTAGATGTCTAGTGCTAAGCTTTGAGGATGTGTGTCAGGAAAGGGGCAATGACATTTTGAATTCTATGAACAGAGTAAAAACCACTGAAGTGTTACTGGGCCCTATTTGTGTAAGACCCAGGGGAATTTGATATTCTGTATGCAAAAGCCAAGCCTGGGTGTACCCCCATCCATGAGTTCTTTATGGCTCATGAATTAGTTTTATTCCATGTCAGTGAGTCCTGTAATGCCATATTCATTATCTACCCAGTAGATTGAAAATATTCAGAGAAAAACTTGGTTCTGTATTGACCATATACAGATTTTTCATGTCATCATCTCCTAAATAATGTAGTGTAAAAGTTATTTACATAGTACTAGACACTATAAGTAACCTAGTGTTTTTTCCGAGTATATATATCTAGGTTACATGCAGATATTAGGGCATTATATATAAGGTACTAGAGCCTAAGCAGATTTGGATATAGGTTGGTGACTCCTGGATCTAAAATCCCATGGATGTCAAGAAACAATTGTGTTCTATTTTAATGTGTGTCCAAGCTAACTTCTTTCCTTCCCTCATTTCTTACCTTCCTCCCTTCTCTCTCTGTCTCTCTTTCTGTCTCTCTCTCTCTGTCTCTCTCTCTCTCTGCCTTTTTTTAGATACAGTCTCACTAAATTGTCCAGACTGCCCTTGAACTCAAGATCCTTCTGTCCAACCCTCCTGAGTGCTAGGATTAAAAACACACACAACCACATTTAGCTAAAATCCTATTTTTAAAGATAGGCATTAGCAAAGTCTGACAGATTTTTTTTTTTTTTTTGTCTAGAAGTTCCTGGTCACCTCCAAGAATTGGAGGAAATGGCAAGTAAAGGACAAGTTCCCTTAGGGTTGGGCTATGAGGGTGAGGTGAATGCAAAATGAGATTAGATTGAGGAAAAAGCCAACACAGATACCATACTATGAGCCTTATCAGTGCATGTTCAGGTTTGCCTGGTCCAGGTTTCTGATAAGGGTCTGGGGACTGCCTAACTGGCACAAACCATGGAAGCCAAACCATGCCGTTCTCCCAAGAAAGGTACACAAGGTGAAAGGAACCTGGTGGCTTCTGTGTTCAGCTTTGGGATGTGATACTATGAGCTTCTCTCTCTCTCAGACCAATAACTTTGTCTGGTTTCCCTTTGGGCAGTGGAAGGGTGCCCTGTAGCCAAGGGACTGATATACTCAAAAACAAAGCACAATGTGGAGGTATTATTGTTATTAGCAGCAGGAAGTGCTAACCCCAGTCACAAACACAGAAGGAAAAGCTTCCATATGCTCCCCAACCCATTCAGGCTGTTGACTTGCCTGGTCCACAAGTCTCACAGTTCTTATTCAGTTGTGTGCTGAGGGATGAGTGTCCTCTGGAAGCTTTGACCACTGGGACTTCAGGGCCCCAGGGCAGTGGCTGGCTCACTCAGGGTGTTGAGTGGGCTTACATTTCCTACACTGTCATCTGTCTTCTCTGCCAGCTCCTTCCTGCTTGTTACTTCCCTCCCTCAGTTTCAGATTCTACTTCCAGGTAATTTTCCAGATGTGACCCCAGTCCCTGTGGTCTCTTGGAGAAACCTTACCTGGAATGAGGACAAGGAGAAGAAGCCAACAGACCACTGTATTCAGCCACTTGTGAAATCTGTCCAGTCCCATGGTTGGCTTGCAAGTCTGTTTTTGTGCTGACAGGCTGTTAAGGAGCAGGGCCTCATCTCTGTAGGAGTTTGGACCCAGTAGGAAGTAGGTGGGGCACTGGGTGGGCTGGGCAAGGTAGGTCTGCAGGAGAGCTGCACCCAGCAGGGAGAGGTCACTGGAAGCCAAGGACCATGGATGAGGCAGTGTTGCCTCCCACCTGCCCTGATCCTCTGTATCCTCTTCCCAACGCACTTCCTAATCTCATCATCTTCTTTCTTTTCCCCTCTCAGGAAAGAATGTACCAAACACACTCATTTGTGTTTTGTTTGCTTATTTGTTTTTGGTATTTGTTTTACTGTATTGAACCTAGGGCCTTTACACTGAATTGCACCATAACTGCTTTTTTCAAATTTTCTATTTTGAAACAAGGTCTTCCTAAACTACTAAAACACCCAGTCTGAACCTGAATTTGTGATCTTCTTACTTCAGTCTCCTAGAGTGCTGCAGTCCATGGCAAGAACCACCAGCCTAGCTTTCTTTTTAAAGCAAACATTGTATTTCTGAGAGAGCTGTGGTTGTGGTGCAGGGATTTGTGCTCCATTCGTCCTTTTCCTGACTCACTGCCTTTGCAGAGGAACAAGTCATTCAGGAGACCACTCCACAGCCATTACTTTTAAAGATATCAGAAAGACAGCTGTGGAACCAGAGGCAGTGATTCACCTAATTAGAAATACCCTTAGCGGCCACAGAGTAAAATCCCTGGAGAAGGTGTGTTCTGACTTGATCGTAGGTATACAGAAAAGAATCTCAAAGTGAAAGGATCTGTTCACATACCTACTAAGACTTTGAGAATCACTACAAGAAAAACACCTTGTAGTGAAGATTCTAAGACATAGGAGCATTTCCAGATGAGAATTCACAGGCAACTTGTTGACTTGCCCCATCCTGAGTTGTTAAAAGGATTACTTCCATCAATATTGAGACAGGAGAGGAGGTTGAAGTCACTGTTTGCAAATGCTTAAGGCAACTGTTTTAATAAGTTAATTATCAGTAGTTTTAAAAAGTAAAAGATACAGTTCACCAACTTTTCATTTCTTTTTTTTTAGGAGTGAACATTTGATTTATATTTCAGTTGGTGCTTATTTTAACATTTCATAGAAATTTTTATCCTAGTGTGATTAAAAAAATCTAAATCTTGAAATCAGACTAACATTTACAAAATACCCACTAAATTCTTTTTACTATAATTATTAGCAA
This sequence comes from Hydrochoerus hydrochaeris, assembly GCA_004027455.1. Classification (NCBI taxonomy): domain Eukaryota; kingdom Metazoa; phylum Chordata; class Mammalia; order Rodentia; family Hydrochaeridae; genus Hydrochoerus; species Hydrochoerus hydrochaeris. The sequence goes on from PVLA01000089.1 coordinate 842,535, forward strand.
GTATTATTTATACAAAATACTGAGTTTCAGTGAGATATTTTAAAAGCATTCATGTAAGTTAGTTAAATAGTATCCAACCTTTTTTTAACCATCTTATTTCTTCTCCCCCAACCTTCCTCAGTTTTCCTCATTTTATTCATTCTAACATCACAGCATCATTTTTTCCTAAATTTCACACATGAAGAAAAACCTGTAATAATTTTTTTGCAGTCTAAATAATTTAACACACAAATATCCATTTTTTTATAAATGACATGATTCATTTATCTTTGTAACTGAATAATACTCCGTTGTGTATATATGCTACATTTTCTTCAGCCACATGTTTGTTAGTGAATGGATTACATACATCAACTCTTACTTTTAGTGCCAAAATAATTATTGGCATGTAGGTTCCTATTGCATGCTGACTTCATTTCACTTGAGTATGTACGCAAGGTTTGTAAAGCTGGATCATGAGTTTGTTGTATTTTTAGATTTTCCAGGGATCTACATAAAATTTTTCATAGTCTGTATACTAATAAACATTGCTTCCTACACTGTATAAGGGTTGCATTTTTCTGCTTTTACTTTTCTTCTAGTTGATAATTACATATTTTCCTCTTAGAAGTAGTTGTTCAAGTTACAAAAGTAAAGCATACAAAGTGGACATTTAAACAGTGAGACTGAAATCAGTTCTGTTCATCTACCCAACAAAAACCTAGTAATATGGTTATAAATCCTATACACTTAAACATACATGCAGTTATATCCTTTAGAATACTTTCTTTTCCTCTTTTTTTTTACCATAACTATAACCAATTCTTGTAAACTGTTTAGAAGTTCTATACATGTGTAAGTTTCTACATGTATACCTATCCTTTCTGTATTAGAGGGAAAAACAAATCAAAAGAAGTCAACAAAAAAATTAATTTGATGCATTTTGGAGACCACTACCCAGCAGCTCTGAGCAGGATTTAAAATTAACTAACTGGCTTTCTATGTTTATCTGTGAGTCTGTGCTAGGCCTTGGGCCCTTGCCTGGTGATGGGAGTTGATTCATAGTAAGTGAACCTCTATGAATCACTGGTTCTGGCTGAGGCCTGTAGTGGCCTGTGAGGCTAGAGATACCTCAAAGGGCAAGATAAGGCCATAGCTGCAGACACTTGGTTCAAACACCAAGTAAGTAGATAGAGACTGCAGCTGCAGGAATTATTCCTACAGTCCCATTCCTACCATGTCTTCATAAGACAGTCCTGCTGAACTGACTTGATTCATTTCATGGAGACGTCCTTGAAGTGACTCTCAAGGTCCTGCTTCTTGCCTGCACTTTTCTCAGTTTCCCTGCCCCTTGTTGTTGGCCCTATTAAAAGTAGGTGACCCAGAGAAGTCTTTGTCTTAGCCCTCGGAGTCTCAAGCTCAGCTAAAGGGTTTTTGACCCTCCTGGAGCCCTAAAATCATAACACTTTATTTAAAACTCTGCCATATACTCGTTTGGGAGATCAGGAATCTAGGTCAGGACCTGATAGATGCTTAAGGACTAAGATAGTAGATTAGAAGCCAGCTGGAAATCACAGCCTCTCCCAGGCCTGGAACTGAGATACCTGGAAAAGAACAACTTATCAAAGAGTAGAAAAGCTCTGGGAATCATGGAGCCCAGGGGAAAATAAATACCACTGAGAAACTGAAGACAATGTAGGGAAAAAAACAAAACAATTTGGAATGCTAACTCCAGTTCCTGGGGAGGGATACTTGTCTCACAAACATAAAATAGGCCCAGAGAGGGCCAGAAGCCCCAGGGAGGAACAACAGACCAGAAATCCTAACCCTAAGGAAATATCAAAGTGATTGCGGGGTGCACAATGGGCTTTATACTGCAAGTGATCCCCCTGCATGGCATGTTAGCTTGGCAGAATAAATCCACTAAATGCTAGCAAAGATGAGAGGCAGAAGAATACTGTTGGTAGGAATGTAAATCAGTACAGCCACTATGGAAATCAACATGGAGGCTCTTCAAAAAACTAAAAATAGAACAACCACTTGATCCAGCTATACCACTCCTTGGTATATACCAAAGGAGTTAGAGTCAGCATATAATAGGATAGCTGCACACCGATGCTTATTGTAGCACAATACACAAAAGCCTTCCAAATATGCCTAGATAACAGCAATAGGTACAATAGTATATCTGGTTTTCTTCACAATAGTTGCTCCTTCAATCAGGTAGAGCAATATTGAAGGAAATACTGAAATTATAAAAATAAAATATTGAATAGAGCAATACCATTGATCAGAACAGAGCAAAACAGAGATAAAAATATTTGCCTTCAAAGAGATGGCAGAAGAAAATCCCCCTTATTTGCTATATTGCCTATAGTCAAACTCACAAGACATGCTCAGATCTCTGGCCCTCACTTGCTAGTGATGGGGGGAGCAGATCCCAATCCACCCTGGGCCAGGAGCCTCCAACTGAAGTTGCCTCAGCCATCGATTCAAGCCTGTCCTGCCCAAATCCAATTTGTCATCTAGCTGGTCATCTCACTCTGGGGAATCCAGTCCCCAGCACTCACCAAAGTCCGCACAGCTCCACTCGCTGTCTCCACTCCCTGTTTCAGCGCCTCCTCCTGCCAAGGGTGTCAGGCTCATCAACCCCCGCTCTTGGCAGGGCTGTGACCTCAGCTCGATTGTGAGTTGCCCGACTCTAAGACACACCCAGTACAGTGATGGGAGCATGCCCAGCTCCAGCCCTCCATCCATGCTTCTTTTTAAAATTTGTTTCTTTTTCTTCAGTTTCTTCCAGCATCATGAGAGTTCCTCTCTTTTCATCTGGTCTTCTCCATGGTGTTAAATTCTAGCATCTGAGTTGTTTTTCTCAGAGAGGCTCTCTATCATGCCACTCATGCCACCTATCAATCAGCCATCTTTTTCTCCATATTCCAGTTTACCAACTTTTTAAAACTGAGGCCTAACATTGCATATTTGAAAAGTAGTCAAAATTAGACTAAGTGGCTAGCATCCATGCACAAATAGGAAACATCATTAAATTTATTAAAGTACAAATAAATTATCATTAGTGCATTAATATTTTTCATTACTAAATACTGAAAAAAATTAAAATGATTTCTGTGGAAGACTCATCCTGGCAAGGTTAGCTTCAGAGCAGGCTCACAGTACTTGGCTCACATTGCACACACAATGGAAAGCAGATTCATGCTGGCATTAGAGTACAATCTTTTTTTTTAATTTAAAGAGAAAAAAACAGAAAACAGGTAGAAATATTACAGAATTTCAAGAAAAGAAGATAAACAGTAAGAAATCACTAGTTGATAAATTACATATTGTTCTTTTAGAAATAGTTATTCAAGTGACAAAATTAAAGCACACAAAGTGGACACTCAAGCAGTGAGTGTGCAAACAGATCTGTTCAACAATCCAACAAGAACCTAGAAATATGGTCATCAATCCCACACACCTAAACATACATGCAGCTATATCATTTATGGTGCTTCCTATTTCCTCTTTTTTTTTTACAATAACAATTATACATTTTTAAAATTTTATTTAAAGAGAAGAAAAAAAAGCAAAACAAAAAAGGGTAGCAACAATACAGAATTCTAAAAGAAAGAAAGAAAAAGGAGAATGAGAAAAAGCCCCACTAAGAAATCAGTAATTTATAAATTACATACTGTCATCCTGATTGTAGTTGTTCAAGTTACAAAGTTAAAGGGTACATAGTAAATATTCCAACAGTCAGACTACAAACAGTTCTGCTCAAAGATCCAACAAAGATTCAGCAATATGGTCATCTATTTTGCACACTCAAACATACATGCAGTTATATCCGAGTACTTTCTTTTCCTCTCTTTTTTACAATAGCAATGACACATTTTGGTTTTATTACTCTTGTAGTTCTTATTTACATTTTACACTAGAGACGCAATATGATATTTATAAATATGATTCTTATTTATTTCACTAATGAGGATAGTCTCAAGTTGTCTCCATTTGCCCGTGGGAGACCTAAACCTGGCCTCCATTCTAAGACAATAAGCCATCCTCATATTTCCAAGTTAAACATTGGGGTTAAACTTCTCTTTGGAGATAAATTCCTATCTCTCAGCCTTCCTTGGCCTTTCCCCTACACCAGGTGGTATGGAACCTCCCACCGTTGCTTGGTAACCTGATGACATCAAAGGCTCCGTTTGGCGCACTTCCCTAACAAAGGATTCTCGGGCTCCCGAACTATAAAAATTGGTGCACCTCCCCTTAATAAACGAGACTTGATCAGAAAATTTGACTTGTCTCCATTTCTCGTGTCTCTTGTCCCTTTCTCATCCCCACACCTCCTCTAGAGCCTTCACTGATTTACCCGTGAGTCGGGACTTTTGCCTATGAAGGCCTCAAGATCATCTTTTTATAGCTGAGTAATATTCCATGGTATAAAAATGCCACATCTTTTTCATCCACTCTGCAGTTGATGGGCATCTTGGTTGTTTCCAGGATTTAGCTATCACAAATTGTGCAGCTCTGAACATGGGTGCACATATATCACTCTGACATGAACTTTTCAGTTCTTTGGGGAAAATACCCAGAAGGGGAATAGCTGGATTGAATGGGGCTTCCAATCCTAGTCTTCTGAGAATTCTCCATATGGATTTCCATAATAAATTGCACCAGTCTACATTCCCACCAACAGTGGAGCAGTGTTCCTTTTTCCCCCGCAGCCACGCCAACATTTGTTATCAGTTGATTTCTTGATGGCAGCTATTCTTTCCGGAGTGAGGTGGAATCTCAGTGTTGTTTTAATTTGCATTTCTCAAATGACCTGTGATGGTGAACATTTCTTCATGTATTAATTTGCCATTTGTATATCTTTCTCTGAGAACTATGTGTTCATCTCAGATGCCCATTTTTGGAGAGGGTCTTTGAATTGGGGGTGCTTGATATTTTTAATTCTTTATATATTTTGGACACAAGTCCTTTGTCTGAGGGGTTGCTGGTTAAAATCCACTCTGTGGGTTTTCTTTTCACTCTGTTGGTGATTTCCTTTGAAGTGCAGAAACTTTCCAATAATGTGAGACCCAATTTGTTGATTCTTTGAAGTGTTTCCCGTGCAGTTTGCGTTTTGTTCATAAATTCTCTGCCTACACCTATGTCTCCAAGACTTCTACCTACCTTGTCTTCCAGTAGATTTAGTGTTTCTGTTTTAATATTGAGGTCTTTCATTCATTTAGACTTTAGTTTTGTGCATGGTGATAGGCTTGGATCTACCTTCAGTCTTCGGCATGTAGAGAGCCAATTTTTCCAACACCATTTATTAAAGAGACTCTCCTTCTTCCAGTGGACATGTTTAGCTCCTTTGTCAAATATCAGGTGGCTGAGTGTTTTTTTAGTTGTGCTTGCATTTTCTAATCTGTTCCATTTATCCTCAGGTCTATTTCTTTGCCAGTACCAAGCTCATTTTCTCACTGTGGCTTTATAGTACTGTTTGAAGTCAGGAATTGAGATGCCTCCTGCCTTGCTTTTGTTGCCTAGAATTGCCTTTGCTATTTTAGGTTTCTTCTGTTTCCAAATGAATTTTAGGAGTGTTTTCTCTAGATCTGTGAGGTATGTCAAAGGCATTTTGATCGAGATTGCATTAAATCTGTATAATAGTTTTTGGAGTATGGCCATTTTCACAATGTTGGTTCTTCCTAACCAAGAGCAAGGAATGTCCTTCCATTTTCTAATATCCTCTTCAATCTCCTTTTACAGCATAGTATAATTTTCAGCATATAGTTCTTTTACATTTTTGTTTGGTTGATTCCTAAGTATTTCATTTTTTTCCATGTTATTATAAAGGGTGTTATTTCCATAATTTCTCTCTCAGTGAGTTTTTTGTTTGTGTACAGGAATGCTATTGATTTTTGAGCATTGACTTTGTATCCAGCTACACTGCTGAACTTGTTTATTACCTCTAAGAGTCTTTTAATGCAGTTTTTTGGGTCTTCTATATAGAGTATGATGTCATCTGCAAATAGTGATAATTTAACTTCTTCCTTTCCTATCTTTACTCCTTTTATTTCTCTCTTGTCTGATTGCCCTGGCTAGTGTTTCCAGAACTATGTTGAAAAGGATTGATGATAGTGGACATCCTTGTCTTGTTCCTGATTTTAAAGTTAAAGCTTTCAGTTTTTGTCCATTTAGTGTAATGTTGGCTGTTGGTTTGTCATAGATGTCCTTATAAAGTTGAGGTAGACACCATGTATTCTGAGTTTCTGAAGGGTTTTCATCATGAACATGTGTTGGACTTTGTCAAAAGCTTTTTCTGCATCTGTTGAGATGACCATGTGGTTTTTGTTTTTGGCTCTGTTGATGTGGTGTATTACATGTATTAATTTGCGTATGTTAAACCATCCCTGCATTCCTGGAATGAACTCCACTTGGTCATGATGTATAATCTTCTTGATGATTTGCTGCATTCTATTTGCCAGTATTTTGTTGAGAATCTTTGCATCAATGTTCATTAGTGAGATTGGCCTATAGTTCTCTTTTTTGGTTGGGTCTTTCTCTGGTTTTGGTATCAGAGTAATACTTGCCTCCAGGAATGATTTAGGGAGGATTGCTTTTTTCTCAATTTCATTGAAGAGTTTAAGGAGTACTGGCATCAGATCTTCTCTAAGTTTCTTGTAGAATTCAGCTGTGAATCCATCTGGACCTGGGCTTTTCTTTGTTGGTAAGTTTTTAATTTCATTTTCAATTTCAATAGGTGATATTGGGTTGTTCAAAATTGCTATATCTTCTTGATTGAGCTTTGGTAGTTCATATGTTTCCAGCAATCTGTCCATTTCCTCTGTGTTTTCCACTCTATGTGAGTAGAGATTTTCAAAGTAAGTATTTACGTTCTTTTGAATTTCCATGGGACCTGTAGTAATTTCTCCCTTTTCAGTTCTTATTGCATGAATTTGGGTTTTTCTTTCTTTGTCTTGATAAGGTTAGCTAGGGATTTGTCAATTTTATTTATTCTCTCAAAAAACCAGCTTTTTGATTCATTAATTTTTTGTATTTTTTCTAGTTTCATTTGCATTGATTTCTGCTCTAATATTAAGAATTTCCTCTCTTCTATGAGCTTTGGGTTTAGCCTGCTCTTCTTTTTCTAGAAGTTTGAGATGGAGCATTAGGTTGTTTGTGCTCATTCTGTTTACTTGATATGACAATTTATTGCTATATATTTCCCTCTTCAGACTGCTTTCATTGCATCCCACAGATTACAGTATGTTGTTCTCCATTTTCATTAAATTGTAGGTATTGCTTTATTTCTTCTTTAATTTCATCTGTAGCCACTGGTTGTTCAAAAGGCTGTTATTTAATTTCCATGTATTTATGCAGATTTTACAATTTCTTTTTCCATTAATTTCTAATTTCAGTGCACTATGGTCAGATATTATGCATGGTATGATTTCAAAACCTTTGCATTTACTTAAGAATGTTTTATGGGACAATATATGGTCTATGTTGGAGAATGTCCCATGTGCAGCTGAGAAGAATGTGTATTCTGATGTGTTTGGGTGGAATATTCTGTAAACATCTACTAAGTCCAATTGCTCACAGGTATGATTCAGTTCTGTTATTTCTGTGCTCACTTCTTGTCTACTTGATCTATCTCTTTGTGACAATGGGCTGTTAAGATCTCCTGTTATAATTGTGTTCTTGTGTATTTCGTTTTTCATGTCCATTAGTATCTGTCTTATGTAGTTGGGTGCTCCTGTATTTGGTGCATATATATTTATAATTGTTAGTTCTTCCTCTTGA